>CM070018.1:20368219-20963219 GCA_036247105.1 Cirrhinus mrigala
TTGCAATAAGTATTATGAATAGCAGAAAATACTGCTATTTTTACAGTGTAAATAGAATCTATTGCTATTTGCACTTAGTGTAAATAGCATATCGCTAAGAAAATACTGCTATTTTTACTTAGTGTAAATAGAATCCATTGTTATTAAGTTTGCTTGAGAAAGCCAACTTACTGATATGCTATTTTCTTCTGAGACTAAATCTGTCGACACAAACACGTCCTAGAGCTTTAACTCTACAAACTCCAAACTTAGCCCAGATTTTCAGACTGATCCGACCGAGTGTGCTATATCTTTTCTAACTGATCGGACTTACGATTTTCCTAAAAATGACGATTAAAATTGGGAAAAATCCCATAGACTTACATTGACGGAATGTTCAAATGAGCCAACACTTTTCAAATTCCAACTGTCAAAACTCCCAGAATCCCTTGAGACTCAATCAAACTTCCTTTCTATGTACTGTATTTCTAATCCATTCAAACTCATTCAAACTCTATCTATCTATCTATCTATCTATCTATCTATGCCTAGCAACCAGAATCATACTAGTAACTTGCTAATCATGCTAGAAACATGCTAGTAACTTGCTAATCATGCTAACAACATGCTAGTAACTTGATAGTCATGCTAGAAACATGCTAGCAACATGCTAGTAACTTGTTAATCATGCTAATATGTTAGTAGCTTACTTATTATGTTAGCACCATGCTAGTAACTTGCTAATCATGTTAACAACATGCTAGTAACTTGCTAGTCATGCTAGAAACATGCTAGCAACATGCTAGTAACTTGCTAATCATGCTAGAAACGTGCTAGCAGCTTGCTAATCATGCTAGTAACTTGTTAATCATGCTAGTAACTTTACTAATCATGCTAACAACATGCGAGTAGCTTGTTAATTATGTTAGCACCATGTTAGTAAAATGCTAGTAACTTACTAATCATGCTAGAAACATGTTACCAACATGCTAGTAACTTGCCAGTCATGCTAGAAACATGTTACCAACATGCTAGTAACTTGCTAATCATGCTAGTAACATGCTAGTAACTTGCTAATCATGCTAATAACATGCTAACAACATGCTAATCACGTTACAATCATGCTAGCAACATGCTACTAACTTGCTAATCTTGTTAGAAACATGCTAGCAACTTGCTAATCACGCTAGAAACATGCTAGCAACTTGCTAATCATGCTAACAACATGCTAGTAACTTGCTACTTATGTTAGCACCGTGCTAGTAAAATGCTAGTAACTTGCTAATTATCCGATAAGCATGTTAACAACATGCTAGTACCTTGCTAATCATTATAACATCATGCTAGTCACATGTTAATCATGTTAATAACATGTTAACAACATTCTATCTTTCTATCTATGTATCTGAGACTGTATTGCCTTCAAAACATCCAAACTTTAACCTTTTAAAACTACTTTAGAATTCAAACTATTTCAGACTGAAAACCATCAAACTTAAAACTTTTTAAAAGTTCTTAAACTTTATAAACTTTTTAAAAAATTTGAAAACTTTCTGTTCTGGCTTTTTTAAGCCAACTTAAAGTTTGTCTTGACAAACTTTTTTATCTAGTTTGTACTTAGTGTAAATTGCATCTATCGCTAAAAATATGCTATTTTCACTTAGTGTAAATAGAATCCATTGCTATTTGCACTTAGTGTAAATAGCATATCGCTAAGAAAATACTGCTATATTTACTTAGTGTAAATAGAGTCCATTGTTATTCACACTAAGTGTAAACAGCCTCTATTGTTATTTACATTAGTGCAAATAGCCGCTGCCTTTTAATAATGTGCTGGTTGCTCTTTTCCATGTAAATGAAGCAATTACAATAAAAAGTTTTCAAAGTTCAAAAATGTTCAAGTTCAATTGTTCAAGTCATCTGAAGTCATATAACAGCTATGATAGAAACAGGCTGAGAGTTGTCGTAATTCATTTTAATTTTCCCCTCTAACGGCAATGTATCATTGAGTCAGTAGTTCACAAACTCACAAATTCACAAACAAATCATTCATACTAGGGGTGCATCCAAAATTGCATACTTTCTTAGTTTCTTCTTTTGAATAAGTAATTGAATAAGACCCTATAAATTAAGTTCTTTATAGTATGAATGTGTGTATTAATGTGACATACTGGCACTAGTTGTGTTGCTAAAATGCCATTCATAAATCCACTCTCATGGCCTCTCTGAACTGTTAAATTTAAATTCATCTTTCTGAACTATTGAAAACATTGGTGCTGCTATTGGATGCTGTCAGTGGAGACTGCAGTCATTTTTAAAAGCTTGTGCTATAAAGTAACTATTCTCAAAAAGAGCTGTTGAGATACTATACTTGGACCAGCCGTTTGTTGGACATAAAGACCGGAACATCCAGACGCAGCTACAGTATTGTAACATCTGCTATGGGAGTGGATTCTTCTGAAGCCCATCTGGGAGAAGGTCCCTGTGGTCTCCAGAGCCTTGCTGGGAGAGATAGATGTCCTGTCTGGGCCAGCCTGTTTAGGGCTCACCCTGTGCCCTGAACTAAGTGACCCTGTGGAGGTGAGGGGACACGCTACAGTCGCTTTTTTCCCCCTGTTAAGAAGCCAGAACAAGGCCAGAAAAGAGCAGACACAGAGTCGAAGCTTCCCCTGGGGAGCCCTACCGAAGCCTTTCAAGTTCTCCACAAGACTGCACTATGGACAACATGAACTGAGGATGTATAAAAATCTTTCTTCTTCTTTCTCTTTTTATGAAGGAATGACCTTGCAGGAGCATTTGATCAAAAACTCTGTATGTGAAAGGAAAAAACAAAGAAAGGGAAGATGAAAAAGAGACTAAGGAGCCATATTTAAATATGAAGTTCACTGAACCCTCAGTGAGTCAGTTGTTTTCTCTTCCTCGCCCCAAAGTCTTTAGAAATTCACTTCTTCCCACTGCTTGCGTGCTTAATCTATATTTACTCAAGCTACTTTTATTTTTTCAGATCCTGTTGTGTTATAAAAGTTTAGTCACTTCCTTTGATTTTAAAAGAGCGGTAAACAAACAGCAACACTTCTGCCATATGAGTTTACTGAATAACTTATTGATTAGAAATCATTACCCTTAAAGGCATGAAAAACAAACTTTCTCATGCAGTGGTACAAATACTGCTCAAGGTCAATTTAGTAACACTACAGTTACAATTTATTTTATATAGAGCTCTTTACACATCGTTTTAAAGCAGCTTTAAAGAAAATCATAATGTTAATGTGTATAAAACCTTACATTATAATATCACATTACAGCTAGGTGATAACAATAGTTTATATTTTGCAATGATGCATGCAGTCAAGTAGTTGAGATATGCTATATAGTGCTTTACATGAGTATGCAGATAATGTTGTATACAATTGCAATCAAAATTATTCAACCCCCTTGACCCGCAAGACATATTGCTGCAGGGAACAAAACGTTGTGAAAACAACTCAACAGAGGCATCAGTAAACTATTATAGAAAGTTTATTAATACACATTTGAGTAATTCGGAGAACATAAGTTGATGTATAATGAAAAAACAAAACAAACAAACAAAAAAAACTCAATTTGGATCTAAGCATTCATGTTCATATTTAGTCAGCCCCCAAAAGTCAAATTTGGTGCAGAATTTTTTATCCTTTAAAACCACCAATAAACACTGCCTGGAAGTGCTTAGCTTAGCTTGTCACCTCTCTACTGCAATCTTGTCCCATTCCTCGCCTGAAAAAGCTTTCAGATCACTGATAATCTTTGGTTTTCACTTAACCATTGCTTTCTTGAAATTCAACCAAATATTTTCAACGGGAATTATATCTGGAGACTAAACAAGCCACTCAGTAACATTCTATGATTGATCCCTAAACCAAGCATAAGTAGATTTGGATGTATTCTTTTGGATGATTGTCCTGCAGGAAAGTCCACTGATCATCAGCTTCAGTGTTTGCACCAAAGACATTACAATTCTTGCCAAAATGGCCTGATAATTAAAAGAATCCATGAGGTTCTTCATACAGTCATGATTTCCACTTCCTGCAACAGTAAATCACCCCCATAACAGGACTGATCCACCCCAACATTTGACTATGAAGATGGCGTTCTTCAGCTTTATTTTTTTTTTTGTCTTTTGCACCAGACATACGACTGATCCATGGCTCCAAAAAGTTCCAGTGTGGTCACATCCTATCCAAATGAATTGTAGCATGTCCAAAACGGCCTTTTTTGTTCTGCTTGGTCAAGAGTGGCATTTGGCAAGATGCCCCAACATGAAAGCCATGTTTGTCTTGTGTTTATCTTATGCTCTGCATTGAAATTTTTTTCCACCTTTCAATGAGCCAACTTGAAAGTCTTTGGCTGTATATTGCAGGTTTTTCTCAGTTGCTCTGATCAAATATTTTATGATATTGTGCTTTTTTGTTCAAGACCTTTAAAGTTTTTCTGGTACAACACATAAGGCTGCCATCTGTGACTCTAGGAACTTTTAATGTCTTGAAAATCTTCATATAGTCTTTCTAAGTGATAAAATGATTTCTTCTCTATAGCTTCTTTATAGCTTTTGTGAGAGCTCTGTTGACTTTGTCATATTAGCTACTCAAACTTCAGCACATGCATGGGCTAACTGTCTGTATGTGTAACAGCTCAAGCTAATTCTGTTTTCTAATGGAGTTTCTAAAGGTTGAACTGTGTTTTAAGACAATTTTGTTCCCTACCATACAAATAAGTAACTAAAAACAGCAATGCTGAATAGGGGTTGAATAATTATGACACAGCTGTGTTATTAAAAGAGAACACTATATGCCAGCAATCTGTTATACATGCAGTTTTTATAAAGTCCTGGATCTTTAGAAAAGCCTGTATTTGTAAAGTACTGCAGTCTCTGAGGGGTTGAATAATTTTGATATAGTGTAAATAGAATCATTTTGAATAATTTCGCTGTGCTGTTATATAGTTCGTATTTTGCGATTATTTAAATTGCCAGACAATGTTTGATGTGGTCTAAAGTCTGTAGGTTGGGCCAGGGAGCTTAAACCTGGCCAGAAATCACTGGCTGCTGCGCCGCCTTGCATCGATAGTGCTGCATGCCACCGCACACTCTGGTTCCCACAATCAGTTAAAACAGTTGAAGAGGTCACTTTCTCTCATATAACCCACCCCCTCGCTCAGCTGCACAGCTGTCTTTCGTTTGGATTAAGTCAAGAATAAAGCAGGAAGTGGAAATTAAACAAGGGCAGAGGGGGAAAAACAACACTGATCATGTAAGTTATCAAGGATGGAGAAACCTGTATCCAACAGCACATAAAGTGGGTGGGACATCAAAGTTTTTATCTATGAAAATTATAACAGAAAACAGAGAAGTGATGGCTTTATTCTTTCATTACACTGCTGCTTTAGGTCACTTTACGGCTTTAGTTTTGTATCCAGTCAGAGGGTGTTTCTTTAACTGGCCTTGAAGACTTTTAGACAGCTTCACTAGTTTTTAATGCTAACAATGTCCAAATTTACATTGTTAATTGAAGATTTTTTCATGAACCATAATTTTTCTGAACCAACAAATGTAATTTCCACCACATCTCAAGTTTGAACTCACTAATTTCGTAGATAGGATTTTATGTAAAAACGACAAACTGAAATTTTTAGTCTGCGTTCTCATTTTCCCACACTGCTGCTTGACATACAAACGGAGAAACATTTTGTACCACTTAAGTAAAGCCGTGATTGTATGTAGATTCCAACAATACAGACAGTATCTCTTTGCTTTCATCCTGCCTCCAGAAGTAATGAAAGAGGTCGTGTCTGACGCACAGACCTCTGAAAAAACGACTACAAAAAAATGAACTTAGAATGAAGGTTAAAAGAATTCATAAATCAAAAATGAAGCATGTTTACATCTAAACATGGATCTTTTGCTGAGCTCAGCTGTTGGCTGGCTAGATTATTTCACCAGATGCAAAAACGAGGTATAATCGGAAACATGATATAAGATATTAAGATAATTCTACATCCACTAGTTTGACCTAATAACGTGCATTCAGTGCATTCATTTGCTTTGTTTGCTTTGGCCCAGCTATCGCTGAAGGAAAAGGGATCTATTTTCCCCCCACAAGGCCGAAGGAGGCCTGTATACTCATGTGCTCTCCGCTCAGGCCAGTGAGATATTGGCCAACACTGCCTCTCTTGTTCTGCCTGTCTCTGTACCAGAGGTCATGGGATGAGTCACACATGAAGGCAATGCGTAGAAGCAACGCGGCAGACCTTTACAGCCTCTGCAGGTGGATAAATACCACACAAAAGTCATGACGGAAAGATGTGTGTGTTTGTGTTGTAGTCTGCTTCAGACCATAGAGCACCATCAGAAACAGGAAGGTTCAACTGTTACGGACGGTAATGAGCCAGAACTTGCGCTGTTTATCTTCGAACTCCTAAATAGTGATGATATTGTAAATAACCTTTTCGTACAACGCTCTTTAGACGAGCAGATGAGCTTTCAAACATATTCTTTTGCAATTGCTTTTAACCTTTTCTTAACAAGTTGTTTTTAGTGGATCACACACAGGCATAATCAACTAACAACTGATGTGTAAAAATATTTTTGTCTTTATTTTAAACAGGCTGTCATTATCATTTCAGCAAACATTTGTTTGCAAAAAGCGTGTTTGTGCAATCCTTTTATAAATGCCACTTGGTTTGATATTTTGTAAAATAAATAAATGCAACAATAAGTAAGATAAATAAATAAAAAAACAGCAAGATAAACAAATCACAGTTAAAAAGGTCATACATATTTTGGTGTTTTTTAATTTTTGTTTTATAACAATTTTAAATCTTTACTTCATTCTATTTTTAATGTCTTTATAAAATTTATTTATTAATTGAGTTAACTTGGATTTAAAAAAAAATCACATAAAGCTCACACAGACAGGCATGGGTGATGAATAACTGGCAAAAAGTCAGTTTTTTCTAAACTTTGTAACTTGTGTATTAAATGATCAACTTTAATACATGTTCTTTCCACTTGTAAACATTAGAATAAACTGTCTTTTGTCTAGATGAGCAGTACATCCACCCAGCAGTAGTTTAACAGAGCCGGATTTGTGCATGACTCTGCGCCCTTAAAACCAGGACGAACCGAAAGAACTCGGGTCCCGGCTGAACTCCAGCACTCCCCTGACAATTCATACAACCTCCCTGATCCATGTGTGTTTCAAAGTTCACTGCAAGTACACCAAAAATAGAAAGAAACAGCGTAACAGCGTGTAGGTCTCATGTGCGTGTTTGGAAAGAGCATCAACCATATA
The DNA here is from genome assembly GCA_036247105.1 of Cirrhinus mrigala. Classification (NCBI taxonomy): domain Eukaryota; kingdom Metazoa; phylum Chordata; class Actinopteri; order Cypriniformes; family Cyprinidae; genus Cirrhinus; species Cirrhinus mrigala. The sequence continues at coordinate 20,375,527 of CM070018.1, forward strand.
AAAACAGGTTAAACTGTTTTTTTTTTAAAAGGTATTTTTCATACAAAAGCTGTACATATACATGTTTCCATGCCTCACTTTGCATATCTGGTGTCCACATGTTTAGAATAGAACTTACCAAAAATAATAAAAGCATATGGGTTTTGAACAACATGGGGTGATTATAGTAATGACAGCATCTATTTCTTCAATGCATTTAAAGGACTACTAAACATTATAGACTTTTATTTCCAAAGACTCTAAAGCCGTTTTTTCCCCGTTTTTGTGAGAAATATGAGAGTGGCTCTGAAGGTCAAGTGTGCAGGGGGTGGAGGGTGGTGGCAGGGGTTAATGAGGATGTCACAGGGGGTCTTACGCACATACATGAGTGTGTGAAAGGGTTAAAGAGGTTTTAGTCAGGGAGAGCAACCCCAGATTAAATGGCCAGTAGAACAATACCATGGATTTAGTTCAGATAACCCACATTAACAACCAGCGAGATGGAACCTTTTAGCCCCGAAACAAAATAATAAGTATCTTTACAACCAGCCTATTAACTACCATCTGTTGGGCCGCTGACCAGACCCTCTGGCTGCAGAGAGTGTGTCGTTTAGTGTGGGAGCGAGAGGTGGCTGGAGGGGGAGGAAAGAAAAAGATTAAAAAAGAAAGTCAATCTGTTTCACAAAAGCGATTTATTTATCAAGTCATTTATTTTTTAAAAATGGTAAAGCACTCCAATAATGGAGCCACAAAACAAATGGCAATAATAATATGAAAAATTAAATTAAACAATCTTTCCACAAAACAATTTATCTCATTATCTTAAAATTATTAATCAGATGTGTAAAGCAACATATGTACCTCTCAGTTTTTAATCCTGTCTAGCCACGACCATTTCAAACTAACAAAAACAGATTAATTTATGTGAATTGATTTATTTTGAAAAAATCCCACATGTGTATTAAATATCAGATGCGTTCTGATATGCAGTTATTACAACACATCACATTTTTCTTTACTTTTATTGTGGACAGACACGTTACTTGATGCTGTACATGTAGGCTGCTTACAATTGCCAAACAACATAGCAACTTGGCACATAAACACAACCATCTGCATTTTGCAACGGCTTCAAACATGGGTTATCCAATCAGAATTTAGAGTCAAAACTATGTGTTTCATAGTGTTGTGATCACCTCACATTATGCACTAAAAATATGTTATGAGAAAACACACTAAAGATCCACCAGTTGCAGCTTTTCATGCAGCAAGCTCTGCTGATGCTTTTGAGTAGGGATGAATTTAATAATGTGCAGATAATGCGAACCAAACATTTTTCTTTTGAAATTTTACAATCTGCATCTTTATTAAATGTGTGTTCACAATGTGTTTCAGATGAAATATAACATGGATAGTGGTGAATAAATCATTTTGATGTAGTTCAAATTTGATTCACATTATCAGTTCAAGTAAAAATATTGTATTACGCATTTAAAATGACACAACACATGGCGCTTAGAGGTCTTTATTGATTTCTGGTTTGGCAGTGTCACATCTGTCAGATCAATACAACAGTCCCCATCTGACCCCCATCACATTTGAGTGATACAATAAATAAAAACTTTATTTATTCAGTCCATGCGGCTGGCAGTTCTCCTTACAGATTATTTTCTTGAAAGAATCATGTATTTACTTTAGCATTACACACACAGTGGATGCACATAAAATCGGCAGATGCTCATATAATCACCCATTAAAAATGGCAATGATTATTAATCGTGCAAATCTTTAAGAACAGCATTTCAGTTTCTCATACAACTGATTGTTCACTTAATGAAACAAGTAAAGTTAATAGTTTTTTCTCCTTTTTTACAATATTAGCCAAATATATCAACACCTTATTTGTTATTAGCCAATATTGGATATATATATATATAATATATTTTTATATATATTTATTTGTATAGTAACCAAATAAATAAAACATTCTGAATGTTTAATTTTGCTCTATTTAGATTCTATTGCTTACTAAAAAGACTAATAATTTAATAATATTGTAAAAGATAATCTTTAGCAAATCTACAGAAAAAATAAAAAAATCTAAATTAGGCCTGTCAAACGATTAATCATGATTAATCGCATACAAAATAAGTTTGAGTTTGCCTAATATATTTGTGTGTTTTGTGTAATTATTATATGTATATAAACACACACAAATTAATGTATATATTTACGAGAAATATGTTATTTATGTAAAATATATTTTTATTTATATACATATATAATATAAATTCTATAAAAATTATAATACATACATATACTTGTACATATTTCTTAAATATATGCATGAATGTGTTTGTATTTATATAAACATCATAATTACACACAGTACACACACATATATTAGGCAAATGCAAACTTTTATTTTGTATGCGATTAATCGCGATTAATCGCTTGATGGCCCTAATCTAAATATTTAATTTAATAATACTACATACATTTAATAACTGACATTAGAGGGGCAACATGAAAATAATTGTACAAAAGAAAAAAAAGTACATCATAGTTGGCACCTAGTTGGTCTCACACATAACCATATTTGTAGTTTTTTAATTAACATCCTCAAATTAGGATACAGCCTAGTCGTAAGTAACAAAACAGCACATGTATGTAAGCATATGTTTATGAGTTTTTGTGTGTATCTGATCGCGATGGTCTGTGCGGTTTATCCCAGCAGAGGCAGTGGGGCCAGATATGGGTTAACCCACTTTTCCAGACGCCCTGTGGCTGTTCTCCCCCATGTTGCCATCAGTCACAGCTCAATGGCCAGTCCTATCCTCTGTCTTTTATTCTCACACATGAACACACTCGCTCTCAGGTGCGAGAGCGTGTGAGAGGTGCAGGGGCAGAGGTGGGAAAGCCTTGACTCTTTAGGGATGACAAACATCTGTGTAAGCCATCAAAACAGCCGCTGAGCTTCTCGCTCTCACTCTCCAAGCTCAGCAACTCCACCACCCCCACCGCCGCTTGAACCGCTGTTTGTCTAACGCCCCCGAAGACTTCCATCCAGGCCTCGACGCGGGACAAGAGCAAATGAGAGATTCATCATCGCAGGAAGTCGGGACTGATCAAAGCGCTACACGGTTCTTCTAAGTACGACCAATGCCTGGGTCGCAGGGTCCTCCGCACCGCCCCTCTTCACATGAGCTGAGAAAGTCGAGATTGCAGTTTGTCGAAAGGATAATTACTTTGCCGGTCATTAATGCCGCTTCTCGGAGAGGGAGATTGTTTTAATATTAATGTCCGTGGGGGATGTGGAATCAGAAATGTAGCTAGGCCTTGGCACTCTGATCAGAGGGTCTGGTGTATGGAGTGAGATGAGTCTCTTTGATTCTCTCCTGAGTTTTACAGTCCAGCGACCACATTGTTATTCCTGAGTTGTTTGCTAATGAGATTTCCAGTCAAGTTGAAGCCATGTCCCATCTTATGAAACTTAAGACCACTTCTTCTTGCCTTTTCCCAAAAAAGGCAGCAGGATGCCAGTAGTCTATCTCCCAGTCCCATCATTACACCAGAGAGGAAGGATTCTACCAAGACCATCCACAAGAGTGGGGTGCTTCTGCTAATGGCGCTAGTCAGGTCAACTTAATCTCTGAAGCGCTTTATACAATAAGATTGTGTCGAAGCATCTTCATAGAGATAAACAGGAAATAGCAGAAGCAATTATAGAAACTCAGCTATGAAGACACTTAAGTTTCTGCTGTAAAGCAGCCCCAGTGAAATACAGCTGTGCCCCAGTAAAATATTACTGATAAATCTTTATGATGCTAGATTTGCGAAATAATCACACTTTTGATCTAATCAGTCAAAAAAGGGTTGCATAAAAGTTAGAAATTGTGATTTAGTTTGATTCATTTGAACTCTTCAGTCACGCAAAGAATCGTTTGCAGGATTTTTTTTTAAATATGTGAACCAGCACCACAAAACGAGTCATAAGGGTCAATTTTTTTTAATTGATGTTTACACATTATCTGAAAGCTGAGTAAATAAGCTTTCAATTGATGTATGGTTTATTGGGATAGGAAAATATTTGGCTGAGATACAACTATTTGAAAATCTGAAAACTGAGGGTGCAAAAAAAAAAATCTAAATATTGAGAAAATCGCCTTTAAAGTTGTCCAGATGAAGTTCTTAGCAATGCATATTACTAATCCAAAATTAAGTTTTGATATATTTACAGTAAGAAATTTAAAAATATCTTCATGAAACATGATCTAATATCCTAATGATTTTTGGCATAAAAGAAAAATCAATAATTTTGACCCATACAATGCATTGTTGGCTATCGCTACAAATATACCCATGCTACCTATGACTGGCTTTGTGGTCCAGAGTCATATATATTCATACAAAATAAAACTGAAAAGCACTGGATGAGGTGGGTATTTATCTACAATCTATTGTATGAAACAAAACATTACATTAAAGTAGCACTTTATTGTATTTACAAGCCAATTTATACAATTATATCCATGACAGTAAAGGTTTTTTGATTCTCTAAAAAGAACCGAATCATAAGACTCATTTGTTGGTGAATCAGACTGTTTTTGTTTCAACTCATTCATAAGATTGAATTGATTAATCTAACTACACTGGTCACGCTGCATGTTTTTGATTCACTAAAAAGGGTTGACTCATAAAAGACATTTGGTTATGAATCAGACTATACTTACCACACTGTATGTTTTTGATTCACTAAAAATAACTGGCTTATAAGAGTCCGTATTGACTCAGACAAAGTAAAGTAAAAGATTGCTTTTGGGATGACAAGTAACGATTTCACAACCGTTTGAATGAAGATCATCATTCAACATGATTCATAACCATGTTATATGTGAACATAGATGTATTTGTCATTCTAAAAATGAACCCACAAGCATATTTCTGTGTGAATGTAGCCCCTGAAGTACCATGTTCATGGATTCTGTCCCACTCAAGCCAAAGGCGAAGGCAGAGAAGGGGTGTACAAACGTAGAGCGCATATTCCCCAGACTGCAGTGGAGCCACACAGTGGGAAGTGGATGAAAGTAAACACGGCATGTGGAGGGAAAAAATATGCTGAAATCGCTTTCTCTAAAAAAATGATGTCTGACGAAATTTGGGTGACCTCCTGGCCTTTCCCACAGCCATAAAAGCCCCAGAGTCTGCAGGCCACAGCCTGCCACTGCAGCGGGTAAACCATGATACAGTCCCTCGCTCTGTCTCTCTCCCTCCCATGCTGTTGCATTCTTTCCTTTTCTAACCCCCACTCTCCTTACATGTCCTAATTACTTTACTTCCATGACGATAATGTGTCTTTCTTAACAGCATGGGGTTCTGAACAAATCCCTAACCAAAAACGAGGAGTATCTAAACTGTGCCGCTTTGCTGTATGTGTAAGTAATCGTCTAAGTTATGTAACAGAATGACAAATGATTATGGCAACTGTGACATTCTTGGTCCTAATATTTCCATCCAGTTTACCTTATTAAAATGCTTTTAGTTGTGTCTAACAAATTTAATCAGGTTTGAGCCCATTCTATAGATTTCCACCCTGTAATCTGTGGAGAAAAAAAGCTCCCTCGCGGCTGACCTATAACACAAATAGCAGTAGCTACAGTAGAGGTGTACTGTGAAATCCCCTTGGTTCAATGTTCAAACAGTCAAGGAAAACTGAGAGAAAGTCCGTGACCAAAAATCCATGATGAGTTGTCTATTAGTTGACTAATCCAAAACATCCGTATCTATGACAACATTACTGTTGGAAAAGGAAAGAAAACAAACTGAGTTAGAGCAAAAGGCTGTTTATCCAACAGTGGCCTAAATGTGCCTGCTTTGATTTGGTGAATGAAATCTAGTTTAAAACACATGTGCCAAGTTCTTGTAATCTTGGAATTTATATTGGTTTGATGCAATTTTTAAAACCTTTTTAACGTTTTCAAAAAACATTTAAGTTTACAGATTTTTAAAAATGTGTGGTGTGGTAAAAATATCATGAATTATTTACTTATTAGGGTTTTTTCTTCATTATGGCACCAAGGCCTTGATGATGTATTACCCTTTTAACTTTATATCATCATTGTGTTAAACAAACAGTTCACCCAAAAATGAAAATTTTGGGATCATTTACTCACCCTCATGTTGTTCCAAACATTTATGAATTTCGTTCTTCTGTTGAACTCAAAAGAAGATATTTTAAAGAATGTTGGTAACCAAACAGCTGCTGGACAACAAATAAAAACATAAAACTATGTATGCTTTCATCAGTATTACATAAAAAGGTCAGTTAAATATGTTTTTAAATATTTTAAATAGCATATATGCTGGTAAGGGTAAGGTTTTTGGCCTGTCCCTCACTATGTTTTTTCTTTTAATTTGCAAAATGAAGGCAAAATGATATAAAAAAATCACATTTGCATATTGTTCTAAATACAGTCTTGTTGTTAAGCAATGTTTCTGGCATAAGTATGCATTTTTTTTCTATAAAATATAAATCATTTTATTGGTGTCCCTTGATTCATAACAGCCCTGTTACCCTAATCAAAAAACCCTTGTAAAATAATGTACATTCAAGTGACATCATTCTAGGATGTTACATCATCTCTCAACCAGGATTCCAACACTTAAATCATAAGCATGTTTCTCTCACTCCTCTATAATAATCTGTTTTTCATGATTTATGAAGCTTGACTGAGGGGGGGCTAAGATGCAATGTCAATCCTGTTACCATTTTTCAAATGTAAATTTAAACAATTATTTCTTACATTTAATAAAATCAATGAACTTAACCATTAGTTAGCAATTAGCCAATTTGGTTGAAATCGTCAAACCTATTACTGTCAACCTGTTACTTTTTAGAGTAACAGGTTTTGACGTGTGTAACAGAGATGACATTTATTTGGTTTGACCCTGTTTTTAAAGATTGTCTGTGTAAAAGTTCAAACATTTTAAAGGTCACCCTCTGTATATTTTTTGAGCTAATGCCTATATCATTCAGTGGCATATGAGTTCTAATTAAACTGTAGTATCTAGTAACGCTTGTGTTGGTAACAGGGCTGACAAAAATAACAAAACATGAGGTAGAAAAATAAAATAATCATAAAATCATAAAATAATAAATTACATAGCCTGAGATGGCACAATATAATTTCTTGTCATTTTAAGGTGTCTTCATTTCATGGATATTTAAAAAAAGCTACAGATTTCATGGAATGACCCTTATACAAGTTTGGAACAACTTAAGGGTAAATGATGACAGAATTTACATTTTTGGATGAACTATACATTTAAGTCATTGTATGCCTTCATAATTGTATTTTGTAATGTATTTTTGAATGAATTAATAGTTCCTGACCAAAAAAAAACATATAATGTCATGGCATGTCATGTCAAGTCATGTCACTGACCCACTTAATGTCTCCTATAATGAAAAAAAAAGAGATGGATAAAGATAGAAAGTTCTGGGTTATATCACACTTGAATAATCCTTGGCATTTATGTCACTTCTTTCTGCTGTATCATTGCCAAGTTGGATTAATATATCAATTTAAAGTAGAGAGTTTACATTGCCCACAAAGTAATTACCAAAACTAAAAAACATTCTGAATGTTCGGTACACACAGAATGCTTGAAGAATGCGTCTAATTTTCAGACTAAGGTTTAATATTCTCATCAAAGACTCAACCAAAACGAGTGCATCAGGATTCTAGTGGGGTTGAGAGAAGTTCAGACAGTGTCAGAAAACTTTAGAAGACTGAACAGAAGTGATTGAATTCTTCTCCATAGACTCCGTCTGACTGTTTAATATACTCAAGGCTGTCTGAAATGCAATATACATGCTCCATTCTATTGAAAGCAATATACCTTTGAACATCTAAATGAATAATACACTGCATATGAGACCAGGCTGAGAATATTGAATGTTTCTGTGGCATTGAGGAGAGGAAAATGATGGGAAATGTATGTGACCAGTCAAAACAAAGCAATAGACGTGTCCTCACATCTGATTGGCTGTGCCTCCCAGGCTCTCGCTCGCTCTCCCTTCCCCCACTCAGCCCCAAAATGAGCAGAAGTGCTCGCGCCAGCTCTCCCAGATTTCTGCCCTCTTTTCTGCAGTCTAAAGTCCAAAGCTGTAACAGATTTACAACTAGGGGAGGGCTATTGTGTATAATACAGAGCGTTGGTCTAATCTGAGCTGAAAAGGCTTTAGCCAAGCGTTAGATTGTCCTGCTCATGGCTCTGGCCAAATAACGCACTCTTCCTTCTTTACACAGGCCCTTTATAAAGCTGATTAATGAGAGAAAGACCGTAAAATGTCTAGTGCTGAGCAGATAGCACTTAGACCGCAGTGGTAGGCCAACTTCTTTTTACTTTCAGGAAGTTAAAGTAGGTCCTGACCAGGGTCAGAAATTCATACGAGCTATAAAAGAAGAACAAAAAGCCCCAGTAGTGAACTCTCCAGTTTTTAATCTATCATTTAATATATATTTCATATTATTCCACTGAATAAAGGTCAAAGCTGCAAATACAGGTTTTATATAATTTCTAGATATTTTAAAGATGTTTTAATTTAATAAATAACACACTTCCTTTTACCCCTTGCATATACAGTAGTCAACATTTGAAGTGGATCGAAAAAGGTTAATCAAAGTTTCCCTAAGACAAGAACGGGTATTGTTTTGGTTTTAGGACAACTTTAATGAAAGGTTTTGATCCACTTCAAATGTTGACCACTGTATATATATATATATATTATACCTTGGGGGGTTGCATCACATGACATTTTTTTTTTAGACATTTTATAATCTAAATTAGCATTCCTCATTTTATTTACAGGACAGTTTTCTTCATCTTCACATTTTTACTTTATTTTAGAGGTGTATTCAAAAATTTGAAGTTAATGACGAAACAAACTTGAACAAACTTAAGTTAATACATGGAAAATGAACCTACAATCTTAGGTTACCCTGGAAAAAAGCTAAACAGAACAACTTTAATGAGTAAAACTGTCTGGCTGCAGTCAGTAAGAGAGGCATGTGGCGTTTCAGGCTCACAGACATTAATTTGTGTGTGTGTTTGTGTGACTTGACTCCACTCCCCTGAGAGTGTGAGTGTGCACACTTCCCCTAGAAGTTAAGGGTTAGGGTGTGCCACTGCCGCAGTACATGTACAACCAGTCTTCTCAGTACTCTTCTCCTCTCACGAGAGGTTAAGCAATTTAACATACACTTAACCTGTCACTGAGTTCACACCATATGGTCTTACATAACGTCTGAGACCAATTCATATGCACGAATACTCATTAATTGCATACCATGCATGTACCCTCCAACACAGCCTCCAGCACAACCTATTTTAACTGCAAAACCCTTTTCAAGGTTTCATACAAACCACTGATTCAGCATCTGCCCAAAGGTAGCACTGTACTCTTCATCTGCTCACTTAGAGGAGATTTTTACAAAGGTTCCTGTACAGCTTGGGTTGTACGTCAGCACTGAACAGAGGGCTTTGAGCCATCACTTCCTGTGGGGCAGTGGTCAGTGCCTGTCCATCCCCGACATGCTGGAGCTCCGAGCCCATCTGTTGTCCGTGCTCTCTGATCTGAGAATGTTTTTCTTATGACAACACAACCAGACATCTGACACTACACTAATTTCATGTACTCAAATATGCATTTCTGGATCTGAGGCCAAGACGGACAGGATTTGGGGGTAATACAAAGCAGCACTCACAAGGGAAAAACAAGGACCCAGAGGAAAATTGTATGCTCAGAGGTTGCTTTTATAGTTATGAGTTCTCAGATATGATTAAATGATTAACGTTGTCTCAGATGTTTCTCCTAAAATTTCTAGGGTCAAAAATGAACACTCCCCAGGTGCCAAATGAGAGTAAAAACTGGCTTTGGCATAATAAAGTGTAGGTTGACCAATAGCTTAATTGTAACATAATATTGATTATTTTGAAAAGTACATATATGGAATGTTCCTTACATTAAGGCACTAAATTATATGGAAGCCTATTTCCACCACTGAATAAAAAAAAATTAAAAAAAGGTTATTGCGACTTATCTCACAATTCTGAATATTCTGATATAAACTCGCAATTCTAAGAAATAAAGGCGCAATTGCATTATATGAATTCTGAGAAACGAAGTCAGAATTTTGTGATATAAACTCGCAATTCTGAGAAATAAAGTCAGAATTGTGAGATATAAACTTGCAATTCTGAAAAATAAAGGCGCAATTGCGTGACATAAACTCGCAATTCTGAGAAATGAAGTCAGAATTTTGTGATTTAAACTCACAATTCTGAGAAATAAAGGTGCAATTGCATGATATGAACTCACAATTGCGAGTTATAAAGTCAGAATTACAATATATAAAACTTCTGAGAAACAAAGTCAGAATTGTGAGATACGAACTTGCAATTCTGTGAACATTTCAGTTTTTTTTTCTCCTCAGAACTGGACTTTATAACTCGCAATTGCAAGTTTAAATCTTACAATTCTGAGAAAAAATGTCAGAACTGCGAGATACAAACTCACAATTGCGAGACAAAAGTCAGAATTGCGAGATACAAAGTTGCAATTGCAAGAAAAAAAGTTGGAATTGCAAGTTTATATCTCACAATTCTGACTTTATTTCTTGCAATTTTGAGTTTATATCCTGCAAATGTGACTTTATAACTCGCAATTGTGCGTTTAAATCTCACAGGTCTGAGAAAAAAAGTCAGAATTGTGAGATAAAAAGTCACAATTACCTTTTTTTTATTTTTTATTCAGTGACCACAAAGTGCCACAAAAAAGGGATTTTTGGATTCTGATTAAGAAAAATAAAAACGTAAACAAAATAATTGTGAGTGTACTAAGCAATTGCATTGCTCTTCTTGCTGCTAAAACAATTGAGATATTAAAGAGATCTCATTTGTGATTTTTCCATCCTATGGGGACGCACATTTCCCTGACAAGGCCTACTTTGTGGTGTGGCACCATTTCACAAGCTACAGATGGCGCGGATCCTGCTAGCGTTGCGCAAAGCATAAGGGTTGTTAATGACTCTCTGCACTCTCAAAACAATTCCTGAGAAGAGCCCAGGCAGGAGGCTTGCACTAGTTGGACGGGTTGTGCTCAAGTCACCTTGATGTCTAGCTTTCTGAGCCAGTCTGTGGGCAGGACATGCCCGCAGAAATGACAGTTTAATGTGCAACTGCTGATACCAGATTGACAGCTGGCATGCTGCTATCAGTACAGAGAAGCTGCAAAGCTACTAAACAGCATTTTTTACAAGAGTGATAGCAGCCTAGCTTTTAAAATGAGTAGCTAGAGTTTTTTTTTTTTTTTGACAAACAGCAGTGTATAGTAGGATAAAATGCTATTATAACAATTTTGCAAAATACTATAGGCTAATAAGTATTTAAATGCTGCTGTTCGGTATTAAATGTTAACATTTTACAGGTGGTATTAATTTTTAACCTTATCTTTTCAAATTCTCTTTAATTCTGTCACTATGTGAAACTTGTTTTGTGCCAGTTAAACAGTGCTCTGCCTGCTTCCAAAATGCAATACTGCTTTGCACTTCACTAAGAACTTTGTGAATGTTAAAAAGTATGTTCTAAATAGTACAAATGTGTGTAGTATGAATGAAATCCTGACATATTACATTCGTCATGTTTCGACGCTTCAATGCCATTCAAAATTTGGATGAGCCTCTTTTTTTAACACACGGGTATCATCAAGATATGTTTGCAAGATAAATAAATAAATAAAATACTATGATAGTGCACAATAGCTACAGTATTGCCAAATAGCTTCAGTGTATAAAGATATGTTTTACTATTAGCTTGTAGTGAAGCTTACTACTGTTGCATTACATTTTATTTATTTATTTATTTTTTTAGTATATGTGACCCTGGACCACAAAACCAGTCATAAGCGTAATTATTATAATTATTATTAATTATTAATTATCTTTTTTTTTTTTTTTTAATTAAGATAGGACAAAATTGGCCGAGATACAACTATTTGAAATATGACAAATATTTGGAATATGAGGGTGCAAAAATAATCAAAATACTGAGAAAATCACCCTTAAAGTTGTCCAAATGAAGTTCTTAGCAATCATGATTACAGGGTCTGATTATCTATTAATAAAGACACTACCTACCTTATGACCTCAAAAAGCTTTTACAAAAGCTTGATTTGTAAAAGTACATTTTGATATTTGAATCACATAACTAGATCCATATGTATGGCTTTACTGATTCAGTAGCTCGTGCGGTACAGCTTTGCATTTGCGATGCAGAGCGCTCAGGTACAAGACCTGTGAAATATGGTAAAGGATATCAAAGACTTGCACAAGCAAGCTGAAATGGCATGGTTGCTTCAGCAACTGTGTTTTTATCTCATGTTTGCTTTTGTTAATGCTATCGGTTAGGTTTAGGGTAGGGTTTAGCCAGTGTGGGTGGTACTTTACAACAACCATTGTAATAAAATGTTAGGGTTAGGTTCAGATTCATGTTTTAGGAAACTGAACATGCACTTTGAAAGTGCAGTGAAAAGCACAGAAATACAATTTTGCAAAAATGCCGCCACAGGCATGTATTTCCAATGAGCCTGTGTTGGTTGCTTTAAGGCTGGAATAAACAACTTTTCAGAACCGATTCAAAAACACTAGGGTATCATACACTTGCCGGCTTCACTCTTAAAAGTGCTGGGTTGTTTCAGCCCAAACCTGGGTTAAACTTTTAAATTACATTTTTACCCCAGCAGTTGGGTTTCCCTGATGAGAAAACCAGCATATGATGGTTAGGTATGTTTTGAAGCATGGCTGCTGGTTTAAGCTGGTCCTAAGCTGGTTATGAGCTGGTTTAAGCTGGTTCTTAGCTGGTCATGTGCTGGTCCTAAGCTAGTCCTACACTCTAAAAAAAATCATTTTTTTTAACCCAAATGCTGGGTTTAGCCCATCATTTTATTGGGTTATTTTTATTATTTTTACCCAGGTGGTGGGTTATTTTTTACCCCAAATGCTTGGCTCAACTTGTTGGGTCATTTTATTGGGTTATTTTTAATATTTTTACCCAGGTGCTGGGTTATTTTTTTTTAACCCAAATGCTGGGTTCAACTTGTTGGTTAATTTTTTTTTAAACTTATTTTTAATATTTTTACCCAGGTGCTGCAGGGTAGTTTTTCTACGTTGCTGGGTCATTTTTAACACTGGGTTATTTTTTTCCCTACCCAACTGCTGGGTTAAGCCTGTCACTGACGAAACAAAACCCAGCTGCTGAGTTACAGTCGCCAGAGTGTGGGCTTTTTGAGTCCTCTGTAGGAGAGACCGATTCTCCACACCGCCAATTTGGTGCACTTCTTCAGCGAAATAAAAGTTTGTATACATTTTATTTAATAAATAAAGTCTTTACTGTGCTGTAAATTTTATTATTTTATGCAACACAAAATAAGGACGAGATATCAGTCAGCTGCGTCATCAGCGGTTGTTTTGCAGGATGGAAACGCCTTTTGCCTTGCATAAAATAAATGAATTTTATTCGTTATTGACTTTAATTTTACTATTTGTTTATGGGCAGGTTTTGGAGTCAGTCACGGCATAAAAAGCAGAGAATTACAGAGAACGGTTGAATACACTAAAATCAAAATGAAACTTTTAAATGTTACATTTTTTAAACGACTGTAAATGTATATGTCGTGTATTTTGTATATGTGTTCTTGCTTAATAATAAATGTTCATATTTTGATTATTGCTGTTTCCTCAGTTCTAGTCCATTTTAAAACAGCAACATAATAATTTTTAAACAATAGTTGACTTAAATAAAATAACCCAGCACATTTGGTAAAAACATTTACCCAAACAACTGGGTCAAAATAACCTAGCTTGTGTTTTGTCCAATATTTCCGTAACGCTGGGTTGCCAAATAACCCAAGTTGGGTTGTTTTTAACCCAGCATTTTTTAGAGTGTAAGTAACTAGCTCCTGCTCAGGACCAACACATGACCAGCTTAAACCAGCTCATGACCAGCTAAGGACCAGCTTAAACCAGCAGCCATGCTTTAAAACATACCTAACCAGCATATGCTGGATTTTTTTTTAAATAGTGTTGTCCATATTGTACCCATGCTTGAGTTGAAACAACCTAGCTTTTATAGTGTTCATAAATGGTTAAAGATGAAAACCTGACATCAAGCACTAAACAAATGAGGATCACACACTACCAGATTTTCTTAACAGTCATTCTAAACACAACAAACTCACAGCAGAATATATATGTGGAGATTGCTAGTCGATTTGTGATGAATAAAAACAATGTGTTCTAAAACCGGCTCAGTGTATCAAACATGCTATATCCTTTGACTAAATGGAATCATATCCTGTGCCCATCACACACTATGCGATTTCCTGCCAAATTTGTAAATTCTGGCTAACCAAAATCTACAGACTCCCTCTGACTTTTGGCGACTAGAGATGACTCCTCCAGACTGTAAACAGAGCCAAAAGTCATGTAGTGTATTCCAGCCTTTTGCTAAGGGTAGTTTGCTGCCATGTGAGTGAAGCCGTCCCTCCCAGATCAATAGAGAGCTTTTGGGTATATTGACTGCTGAGAAAGCCATGCTGTTGGTCCTGTGAGGAGAAGCAGGAGAGCGAGAAGAGGGGCCGATGACGTCAGCGCCCATTACCCGTAGCACCACCCCTCTAATTAAACAAGCCTGAGCTCCCTAGAGATGCGAAAGAGGGAGAGGAGTCTAAACATCCCAATCTTCTGTCTGCCTCTCGCTCTCATACACACACACACACACACACATACTCACAAACAGGATCCTCATATCCCTAAACCCAGGCACTATCTCCTTTCATTTCCTCCCAGAAAACATCTCTCCCTCTAACCAAATATGAAGGGGGAAAAATCTTATTAGTGATGCCCTTGAATCCAGCTACAAATGTCTTCCCATTCTCAATGTGAGTGAGGGCCTAAGCGCTTCTGATATGATGCCAGCGCTTTTCATCCGGCTCTAGGGCGGTCTACCTAAAGAGGACACACATGACCGCCATTCATCTGCCTCAGGGTGGGGGATGGGATTGTGTATGATGCCGAGGAGGATTGTATGTGTGTGTCTGTGTCAATTGGGTAGGGATTAGCCTACCGCTATCTCGTCAAGCTCTGGTGCCATCTGCCAGTGACTTAGCAAAAATGCAAATGAGATACCCAGAATGCACAGCAGCCACGCTCCGTCGGAATAGCCTATAAAAATAGGTCAGTGGAGCTATGATCCTCGTGTCTGCGGCAACGCGCTCTGTGGCTTTACGGCGTGCGTTTAGAAAGGGGGGACTGATGAACAGTCAGGGGGGAAGAGGAAGAGTCTGGAGGGACCTTCGTGAGCATGCGAAATGTCACCAGGGATGAACAAAGAGGATAAAAGAAAAAGAGAGCAAGACGATATCAGACAGGGATGAAAGTAAGAAGTGAAAGGAGTCAGGGGAACATTTGAAATGAGCCTTGGCAGCAAAACAAAGGCTGGTGTCATCTACCAGGCGCACGAGAGTGGCACGACATTCGCCAGCTCACAATTACCTCGACGCCTGTCCGTCAGACTGTTAGGACAGCCATCCTCAACCCAAATCAAATCACTAACAATTTCAGCCCTGCAATGGAGTGTTCAACCATAGCCCATTCTTTTTTATCGACTGCTAAAAAAAGATCAAAGACCCCTAGACGGTAATGTGCGTATTAATGAAAGCGAGGTGGCTGATGCAACATTGTGGCAAGGCTTTTGCAACCCAGGCAGCTGAGCTCTATTCCTTGCAGGATGACTTGTATGAATAATGTATCCATTAGAGTAAAGCCTCGCTCCTTCTCTCTCCCGCTCTCTGTTTCTTTCTAGCAGATCAGACCAACACAGCTAGAGAAAGAGGAAGACATACACAAGGCTTTTATTCATATATAATAAAGCGGAAAGGATGAGCTTTATCTGTGTAACCTTTGCTTTTTAATTCCTCAAAATCAAAGCAAGCTGGAGACTTGCCTTTTTACAACATGTTGCTCTTGATAACTTTGTTCCTGAAAGTAGGGTGGCCTTGCTATTTGTTTAACATGGCAGACACGCATGGCTGCTTTTCATTGAAAAATCACAGCGGGGCATGGTCAAAATAGCACACAAATAAAAGACATTCAGGGAATAAAATCATATATACAGTAGGTCTAATGTATGAGATCATGTGAAAAGTGAAAATGGAGCCCATAAAAAAATCTATTTGCTATTGTCAATAGTGTGGTGATGCACAGAAGTCACTTTTGAATCAATCAGCTTTCTATTCATCAAAAAAACCTTGAACTCGTTGCAAACTCTGCATGGGGAAATCGTTCGCCTACACACAAAATTCCAGATTGCATAGATTTCAATTAAAATGATTTTGCCAATTAAAATTTGAAGAACGACGACAGAAAACAGGGAAAGCATGCTAAGTGATTGATAAATGCAAAGTGTAGAAGAGTCCAACCCATCCATCTTGAGATGGTTTGTTGACTCTGTACTGATGATATAGTGCGCTGCATGTCAGGAGGGGAGTAATATAATCCTGGTAAGGTCACAGAGGCTAATATTAGTAGTGGGAAGAGGAGTTTGAAGTGGGGGAGTAACTGATAAAGAAAGAGAGAAAGGGAGAGGTCAAGAAAGAGAATGAGGCAGGCCCAGCTGTGCAGTGGGCCCCGGGCCCACCCGGCTGTAATTACGGCTGGATTATGAGAGGCTCTCTCTCCAGACTGCCTGCCAAACATTTTGTCCCAGATTATGGCCCAGATGCAGCAGCACTAAGCTGCACAAGTCGGTCAATGGCTGCTCTCGCTCATCTAAGCAGAATTACTGCACACAGAGCAGTAGGGGGTGGCAGCCGAGCTGGGCCAACTTTCCCCCCACTCCGGCGCTCAAAAACCAAATGCAAGATGGGTCTGATTTGCACAAATTATCTCTGAGCTCTAGCAATCTATGCAATCAAAATACACACTTACACAAGGGTGGTTGATGCATGACATATTTTAATAAACATCAGAATTGTCGGTTAAAATGTTTATGAATTTATGTAAACCCATTTCTGCCTCCAAGAAAATAAAATAATTTAAAAAATTACTTTTGAATTTACAATTTCACAAGTGCAAACTTGTCCTATAATTGTGAATTAATATCTACAGATTTCGACTTTTCAACTTCATTTCTCACATTTGCAACTTTTTGTCCTACAAAATGACTTTTATAGCTCACATTTAACTATTTCTCTCAATTGTTATTTATTTCCTCACAACCATTGCTTTAACTCTTTTACTGAGAAATTGGGTCCCACTTTATATTAGGTGGCCTTAACTACTATGTAGTTACATTTAAATTAATCATTTGGTACAATTAACTTACTGTGTACATAGATGTGTTTACACTGTACTTATATTTTTAAAAATACCTATGTAATTACATCTGTAATTAATATCTGTAATTACATTTACAATTACACTGTTGACCAATCCCTTACACCTTAACCCACCCTTAAACCTACCCTTACCACCAAACCTGTCGCTACCCTTACTCTTATCCCACCTTAATAGAAGCAAAAATGTTTTGCAATACAATTTGACCACAATAAGAACATTGTACTTATTTTTTGATGTAAGTACATAGTAGTCAAGGCGACCTAATATAAAATTTGATCGGAAATTGTTTATTTTAGGTGCTGTATCTATAAGTTTTCTCATTTTAATCACTTTCTTGTCTTTACTAGTTAAATTTGCATGATGTTGCAATTGACAAATAAACTTTTAATTAAACTACAACATTAATATTTCAATCTAATCTACTCTAATATCTAGTCTTTCGAATAATATGAGGTATTAAAGGAGAACTCCACTTCCAGAACAAAAATTTACAGATAATTTACTCACCCCCTCGCCATCCAAGATGTTCGCGTCTTTCTTTGTTCAGTCGTAAAGAAAAAATGTTTTTGGAGGAAAACATTGCAGGACTTTTCTCTTTATAATGGACATCTATGGTGCCTGCGAGTTTGAACTTCCAAAATGCAGTTTAAAAGCAGCTTCAAAGGGCTCTAAGTGATCCCAACCAAGGAACAGGGGTCTTATCTAGCAAAACGATTGATTATTTTCTAAAAAGATTACAATTTATATTCTTTTTAACCTCAAATGCACGTCTTCCCTGGTGAAAAAACCAGCATATGCTGGTAGGTATGTTTTGATGCTGGTTTAAGCTGGTCCTTAGCTGGTCTATGCTGGTCCTTTGCTGGTTTATGCTGGTCATGTTGCTGGTCATCCCAGCATTAAAACATACCTACCAGCATATGCTGGTTTTTCACCAGGGTTGTGTAGCTTTGCGTGTATTCTGTGTATTCCGGTTCAAGGCAGTTAGGGTATGTTGAAAAACTCCCATCTCATTTTCTTCTCCAACTTGAAAATCACTACATCGCTGTTTTACCTTTTTTTGTAAACAGCATTTGTTCTTCTTTGTACGTTCACTTTGTAAAAACTGGGTGGGTACTTATGCAGTGATGTAGGACGATTTTGAAGTTGGAGGAGAAAATGAGACAGAAGTTTTTCAAACTACCCTAACTGTCTTGAACTGGAACACACAAGAGTACAAACAAAGTATAAAAATTGTTAATTTTTTTTTTTTAATAAAACAACCGATCGTATCGCTAGATAAGACCTTTCTTCCTTGGCTGGGATCATGTAGAGCCCTTTGACTGCATTTTAAACTGCATTTTGGAAGTTCAAACTCACGGGTACCATAGAAGTCCACTATATAGAGAGAAATCCTGAAATGTTTTCCTCAAAAAACATAATTTCTTTATGACCGAAGAAAGAAAGACATTAACATCTTGGATGACAAGGGGGTGAGTAAATTATCTGTAAATTTTTGTTCTGGAAGTGAACTTCTCATTTAGTGTTAGTATAAAATAATTGTTATTTTGTTGTAATTATTAAAAATAATTAAATGTAAACATTTTAATTAATTAAAAGTAATTACCTAACAATTAATGAATATATTAATTACTATAATTATTAATTTAGAATTTTAATAACAAAAGCACAATACCATAACTTTTTGCATTTTAAATGGTGTACAGCAAGTCACATCGCAGAGTGTCACCTATCCACATACAGAGACGCATTTAAGCATGTTTTAATTATTTTATTAAACTGAGACTATCACAGGAGAAGGCTGACAGTACCTGAACGCATACATAATATTTGCTACACATCAGAAAACCGTAGTTCAAGACATTATGTCAAAGCCAGTATGAGGCATCTGCCTCTGTCACAACTGAACTTGCACAGTGCTCTGTTGTCCTCTAATCCTCAGCATCCGGCACAGACGGTATAATTGGTTTTTGTAACAAAATGTATGTCTGCAGACACAGGCGAGACAGTTCTACTGTGTTTTGTGCAGTTCATCCATCTTCCTGCAGGGAGGGGCTTAAATCTAAATCAATGTACCATCCTCCATAACAAAAACCCAAAATAAAGGCATACTTTCCCAACCCCCCTTTCAGAGAGAAGACTTCAGAACCTCAAAGACCTTCAGGGCAGACTCGATGCAGCCATCGAAATTGGAGTGTGTGAAGCCGTCCCCCCCACACACCAGCAGAGGCTGGGAGTGCAGTGTCATCTGCCCTGGGCAATCAGCCACCGATCTTGTCACCTAATTAGAGAACAACAAAATTGAGTGATTGGGCATCCAATAACCGATGCAACCTCATTTTTATTCTGATATTGAACAGAGCCGTTAACCCTTAGTTTCCTAAAAAAAACAAAAAAAAAAAAAGTGAAAAGGGCCTGTTCTCTCTTTGAGTGGGGATGTGTGTGGGTATGCAAATGAATGCACATTTAAAATATTTTATTCATATAACTATGTGGAATATTTCTGTGTGTGATGTATAGCATAAAACTGGATATGTTTATTGGACTGATCATTTCATGCCACACACACAGACTTACTTTTGTAATTTTTAGATTAAAGAACTGAACTAAGCACCTTACTCTGTAAACAATTGTAATTGAATGTACTGCATCAAATGATTATTAATAGTGTATAGTGTGTACAGTCATTTCTTGAGAGTTTATTTAGTCAGCACGATGTTTACAAGAAGTCTCTTTTATCTCTTTCCTCATTTACAACAGAAATATTACTATACATCTGGGCGGTGACTGTGAGGGTGGAGTCATTTGTGATTTTGAATGATCTCAAGAGATCACAGATACCAACGGTTGGATTGCAAGCTGGTGTGCAGTCGGTCTGAGTGCATGACAGTACTTAAATACAGCACAATTCTAAATGCAGCCTAACAGACCAGCTTGACAACTCTTTGTGGCCCATGTAAAACTGATTAGTCTTTGGATGGACAAAATCTTCCTTTAATGGTGGTTTATTCAATATCAGGAATATCAACACTGTGGCTTTAGGACTCCAGGCTCTTTTTCAATGACAGTGGAAAATATTGTGGTGATACTGTTTTGCCTAAAGTGTAAATAGAGTTTTACTTATCTATTAGACACAAAGGGAGAGGACGGCTGACAGACTGTCCATCTATATGTAATTAATTTGTCAGCACAACACTACTAAAGACTTCTAGAATTCATGAGATTATACTGTATATCCATTTCAGTGACAGCTTTTTGTGAAAATGACTTTTGCCAATCATCCAAACTTGCAGTGTCCCAAGCTGATGGTTTAAATAATTCATTTTTATATTGCAGAATATCATTTTAACTACAGAATATGTGGAAGACTGACACGACTTACAGGCATAATATTCTCACTATTCTGGAATACAGACAGTATTTGTTAACAATGCTTCTTTTCACAATTCAAAAGTATTGGGTCTAAAGACAATGCATTAATTATCAGTGAAAGCTCAAGTAGTTTTATTATAAATAATAATACTTATTTTTATTTGTGTTGAGTTTTTCCATGAAACACAAACAGTTTCAAAAGTCAGTTCTGCTCTTTTCCATACATTAAAATGCAAGGAGATCACTGGCAGTTGAGTTCAGTTGGAATTTTATTTGTTTCATTATTAGGATTTATAGCATATCAAGACTTGCCTCTGTGCATACTACAAAATGACACCACTAGACTATCAGGATTCACAGTTGTAGGTGCATGATGGCCCTGGGTGCTCTGTAGCTTTGTTTTCTCATAAGGGAGATTCTCACAAGAGATGGGGGAGGGAAAGGGCTGTTAATATATTTGGTTAAATATAGAGCTTTTAATAGCAGTGGAGGCGCCTTCATTAGGTCAACCAGAGTCAAGAATAGACTTGATGGTAAAATGAGCAGAATTTGGATGATATTCACTGTCTCTGTGGGTTGTGGGTTTTAAAGAGCACATGGTATGTGTGACCTATGTGTAACCCAGGTTATAACTAGAAAAGCAAAGTTTGTCAAAGCCCTGGTTTAAGATAAAAAAAATTAAATAAGTTAAAAAAAAAAAAGTTTTTACAAAGTTATGTATTTGAGGAATACTTTTTGAAAGTTACATTTAAAAGTTATTTTTTGAAAGTTAAGCATTTGAAAGTTAGTTTTTTTAAAGTTAGGCATTTGAAAGTTAAGCACTTGAATGTTAGTTTTGGAAAATTAATCATTAGAAAGTTAGTTCCCTATCTGTTGGTCACTACGAGTTATGTTGTGACGACATTAGGGATCTTACTTGGGAGCTCCAATCACTTCTGAGCTTAAGAGAAAAGGGCAATGAGAATTGGCGAGTGGATTTTGCATGAAGAGCCACTCTCCCATACATATGGGTATATAAGATGGCGGCATGAATCCACTCATTCAGATTTTTGCTGCGGGGCAGAGTATTGTTTTACTACAATACAAACCTACTTACCAAAGAGACGGAACTTATTTTTGGACTGGCATGATGGCACAACAGTGGTGTCCCCCTATTCAGCGGTGATTCCCCTGGCACTTCAGTTTCTAAAAGAGCAGTTTTCTCCAAGCAGTTTTCTCTTCTAGGCCCAGGCAGTCATGAGCATCGGGCTGGAGGCGAGCCCACTGGAGCACATTGCCCAGCCCTGCATGGCTCACAACTGTATTCAACCTCCCTTCCTTTCTTTCCGGAGGTGCATGATGAGGTCACATAGTATTTGAAGGTCTCTATTACGGTCAGAAGCTGCTCATAGACCACCTCTGTCCTCACTACCCACGAAGGTGGGGCAGCTAGGGAGATCATTGACGAGAAAGAGAGGTTGCAGTGCATCTGTGCTCACAAAACAGCACCCCTTTCTCTGCAGTACAGAAGCAGACTGAGGCCATTAAACACATCTTGCCCCAAAGTGATCCTCCTTTTGCCACTGTTCTGTCAAGGGCCTCCACAGCAGCTCCGTCCCGTGCTGAAACAACACCTAAGCCGGCATGTTGTGCTCCAAGCAAGAAGGTGGTGCCCCCGTATCTCAAGTCAGAAGAAGACGGCAAAGTGGCCCTGACAAGTGTGCTTTCACGTCTCGATTCTTCCTCAACATAAACGATTTGTGTTGGACGGTTTGCATTGGAGGGTCGAGTGTATCAGTATAAGGTCCTACCCTTTGGGCTGTCCCTGTCCCCCTGCGTCTTTACCAAAGTTGCATAGGGCACCCTTGCACTGCTACGGGAAGTGGGCATCATGGCTCAGTCATGAGAGCAGTTGTGCGATCACAAGGACCTGGTGCTCTGGCACCATAGCCGGTTGGGGCTTTAGGTCAACTGGAAAAAGAGCAAGCTCTCCCCATGCAGAGAATCTCTTTTCTTGTTATGGAGTTGGACTCGGTAAACATATTGGCACGCCTTACCAATAAGCATGCCCAAATAGTGCCTAGCTGTCTGAGCAGCAGAGGCAGGATGCCGTGGCACACATCGAGTGACCATTACAACGATGTATCAGCGCACATTCAGCCCCTGGTTGGACCTTGCCTTTCTATGGGCCGGGGTGCCCTTAGAACAAGTGTCCTGGCATGATGTTGTTACAACAGATGCCTCCAGGACAGGCTGGGGTGCTACATGCAACAGGCAGACAGCCTCGAGGTCCTGGACAGGGCCTCAACTGCTTTGACACATCAACTGCCTGGAGTTGCTGGCGGTGTTTCTAGCCTTGCAGTGGTTCTGGCCACTACTGCAAAGCAAGCACATACAGGTCCGCTCAGACAACATAGCTGCTGTATCAGACATCAACCGCTAGGGAGATCTATGATCACGTCTCGCCTGCCATCTCCTCCTCTGGAGTCGGACATGGCTCAAATTGCACCGTCCACATTCATGAGGAACTCAATTGTGCAGCCAACGCACTCTCATGACAGCTCACCCTCCTCAGAGAATGCGACTCCATCCCCAGGTGATCCAGCTGACCTGGAATCAATTTAGGGAAGCCAAGGCCTTCTCGCACAGACACTGTGCAAGGTCAGGGAAGACGAGGAACAGGTCTTGCTGGTTGCGGCTTACTGGCCCACCCGGATCTGGTTTTTGGAACTCATGTTCCTTGCGACAAGATCTCTGGTGAGTGAACCTGAACCTGCAAGCGCTGTCCCTGGAGGAGTCAGATCCAGCCTTGGCATTGCTGTGTCCAATACGCACCTCGCACATATATGTGGACTGCACCCAGAGCTTCAAAAGCTCCAAGCAGCTCTTTCTCTGCAATGGAGGCCAGCAGAAGGGGAGGGCTGTCTCCAAGCAGAGGCTGGCTTACTGGATAGTGGATATCTGCAGAGCTGTGGACTGGGCAACATCTAACACTTTTGCAAGGATTTACAACCTTCACGTAGAGCTGGTTTCTTCCCATGTGTTGGGTAATAGGTAAATGCCAGGAAGAAGACCTAGTAGAATTCCCCTGTCGGCAAACCCTGGTCGAGCATCCTCCAGCACCCCTGGCAGTCAGAATCGGCGGGGGAGTCTGATGCCAAGCCCAGTACTTGTGTTAGCATGCCCGGAGCTCTGGTCAGCTCCTGTACTGGGCTAGGTGCCCCATATTGCCCTGTGGCCAATCACATATGCAAATTATTCCATGATAAGATTTCCCTCATGGTGACTCCAGGCCACGCTCGTCCCCGGTTCCTTTCCTCCCGGAAGTGCATGAGGAGTTGACAAAATCGTGGAAGGCCCCTCTTTCGGCTAGAGCACGATATACCAACTCCTCATCCCTCACCACCCTCGAAGGTGGTCCAGCGAGGGGGTATACGGAGGTCCCCCAGGTGGAGAGAGTGGTTGCGATGCACCTTTGCCGCCCGAGACTCCCGTCCAGGACTTGTAAGTTTTCTTCTGATCTCGTAGCGAAGGCTTACACGGCCTCTGGTCAAGCTGCGTCCGCCCTGCATGCCATGGCTATCCTGCAGGTCTATCAAGCCAAGGTACTCAAAGATCTGCACGAGGGTGTTCCCGACCCAGAGCTACTGCAGGAGCTGCGCTCTGCGACCGACTATGCCCTACGGGCTACGAAGGTCACGGCGCAGGCCCTGGGGAGGGCGATGTCCACCATGGTGGTCCAGGAGCGCCACCTGTGGCTTAACCTGGCCGAAATGCGAGACGCTGAGAAAGTTTGCTTTCTTGACGCTCCTATTTCCCAGGCTGGTCTCTTTGGTGAAACTGTAAAGGAGGTTGCACAGCAGTTATCCACAGTGAAGAAGCAGACGGAGGCTATCAAACACATCCTGCCTTTGACGTGTAGCGAGCACCAGCCCAGCTCCGCTGAGGCAGCAGCCCCCACCTGCTCCATGCTGAGGGAGGCCCCCTGCGAGAGCAGCTCAGGCCCCGCCCCAGGCCGGTCCTGCAGGGAAGGTGGCACCACCAGCCCATCCACAGGCCACAAAGAACCCTCGTCAGGCTTCAAAGCGTTCCTGAGATGGGCAGCCCGGGGAAGGAGGATTGTTTGACCTGTCCAGGTCCACACTCGACGAGGGGACGAGCGCTGGATTCAATCCCATCTCGGCTGTCTGGCACCTGGCAGACGGCCACCACATGGTCAATAAAAGAGCAATTTCCTTCTTCTCTGGGCACTATTCTCAGAGTTTCCGACGCGTTTACCCTCTTTCCGACGGCCGGACGCTGTTTCCTCCAACCAGAACATGCGGTCACACAACTCCTGTGTTCCCCCATGTTCTGAAACAGCGAGTTCGTTCAGACGATCACGCCCCTGTCAGGGAGATCCTCTGCTTGGTTCCCACCACACGAACTCGCCCGGCAAAACAGCCAGTGGTCTTCGGGACTTCTTACCTCCAGCCACAGGCCGTTTTTCCAGCCACAGTTCCCCCACTCCAGGTACGTCAGGTGTGAATCCTTTGAGACCCCTAGCGGTGAACTTTTTAGATTGGCTGAATCTCCCCAAACCTTCCGGCTAGCTTCTCAGGACCATTCGGCTCGGCTATGTGATTCATTTCGCGAGATGCCCGCCCAAGTTACGCGGCATTCTCGAGAATGCTGCGGTCCTTCGTGCGGAGATCGCAGTCCTTCTGGCGAAGGATGCGTAGAGACTGTCCCCTCAGCCGAAATGAAGAAGGGGTTTTACATCCCCTACTTCATTGTACCCAGGAAGGGTGGTAGGCTCAGACCAATCTTAGATCTCAGAGTTTTGAATCGGGCCCTGCTCAAGCTCCCCTTCAAAATGTTAACCCTCAAAAACATTCTCATGTGTGTCAGGGGTCAAGATTGGTTTGTGGCAATAGACCTGAAGGACTCATACTTTCATGTCTCGATTCTTCCAAGACACATGCTGTTCCTACGGTTTGCCTTAGAAGGTTGGGCTTATCAGTACAAGATTCTTCCCTTCGGCCTCTCCCTGTCGCCCCCGTGTCTTTACGAAGGTAGCGAAGGCTGCCCTTGCCCCCCTCAGGGAAGTGGGTATTCGCATTCTCAATTATCTCGACGACTGGCTGATCCTAGCTCACTCGTGGGACTTGGTTTGCACCCACAGGGACGTGGTTCTTAACCACCTGGCTCGTTTGGGACTTCGGGTCAACTGGGAAAAGAGCAAGCTCTCCCCAGTGCAGAGTATCTCTTTTCTCGGTGTGGAACTGGACTCGGTCAGTATGTCTGCACATCTCTCCCCAGAGCGTGCACAGTCAGTGCTGAGGTGTGTGAAAGCACTCAGACGCGGGCCAACTGTCCCCCTGAAACAGTTTCAGAGGCTCCTGGGACACATGGCATCCTCAGCCACGGTTACGCTGCTGGGTTTGATGTACATGAGACCGCTACAGCACTGGCTTCATACCCGAGTCCCGAGATGGGCATGGCGCTGCGGCACGTACCGTGTGAACATCACACCATCGTGCCAGAAAACACTCAGCCCTTGGCAAGACATCTCGTTCCTACGGGCAGAGGTGCCCCTGGAACAAGTATCCAGACGCATCATTGTCACCACAGATGCTTCCAAGACAGGCTTGGGGCGCCGTGTGCAACGGGCATGCAGCCTCCGGGGTCTGGACAGGTGCACTGGCACACAGCTGGCAGAGGGACCTACTCAAGTATGCATTTCCCCCAGTGAGCCTCATTGCACAAACTCTGTGCAAAGTCAGGGAGGACAGAGAACAGGTACTCTTGGTGGCCCCATTTTGGCCCAACAGAACCTGGTTCTCGGACCTGGTGCTCCTAGCATCAGCTCCTCCCTGGCACATCCCTCTGACCCACCACTCCCTTCAGAGACCAGGTGGTGACCCTGCAAGCCATTCCTTCCTAGGAAGATGACCCCAACCTGACCTTATTATTCCCAGTCCGTGCCCTGTGCATTTACTTGGAACGTACTCAGCCCTTCAGATGTTCCGAACAGCTTTTTGTCTGTTATGGAGGACAGCAGAATGGGAAAGCTGTCTCCAAACAAAGGATCTCCCACTGGCTTGTGGATGCGATTCGTACGGCCTACCAGGCCAGAGGCTTACACTACCCACTGGGAGTGAGAGCCCACTCGACCAGGGGAGTCGCTGCCTCGGCAGCTCTTGCTAATGGGGCCTCTTTGACAGACATCTGCAGAGCTGCAGGTTGGGCTACACCTAACACATTTGCCAGATTTTACAACCTGCACATGGAACTCGCTACAAGAATCCATCACAAGGTATGATTACTTTTGCTATCTCTTGGTTGGATTTGTGCCCCCATATGTGGTGGCTCCTCATGTGGCCCCATGTGTGTAATTTCCACCTATAACTCTCTGTGGTGCGGTGTTTCCCCTGAGACATGCTTGTCTCTAGGCTCTGAGGTTGGTAGTCTCCCCTAGGGTGGGGCCCACCTCAGGTCCCTTCACTAATTTGTTCACTTTATACCCCCCCCTCTGGGCAGGTTGTGATCTCCGTAGTGCCTTTTTTCTATGGGAAACAGTCACTTTCCCAACGTTCTGAAGACATTCAGCCGCACTGAGGAAAGGCCCAGCTGTAGGACACTGCTGTGACAGGTCAGTTCTTGGACACTGGAAGGTCACGAAGAGGTGAGCTGCACTTATGTTAACACTTCGGCTTGTTACTATCTGCGCCCGATCACTCGTGATGCGGTCGGAGTTGTGGTGTGCTTACATAGGGACCCCTAGTGTCGTACACTTGACACAATGTGGAGTGTACGACAGATAGGGAACGTCTCGGTTACATATGGTAACCCTCGTTCCCTGATGAAGGGAACAGAGACGTTGGAAACATGCCACAGCTCTGGGCCGCCTCTGAGTGAGTTGAGACGCTTCGACTCCTCAGAACAAAATGAGTGAGCAGAGCATGCGCTGCCCTACTTATACCCAGATGTCCGGGGCGTGGCCAGCTATGCAAAATCTGTACACCCAATTTCACAAAACTGTCAGAGGTGTTTGGGCTCCCAAGGGCGACCCCTAGTGTTGTACACTAGACATAACGTCTCCGTTCCCTCCATCAGGGAACAAGGGTTACCATACGTAACCAAGACGTTACATATGTAACCTATATTTTTTTGAAAGTTACGCATTTGAAAGTTAAGAACTTGAAAGTTAGTTTTTGAAAGTTAAGCATTTGAAGGTTAGTTTTCGAAAGTTTGCTCCGTATATGTTGAATGTCCTGTAACTCTGTAGCTTTTTATATATTAATATTTACAGAGGACAGTCATGTTGCACTGTAAACTAAATATCTGGGTTGATCTCCTTTATAAACTGCCTCTATAGCCTATTAAAATGATGTATGTATTCTACAGTCGGCAGTCAATGATACAGGTACTCATTGTAAATCTGACCCACGTTTGCAGATAACTCAAAAAGAGCCACAGCTAGAACACAGCTAGAACAGTGTCTCTGTACAATGTTTAAATGTAGAAATGCAGCATGTAAATGACTACTGAGAGTAAACACATTCCCTGCACGGCCCATTACAAAGACTTCGGCTGGCCCCAACCCTCCGCCAGATAAACATCGAGGTGCAACGCACTAGAGCCAAGGAAATAGTGTCCATTTCCTGGGGCTTTCACTAAGCATCTTACAGGCCGAGCACTATCATCATTCTGTCCAAACTCCCCCTCCCCTCTTGTATCTTTAAATGGTAATCTGTGTGTAAATCAATTGATAAACGTTTGGCCTGAAACATGGCCAAGAACAAATTGTTTGGTTTATTTCAGAGGTACGCTGAAGTAAGTAAGGCTGAACTCCCTAACCTCCTTAAATCTGCTTTACTCCACGTTCCTCTGGTGTATATTCAGACATTAAAGATCCAGTGTGTCAGAACTTTGGTGCATCAAACTACAGGGCCTGGCTGCAACAAACTCTTTAAAGGGATAGTTCACCACTAAATAAAAGGCTTGGAATTCCATTAAGGAGAGTAAATAATGACAAAATTCTCATTTTTGAGTAAACTACCCATTTAAGATAACAATTATTTACTTCAATTCTAGGAGAATTACAGTGGTTCTCCTAGTCCACTTCCAGAACAAAAATTGACAGATAATGTACTCACCCCTTGTTAAAGATGTTCATGTCTTTCTTTCTTCAGCCATAAAGAAATTATGTTTTTTGAGGGAAACATTTCAGGATTTCCCTCCATATAATGAACTGGTATGGTGCCCCGATTTTGACTGGGTCGGTACTTCTGCAGTGATGTAGAATGATTTTGAAATGGTTTTTAAAGTTGAGGGAGAAAATACGATTGGAGTTTTTCGACATACCCTAACTGTCTTGAGGCAGAATACACAGAGTTCAGGGAAAGCAAGACAAGATGAGCATTTGAGATTAAAAAGTATTTAAATTTTATTTTTTTAATGAAAATAACAGATCGTTTTGCTAGATAAGACCCTTCTTCCTTGGCTGGGATTGTTTACAACCGCATTTTGGATCGTTTGAAGCCGCATTTAAACTGCATTTTGGAAGTTCAAAATCGGGGCACCATATCAGTCCATTATATGGAGAAAAATCCTGAAATGTTTAACTCAAAAAACAATTTCTTTATGGCTGAAGAAAAAAGACATGAACATCTTGGATGACAAGGGGGTAAGTACATTATCTGTGCATTTTTGTTCTGGAAGTAGACTTCTCCTCTAAGGGTTTTGTCGCAACAAGTTCTAGAAGTTGTAGACCCAACACATTTACCGGCATTAAGTTGTGAAATAGTCATGCAAACTTATAGCAGTGCTTTTATAGCAGTGATCCAAAAGTAGGTAGCACATTTGTTCAAAATGCTAAATGCCAACATATGCTAAATGTAAAACCATCCATTTACAATAGAAAAATTAATAAGCTTATCAATTTTAAAAGGGAGAAGAACAGTTTTGGCTTTTGATATATGGTGATGGTGGTGTCTAAGATTGCTTGTCAAATAAACTAATATTCTGGCACAAATTCATAACTTTGTAGAAGCAGAGGTCTTCACCTTTATGAACAACACTGTACAAGAAAATACAATCCTGACTACACTGAATAAGTTTTACATATGATATAGGGTCACTACTTGATGTTTAAACAAAAATGTCCTATTTATTACTTTTGCTGACATGTTTGTCATGGTGAATTCATGTTACTTTTTATCATTTTAAGATTTTTAAAATTATTTTAAACACTTTATTTTTAAATATTGTCTTTGGATTTAATGCTTTTTTTAAAGTACATTATTTATTGTATTTTTTATTAATCACACAAAATAAATACATTTTCCTTGACAGTCCTAAATCCTACACATTTTTTTAATGATATTAATGATACACCTAGACCACACCAGATGTTAATGACTGAGGTGGTGTGTGCATTATCCACCATGCCTTTTAATTATGCATTACAGTTATGTATTATTAAGCGTGAGTGATAAAAAAGGAATGCACATGTTCTGTGCTCCAACAATGTAGTGTCTGTTAAAAAAAAAAGCAGTCTACATTTACAGTAGATTGAAAGTCATGACTCATGAAGAGTCTTTCCAGCCATTAGAGTCCAGAGGAGTCAATGACTTTGACATGTGGTGAGTGCGAGTGCGTGTTGCCGGTTTATGCTCAGCAAACTGTGATGTGGCAAATGACTATAAGACCGACTCCTGCTCCATGCCCTCTGTGTGTTTGACAGAGAACTGGCACGTGCACAGGTGTGTGTTTTCGTGTGTGTGTGCGCATGTGTGAGTAAGTGTTGTGTTCCCGCCTGTGCAGTCTAAACGGGCCTTGGCCCACTCTCTGGCACTCAGCGATCTCAGCGCTCCCACACAGATGTTCTATGTCCTCTGACCTCAAACTGAGGCCCAGTGCTGTGTGTCACAGAGGAGCTGAGAGTGTGGGGGCTTCGAAAGAGAACGTCTGTGTGTGTGTGTGTGTGTGAGAGAGAATGCAACTGTGCAAGAAAGGGCGCAGTCCCACACAGTGTGTGAATGTATAAAGTACTACTGTAAGATTGTGTGTGTGTGTGAGCCAAGTGAGTGGGGGGAGAGTATGGATTTCTATGTGTGTGAATCTACCAAGCCTCTTTTGAAAAAGTCAAACTAGTTTTTTTTTTCTTAATCTGTATTTTGTGTTTTCTAGTTAAAAATAAATTTTTCATGCCGTATTTATTAGAGAAACAAAAGAATACAAGATAATAAAACACATAACACGTCTTAAATTAAGTGTATTACTTCTTGTTTTAAGCAGAAATCTAACACAATTTAGTGAGGCTTATGCTTAAAACAAGAACTAAAATACCTGTCAAAGGTATAGGAAAAATCACTTCCAGAACAAAAATTTACAGATAATTTACTCACCCCCTTGTCATCCAAGATGCTCATGTCTTTCTTTCTTCAGTCATAAAGAAATTATGTTTTTTGAGGATTTCTCTCCATATAGTGGGCTTCTATGGTGCCCGCGAGTTTGAACTTATAGGGTATGTCGAAAAACTCCCATCTCATTTTCTTCTCCAACATTAAAATCGTCCTACATCGCTGCAGAAGTACCGTCCAAGAGTTTACAAAGTGAAAGTGCAAAGAAGGTCAAATGCCCTTTACAAAAAAGACAAAACAGCGATGTAGGATGATTTTGAAGAGCTAGACAAGACAAGCATTTGAGGTTAAAAAGTATATAAATTGTCAATTTTCTTTAAGAAAATAACTGATCATTTCGCTAGAGAAGACCCTTCTTTCTCGATTGAGATCGTGTAGAGCCCTTTAAAGCTGCATTTAAACTGCATTTTGGAAGTTCAAACTCCACTATATGGAGAGAAATGCTGAAATGTTTTCCTCAAAAAACTATTTCTTAATGACTGAAGAAAGAAAGACATCAACATCTTGGATGACAAGGGGGTGAGTAAATTATCTGTAAATGTTTGCTGTGGAAGTGAACTTCTCCTTTAATACTTGAAAAGTCTTAAGTTTGAAGACACCATCAGTCTGGCTTAATTAAAAATGAATGTCTTCTGCTGTATAGCAGGGAGGCTTCTATTACTAGCAGTTGCCTGAATAAGCCAAAACAGCTCTGTTTCACTCTTGCTATATATCATCACACAGATTACATTGGACCCTTACAAAGATAATTCAAAATGTAACGGATCATAAAATAAGTAAAAGAAATTACATGAAATATAAATCAAATCTAAAAATAATGAACCATATATGAATTATAAAGGACTGACCCAGGATGGGATGGAATGGGGGATGATAAAAATGACTAAATAATGTTTTTTTTTTTTTTTTTTTTTTTTATTATGGTACTGCTTTCAGTGCCAGTTTAAAAATCTATAAACCTCTCTATCAAGCTATCTGATGTCAAAGTTCAAAGTGAACTCTGTTTCAGGGCAAGTAATTGTAAAGTTTGAAAAAGAGAATTAAGTGTGTATTCATTTCTTTCACAACAAAAAAGAACATCTGTCTTAATTGTTTGATTGATAGCGTACATAATGTTGTCTCACCTGTGAGTATCTCCACTTCTGACACTTGATGTTGTCAGGCTGAGGCAGCTCTGGCATCACCTTTTTCAGCTCTTCCAGGATGATGGGCTGTACCGTATCCTTCTCCTCCTCCAGGTGCTGGATGCCAAAGGGCACACTAGTGTGCACCATCACAGAAGGTCCGCAGTTCTTTGATGCTGCCAATGATACACACAGTTTATAATGACATAATATGCATGTTTTAAAGAGACCTCATTTGCTTACCCTCATGTCATTTCAAACCATTCTTTCTGTAGAAAACAAAAAAGAAGATATTTGGAAGAATATTTCAAATGATTTTGCCAATGGGGACTAAACAACATTGGATCCCATGGACACAGAGAGACTCTTTTGTGTCCATACAGGTTAGGATTCAGTAAGTGATGACAAAATTTAGTTTTCTGTGTGAATTATGATTTTAACAAGTCAAGATAGCTGTTTCATATTCACTGTGA
The DNA here is from genome assembly GCA_036247105.1 of Cirrhinus mrigala. Taxonomy (NCBI): domain Eukaryota; kingdom Metazoa; phylum Chordata; class Actinopteri; order Cypriniformes; family Cyprinidae; genus Cirrhinus; species Cirrhinus mrigala. The sequence continues at coordinate 20,408,319 of CM070018.1, forward strand.
ATGTGCCATGGCCAACTTTATTTGTTAGTCATAACACGTGAATAGTGTTAAGTTTTAGTATTCAGCTTTCTCTTCTCCAGACGATGGTTTCTCAGTGATATCATCTATGGGCACACCAAACCCCATGATCTAATGCTTTACGGGCCAAGCCCATTGCCAGAGACGCGACCCGTGACTGACACCAGACCTGATATATTAGCCTTGCACATAGTGTAGTCATTTCTCTAATGACACTGTTTTAAAAAACATATTTAATATGATTGGGAGGAAATCATGCTTTATTGGGCTCCATAAACATAGGGGCTGTGTTTAAGCAGCTGGAGTGATTTGGCGCAGTGACTCCAAGTAGGATGAAGATGCTGAAAGCCATCATTGATCAACACTCAAGAAACGAGGGCTAGGTCTGAATAAGACCTCAGAGACTGGCAAAACTTAATATTAAAGCCTCTGGCAGATTCACATGGTAACACATTGACTTTATGGATCACCTGTGGGGAGGAGCTTTATACTTCAGTAAGATCTTTTCTGTTTAGTAAAGTTTTATGGAGCAACAGAGAACGATGAGCCATTTAAATCATGACCATTGGCATAAATGGCAAAAATATTGGAAGAAATGTGGAAAAAGTCAGGCAAATCACATTCACATGTTATTCCCACGTCTGGTCTATAAATAATATTGGACTAATAAATAAATTGAGTATTCCTGAATCATAGTTGTGGATAAAATGCCTCAAGGAACAATAAATAAAGAATATGTCATCACTAACAGCATCTAAACAAAGTTTAGGGCATTTCACAGAAGACCACATAACCAACTACATAGCAACATTTCCAACAGATGGGCAAGCAGTTATTAAAATAAAGTGGTTACATGTATTTGCAAAATGATTAACCTTATAAATATGCAATAAACAACCCAGTTTACAAATGTAAAGTGAGAAATTTTGAAACCTGACCACCCAGTATAATGTACAGTACAAGAGAACAAAGTCTGAAATGCCTGTACGAAAACCTGGTTAAGTCAATACTGCCACAGGTAACAGACTGTGTAAATAGAGGAGCGAGCTCTTATGCTGCATGTTGCTTTAAATGCTAATGAGTTCTGCTCACCCCGCTCCTCTTTAGCCACATTTAGCCACAAAACTTGCTAACTAGCACATTATTAAGAAAGGCGAACTACAAAGATGCATAAAAAACCCTTATGTTCACTTCTGCCTGTAGGTGAAGCTATATCTCAGATGATTCGCACGAACACAGACGCATTTATGTAGATGGCCGGGCGCATTTTCTTCAAAAACGAAAGTTATTTTAATCCTCTGCGTCTTCAGTGACTCAGATGTCGTGAGTAAATGATAACTGCTATGTTCATTATTACATCAAACAACAACAACAAAACACCTCAATCGCTTAGGAGCCTGCACCGGAGTCGACACAACCTTGGTTGGAGTCAGGCTGTTCACAGTTCACTCAGGGTGGGTCTAAGGTAAGACGGCCATGTCAATCAACTATCGTGGGAGCGGCCTTGGTCGGTGTGATGTCATACAGACAAGATGCTGAGAATGGACTCTTTTGAAAAAGGGGATAGTACTTATAAAGATAAAAAAATACCACTGGGTGGATTTTTATCATTATAAGGTGGCTGTGTACACACACTGCCAACACACATTTATGTTCAAACAACATGTAAAAGTGAGTTTTGCATCCAATGACCACTTTAAATTTACGTATTGGGTAGGATTAGGGATGCAGAATATAGTCATGCAGAATATGTGCTTATAAGTACTAATAAACAGCCAATATGCTAGTAATATGCATGCTAACAAATAGGTAGTTAACAGTGTGAATTGGTCCCTAAAGTGTTGCCAAATTTTTGTCTTTGAAAGAAATTTATGCTCACCAACTCTGCATTTATTTGTTCAGAATTACAGTAAAACAGTAATGCAATATTCTATTTTATTATATTTTTAGCTTCAATTTATTCCTGTGATGACAAAGTTGAATTTTCAGTAGCAATTACAGTTTTTTGTGTCATATGATCCTTTATTAATCCTTCTAATATGCCGATTTGCTTCTTAAGAATTAATCCTTCTAATATGCTGATGTGCTTTATAAGAAACATTTCTTCTTGTTATGAATGTTTAAAACACTAGAGCTGCATAATATTTTTGTGGAGAATGAAAGATAAGTTCAAAAGAACAGCTGTTATTTGAAACAGATTTTTTTCTTAACAATGTAAAAGGATTTCATTTTAGATCAGTCTAGTGCATCCTTGTTCAATAATTTTTTTTTTTTTTTTTCAAAAAAAGGATACTTCACTCAATTATTTTGTTTGTCCTTTTTTGTTCACTCAATTAGATTTTTGATTGCATCTAAATGGCTAAACAGACAATTTTGTTAAAGTTATTATTTCTTAAAACCAATTAAGTACAAATATGAAATCATGCACAATAAGAACATGCTGTTTGAGGATGCAGGAAAAGGTTTCAGATATTAGCTGAAAACTTGGCATGGTTCAAGCGAGGGAAAGAGGAAATCCATTTTTTCAGTGTATTCACTAGCTTATGTAAGAGTTTACAAGCATTTCAGCGAAACCTAACAGAGAGCTCCACATAACTTTCAGATTTCACTTTAAATCAGCCAGATTTATCAATGGAAAGATTAACTTCACAATTATGGAGTGTTGTTTCTGTAAAAAGAGCTTGGTATCCGAAGTGATAAGAGCTGAAATTATTGTTCTAACCTGTCAAGGTTGACTTTGGCTGACCAGTATGAATATCAGCACTGGGCTGAAACACAGAGGCATGGTCATTTTCCGTTTGCAAAGCAGTCAGACTATATACGTGTTTGGCACGGTGCCAGGCAGAGAGGAGGGGAAAAGGAGAAGCAGAGGGTGAGAGAGAGAGAGACCTTCCTTTACAAAAAAGAGTTTGAGTGTTTATTTGTAAGTGTGCATGTGCCAGAATGTGACTGTGCACGAGAGAGAGAGCGAGAGAGAGAGAGGTCATGGAGCGTGGGTAGAGGGCTGGCACTGTGCCCGCTGGTTGAGTCACTTATTTCTTGGTGGGGGAAGAGCTTGTCACAAAGTTCACAGGGTAAATAGGAAACTGCTTTTTTGCCTGACAGAAAATAATTTAAAAAATGCATTGCATATGAATTGAAAGTGGAGTCAGGAATCTTTTCTCATTAAAAACTTTTTATCTGTGCAGAAATTAATGGCACTTTTGATAAATATGTTCATGAAAAATAGCTCATGAGATGAACACTCCACAATCAGTAGACTAATAAGAGCTGTATTTTATTTTACATGGAGTGTTTCGCTATATAAGGGCTGACATGTCAAGAACATACTAACTTGGTAATCCTTTCACAGCTGAAACGAATTCATCATGTCTGACAGAACAAATCATATCTACAAATTACTGAAGTCATCATACACACAGCCACACAATCTCACACTTGCATACTGTAATTCCAAACCCGTACGACATTTTATGTCTAACACTGAACACAAATGAAGACATGCTTTAGGATAAAAGCTCATTTCCTTCAATTACATTAAATATGCTTCAAAAAGATCAAAAGCACTATAAAAGTATAATAAATGTAGACCATTCATTTAGGCCGAGTTGTCCTTGATAAGTCCAATCTTTTTACTGAATACAGCTCACAAATCCAGCTTGAATGATTCTTTCACAAATTTGACTGATCTGGTTCTCGATTCGCAGCAGCTCACTGGAGGGAAGGATTATCAGTGAGTAAAGTCGGTCTGTTCTTTACAAAAAACTCTTGTGTGATTTTAGAAGACTATACAGAACGTAAGAATATAGCACACAAGTCGTATGGACCACTTTTATAATACCTTTATGGTGTTTTGCATTCTTTTTTAAGCTTGAAAGACTCAGTTCCCATGGGGACTAACTGCAATGAAAAGAGAAACCGGCACAATTCTCTTTTTGTGTTCCACAGGCAAAAGAAAGTCAGACCGGTTAGGGACGACATGAGGGTGAATAAAAATAACAAAATTTTCATTACCGAGTGAACTATTCTTCCAATTTCCTCCTTTAATTACATACATAATGTTTTAATTAGACAATTAATCACATCCAGAGAACATTAACATCCGTAACACCCACATCCAGACACATTAGTATTAACTACAGCGATCCCAATATGGTCCAGTGCATGAAATAAGTACGTGAAATGACAGACGTTCTGTGTTCATAATTATAACTCGGAGGTCCTTTCAAAAATGAATCCTCTCTAAAAGTCCTTTTTCTTTGTCATTTTGGTAAGAAAGTTTCAGACATCATATGTAATCAAATCCATATCAATTATGAACCAGTTCTGTTTTTGGGAAACCATCATCCAGCCCTGATCTAGCTCATTCCACATTTACTGAAGGCACAAATGGGTTTCTCGCCAGACGTTCAGGAACACAGTAATAGCTTATCATTAGCGGCCTGCCAAAAAGTTTTCAAAGAGAGCTTGGGGTGCTCTGTGAGATCAGACTCAGACCTACTTTACTGGAACTACAAGCAAAACACATTACAGAAATGAAAATGAAGATTAAAGCATGGCCGCGTGAAGGCTGAGGAGGCTGGAAGGAGCGTGTCGGCCTAAAAGAACAGCGCAGCAGAATGCAAAATTTAACAGCTCTCCTAATTATGATGTTGCCCTCGGAAACACTAGAGTGGATGAAAGGTGACAGGTGGAGAGGCTGTTTTCACAAGGCTATTTCCACTGGGCCTCTGCAGATACACGGTCATGAACTGACACAGGCTCGGTGAGGAAAAACTCACGAACACAATCACATGCAAATTCTTCAAAAGCAAAAGCTTTTTCAGTCATGCATACACAAAAATCATAAACACACAAGACACAAACACATCTAGAATACACATGATCTGTGATTCAGAATCTAGTGAGCTGCCTCACAGTCTGCTGTCCACATGGACTACCTTCTAAAAGGGTTTGCACTCCAGACGAGAAGGACAGTGCCACGTCGCAGCTAGAACAACTCACAGGTATTGCACACCAGACGTGGTTCAAAGCGGCGGCAAAAGTTCACTTTAAACATAAAGTGGAACTGAAAAATTCTGTATTTAAAAAACAGTGTTTGAAGTTTGATGTTTGAAAAAACAGAGCAAACATAAAGACAAGGGAACACAAACTTTTGGTGAAAAATGCACAACACAATTTTACAGGCTAGGGTGAAGTCATCATGCAAATTAACAGTGTTTTGGGACAAATATAATGTAATTTAATTAAAAACTAATGTTAGTGGCTCTCTGTGGCGTGGAAGGATTTTGAAACCCTTTCTTAGTCGTAGTTGAGCACCATGGACAGATGCTGAGTGGCGCTGCCAGTGTGTGTACACTTATAGAAAACAGTGTATTGGAAAACAACAAAACAAAGGAAAACAAAAAACCAAAATACAGCTGCAAGCAGCAATGACGGGCCCAAGCCCTGGTGGCATTGCCACAACTGCAGCATCAGGAAAACTGTGCACAGCAGGCAAATGGATTTAACCCTCTGGCAGTCTGGTTTTTAGGGTTACAGCAATGAAAGGGTTACACTAAAACATCAGGAGTGTGAAACCGATATACACACACCAAGAAAGGTACGAATATATTAAAATCTTTAATAATATTTAAAATAATTTTAATGATCTTTAAGCATTTGTTAAAAAAAATTATATAAAACTATACTGACAGTACACATTTATTTGTCATTCTAACTGGTGGAAACTGAACAGAAAAAAGATTAGGCTTAAAATATTTTTTTATCTAATGACTCCATCTGGTGGACAACCTTAGTATTTGCAGCCTTCATCTGTCAGCTGAAATGTCCGAAAAAACAAGAGTTTGAACAATGCACTTTCAAGGCTTTAAGACAACTTCTGTTTCCACCATGGCAACGCCATGTGAGATGTCCAAAAACGTTCCGAATTTAGGTTCATGTTGACTAAGTTTGGTGTAAATTGTATGACAGCAACTGGATGAGTATACAGAAGAAGAATTTTAAAATTGTACATTTTTAAAATTCCCTTCACAGTTTTACATTGGTTGTGTTTTGACATTACGTTTGAAGCAAATCGGGTAAAAATGAGAGGCTGAAGTCCTTAGAAAAAAATAAGGACTCTTCCAACTTCAAAACTGTCCTACATCGCTGCAGAAGTACTGACCCAGTGTTTACAAAGTGAACGGCAAAGAAAGTCAAACACTGTAAAGCAGCAATGTAGTGCGATTTTGAAGTTGTAGGAGAAAATGAGATGGGAGTTTTTCGACATATCCTAACTGTCTTGAACCGGAGTGCACAGAGTATGCATGCACATCGCAGAGCTAGAACATTTGTTGTTAAAAAGTGTATCGTTTTTTTTTTTTTTTAGAAAATAACCAATTGTTTTGCTAGATAAGACCCTTCTTCCTCGGCTAGGATTGTTTAGAGCCCTTGGAAGCTCAATTTAAACTCAATTTTGGAAGTTCAAACTTGGGGGTACCATTGAAGTCCACTATATGGAGAAAATTCCTGAAACTTTTTTCTCAAAAATCATAATTTCTTTACAATTGAATAAAAAAAAAGACATGAGCATCTTGGATGACAAGGGGGTGAGTAAATTATCTGTAAATTTTTGTTCTGGAAGTGAACTAATCCATTAATTTGCGTTTCGGCGATGAACGAAGGTCTTACGGGTGTGGAACGACATGAGAGTGAGTAATTAATGACAGAATTTTCATTTTTTGGGTTAACTATCCCTTTAAGAACACATGTACATGAGGTTCACTTATTCAGCGGTCTGTCATCTATTATTTCTTACATAACATGCATGTCCGCACATGAAATATGCACACATTATAATACGTGCAAACAATCGTGTGAATACATATGAGCATTTAGCATAATTTTAAGACACAACCCTTCTTGACACCTCAAGGCAGACAAACTCAATTAGACAGTAATGTAATTTAAAGATAGGACAGAATAGGACATACAATGACAGGAACAGGGTGGAAAGGAAGGGAAGGGAATTAGAAATGTCTTTAGGGCTGACAACCAAAAAAAAACAAAAAAAAAATTAAATACAAACACAAAGTGACATCGTCTAAACTGTGTCTTTTCTGTCAGTGTCTGAAAGCAGTTATGACCATGACCATGTATAAAACTCAATCGGCACTAGGTTGGATTTGAAAAACATTGCATTTGAAACCAAATCAGATTTGTGTGCAGTGTGATGAAAGATCTTGATACATGAAACAGTAAAAGAAGGAAAAAATGCAGAGAAACAGAACGAAACATGTCAGAGCGGGAGTTGGAGATGAGAGGAGGAAAATATGAAGGCACTGACCTAAATTGCGCTTTTTATCATCTATGGCGATGAAGCGAATGCAGGGATTATTGGAGACGTACTTGGCCGCCCAAGGGACGTCGATTCGTGTGTCGGCTTTGTAGAAGAGTCCAAGTGCGTAGCGGGAAGAGTAGCTGACAGCCTCCAGCATCCTCCTCTGATTCTCCCCCATCACTGCACAGAGACACACAAACACAGAAGCACAGGATGAAGCCTCTGGGCCTTGGTTAGTTCATCTCTCTATTCATTTCAGACAGCCGCCAGCACTACTGCCTGTGAAGAACAGGCCTGTAGCATTCACATCGCACAGATCAAATGAGAGAAACACTGTGCCGTCAACTCACAGAGCTTGTACAGCACCAGGTCTGATGACACACCTGGGTTAGTGTGACAAGAGCACGGAGATAGATGTGTGGTTGATGCGTAGGGCTATAAAACACATCCAACAAGTCCCTTCTGCAGATGAGATGAGCAGTGCGGAGGTTAAAATGGACTGTGAGTGACACTTTAATGAGAACACGGTGGATGGACTCGCTTCAGCATGTGGGGCTCTTTTTTAGAAAAATGCTGTCCTTGTTTCCTGTCTGGAACATCTGTTATTTATTGGAAACAAGCAGTCACACTAAGACCTGCTTTAGTTATTTAGGGCCCACAGGTACTGAGTGTAGTGAAGGGCAAAGGTCAGCCCTTGTGGAATCAAATGCATATTTCCTACTCAAAGACACCCCTGTTTCCAGTAAGGAAGAAAGCGTTTTCACGGACAACCGACAGAGAGACCTGATCAACATTAGTCTATCTGAGCAGTATTCCCACCCCCCATCCCCCCTAAAGCAACAAACAGATGTTTGGTGAAAAGTAATGAAGAGAATGCTAACTCATCATTTTCCCTTCACACATGTGTGATTCAGTTCCAAAGGGCAGTGTCAGTGTCAACAAGCTCGGCCCCCTCCGTGGCCCTAGTAAATCTGTATACTGTTTAAAGACCCTATGAAATCAGTTGGCGAGGGCAGTTTCCTTTCCTGTTTTAATGCAATTTCTAATGAAACGGGAAGTTTAGGTGGGACATATTGAATGGCTTGTCCTTTGTTAAAAAAAAAAAGCCTTTAGCGGAGATTGGAATCATGCAGTAAATAATTTAATGATTCTGGTTTTGATTCATCTCATCAATTCCAGTTCCGTAGTGGGTCAAATTAACGATTTAGTGCTTTAAAGAAAAAATATTTGGAGGAAAAAAAAAAAGAATTACTTCATGGGCTTTTTTAAATTTGCGTAGACTTGTCTGGCTTGTGGCATAAACGTAGTTCTATAATTTGCCATAACTATGTATTAAACACACACAAAAATTTAGAAACTAATTTCATGAATAATTATTAATCAATATTAAATTGATTTAAGCAAACATATTATTTTTCATAGATTTATTTATATAGGGAAAAAATTTAACCCCTGTAGCTTGTTAATGTGGATAATAATGCCAAAAAATATGCTGAGCTCTGCGCTGTGAAAGTAAATTTGGTTTATTTTCACCTCCAAAGGATAAGCCTGTGAAGAAACAGTGGTTAAAATGTATCTTCACCACGATACCACACTAGTATAATCACAACCTTTTGCTGTGTTCCTGTCATTTCACTGACGACTGATTCAATGCCTACGAGTTCAATGTGGGATTCGTAAACCGGTTGTCTTTGAAATGGGTCAGTGCCCAGTTTGTCTGGACCAGCTTTCTCCTCTGAATCACAACATGTAAATATGATTAATAGTTGTTACTTTAATGTTCTGTCGAGCGTGCAAAATATCTAGTTTTGTGTGTTGTATATACACTCAGTGCAGATGCAGGTCTCTGGCTAACTCACGTTATGGTTCTGCTAATCAGTCATGATAAGTCATGATAAAGGATAGAGCAATACGTTGGTTTACAAACTGCAGTGAGTTATCGGTACTTCATGTCTGTGTTCGGTTGATGTGTATACCATTACCATTGTTTGGGTCCAGTTCACTAACATAAGTGTAAAATAACTTTTTCTCCTCCGATTCTTTATTTTTAGAACAGAGTGGAGCACTATCATTATTATAATAGGATGTATTATTGATAAGCCATAATCCAGTAATGGGCGTTCTGTTTCCGACGTGCGCTCTGTGCAGTAGACCAATCACCACAGACTGATTCATTAGACCATTCAGAGCAGAGTAGCCTTAAAGTGTTTTTGACCTTGCATGCATGTAAACCTGTTGGTGGGGACTCCCAAAACCAAATTATGAATAGGGCTCCAACGATTCCTCGATTCTAATCGAGCATTCGATTTTTAGAATCCTCGATTATCGGCAAATTACCAAAAGAGGCGCATTCTACATATTAAACCCATTTAAAAATCACAATAAAGCATAGCGCTATTAAGAATTTGCAAACGCCACGATTCAGTTAAATAAATGTGTGCCATGCAGGTTTAATATATGCGCTTTAATTATTTATGTGCATGTAGGTTACCTACGTGCCTGTCAGAGCGGCTCCATTCACAGTAAATGCTGCTACACAAACTGTTATTATTTACATGAGTGGAGCGTCTCAAACTCCATCTCTGCATGTTGTTGTGAGTTTGGGTTTATTATAACGTTCATCTGGGAACACAACGTGTGCTATTTCAACTGATTTGTAAGGTATATCTACGCAAACAAAGGAGGAAAACATCAATATAGGTCACGATTTCAAAATAAAAGTTTAAACCCTAACTGAGTTTACACATATTGATGTCTACATATTCAAGAAATTACAGTGGCTGTAGCTTTTCTGTCATAAAGAAATGGCCAAATAATAAAGATTAAGTGGACATTTGAATTAAATTGATTCTGAATTTGTTAAGTTGATTCTGATTTTGAAGTTGATGAGTCAATATTAAACAAGGATTAGATTGCGCAATAAAGTGTAAAAACAATCGTCAGCAGTGTTGTCAACTTTCAGTGGAAAGTAGCTAAACCCCACTTGAAAAGTCGCCAAATGTTGCTAGATGAAGTCATATGCTAATTAGCATATTCATGACGTCAGTGCGTTGTACTGTCTTGCCTCTCTGGGCTCACATACTGCCTTTTAAGAGAGGTGCATGCTGCAGAGCCAAATGGGAGGAGCTGGAGCTCTGGCTCCCCCTCACTGGAGGTAATGGGTGGAGATAGACATCTAACCACACCCTAACCCTACCCCTTACCCTATCCTAAACATAAACCCACCCATTAGTTCACACAGAGGTGGAGCTGGACATCCAGAGAGGGGGAGCTGGAGGCCATTCGGCTCTGCAGTGAGCAGTATTTGCATTTTAATGCAGCCAAATTCTCAATAAAACGGTTTTCATTTATATATTTCATAGATAAATTGATATATTTTACTGTTTCTATTGTCAGACAATGGGATAAATATGAAATATTGACTGAAACAAGGCCCATTAAGACTACATTACCAGCTCTCGAAGACGAAGATCTTAATCTACACTAAAATCCTGATTCATAATCACAACATTCTCTAATGAAATCAAATACACATGCGATTAAGACAATGGCTGTGCTGTGATTTCGGCTTTACACTTGCATGTAAAATAGTTCGAAGCAACAGAATATCTTTTTTTTTTAACTGAAAGTGCTGCTCTTCTGCCGCTCGCTGAACAGAGCAAACACAGCTAGAGAGAGGTGTGCACGCGCTGGGAAAGCACAATCTCGCACTTGTGTGGCAGTACCGGAGAGCCTTAGAAACTAAACAAGGTTTGTCCAAGAAGTCGCTAGATTTGTCGCTAGGCACTTTTTTGGAAAAAAGTCGCTGAGGGGGTCTGAAAAGTCGCTAAATCTAGCGACAAAGTCGCTAAGTTGGCAACAATGATCGTCAGGCCGTAGGTGCCCTCTACATTATGTATTTTAACGTTTTTGTTCAATGAAACCATTTGATTACTTGCTTTTGATACTTTATTTGAACTAATTATTATTGCCTCATTGCTATATGTATTTTAAGTAAGTTTAAAGGCTATTGTTCACTTTGGTCTATTTTTATTACTACAAAAAAATTAATTATAATTATCAGATTACTTGATTAATCGTCAGAATAATCAACAGATTACTCGATTACCAAAATAATCATTAGTGACAGCCCCTAATTATGAACCTTTCAAACAGCATAGAAGGGGCACTTAAACTTTAGCACCACTTTTTTAGAATGGCATTTCATGTGAGAGACACTGCAAATAACATGAGGCACAAATGCAACCGTCTAACACGTCCATCTAGCCTATATTTACATAAACAAATAATCATATGAAAATACTTGCTTGCTTTCTGGTTGTGTGGTTAAGTGAATGACAGTGATGCCACACAAACCCCTATAACATCATCAACCGCTACTGTAATTTTGTTGTCACAAGAAACGCTTCACCAACTGTTAGTTCGATTAGGAAGCAACCAACTGATGCTGATAGAATACGACAACAGAGGTGAAACAGTCACATGACTGTCCCCGGACATGTCCCTTTTATCACTGTCTGTGTCATTGCAGAACATCTGGGGGAGATTAGGAGCATGTAAATGTGCCCCTTGGTACAGAGACAATCTGCTGCGGCATCTGAGCGTGGAAAGCCCAGGGATAATGCAAACCCTGTCAGCTGAATCCATAAAGAGGCTTTCTTTTTTTTCCTCATGGTAATGGAATCTGGTTACAGAACACACCATTGTTAATCGACATAAAAGATCTCAACGCGGGAAGGGTTATCTAATACAGATATGAGAATGCTTTTTACCACATTAACCCATTTAAGTTGTCAGAAATCACTTTCACTAGAGCTGGACAATGAGTGCAGATGCACATTAATGAATCATCCTTTTTCAAAAAGCTACGACTTCCATTTCAAGTAAAACGAGACCACCTATTTGGTGGTCTCAATGACTTCAGCTTAGCCACAACTATTGAGATGTTTTTAGAGCTGTGCTTTCAAAAAAAGAAAAGTACAGGCTATGTATTTTCTGACTGCTATGGTAAGTAAAGCTCTGAGTCACGGTGTAAAGTGGATACTGCCCTACATTACCCCCACACTCTTCCTGCCCGCTCAGGTTGGCAGCGCAATTACCTCTGACAGGTTTGTACTGTGGGTCTTCTAGATTTCAGCTCAATCACAAGCTCACAAATCGGCTGAACTAAGAGAAAGATCAAAGCAAAGAATCAACAAACTGCTTTCTTCTCTGGTTAATAAAATTAATATTTTATAGACACAGTATTTTTTTTTCACTACAAATGGCATAATCATACACTGAAAAAATGTATGTAAATTTCAGTATATTTTTATAGCTGACATGACCACTTTTTGCTTTAATGACTGACATTCAGTGGAAGCAAAGAAACTTGCTTAAAGGGGTCATCTGATGCCCATTTCCACAAGTTGATATGATTCTTTAGGGTCTTAATGAAAAGTCTATAATATACTTTGGTTAAAAATTCTTAATGGTAGTGTAAAACAACACCCTTTTTACCTTGCCAAAATCAGCTCTGCAAAAATCATCTCATTCTGGTCGAGGCTGCTTTAAATGCAAATAAGCTCTGCTCGCCCCGCCCCTTTCTTCGCCGCATTTAGCCACGTTTAGCCGCTAAACTTGCTAACTAGCACATTATTAGGAAAGGCGATCGCAAAGATTCATTAAAAAAACCTTATACAAGTGAATCTGGATCACAAATGATTTGCGCCAACATAGACGGATACATGTAGGTCGGCAGCCGCATTCCCTTCACAAACAAACGTAATCTACTCAGATGTCGAGAGTAAATGACGACCACTATGCTCATTATTACATCCAGCAACACAACACCTCAATCGCTCAATCGGAGATATTCTTGTCTAATTTACATCCCTGCTCCGGCATCGAAACAAAGAGGGTGGACTGTTACAGCTAATCTGAGTTAAAACGCTCATGTCAATCAACTATCGTGGAAGTGGCCTCTGACGGTGTGACGCCACAACGGCAGGCATCTGAGAATGGCTTGATTTGAAAAAGGGAATATTATTTTTACAGATTAATTAAAAACCACTACATGGATTTTTATCATTATAGGGTCACTTTTACATGTTGTATGAACATAAATGTGTGTTGGCAGTGTGTGAACACATCCACCCTATAATGATAAAAATCCACCCAGTTTAAATCCCTATAAATTATATCAACTTTCTCAAATCGAGCCATCCTCAGATTCTTGGCTCTGTGACGTCACATAGTCCAAGGTCGCTGCCACGATTGTTGATTGACACAGCCGTCTTACCTTAGACCCGCCCTGAGTGAGCTGTAACAGTCAGACCACCATTGTTTCAACGCTGGAACAGGGGTAGACAAGAATGTCTCCTAAGCGATTAAGGTTTTTTGTTGTTGGATGTAATAATGAACATAGCAGTCGCCATTTACTCCCGACATCTGAGCCGCTGAAGATGCAAAGGAATACTTTTGTTTGTAGCACGGCCACATAAAGGGAGATATTTATACAGCTGTTGACAAAAATGCTAATTTGATTGTTGATATATCTCAGCTGTTGTTGTTGTCCCTTTGTTTGTATTGCCCCGTCAAGTGTCTGTAATCTTGTTTGCTCTCGTGAGAGTTCCACCGCGACGCGTCTGGGAATCCCCTGACGTCATCTCAATTAGCTGATTTTTCACTTCCGATAAAAGAAGCCGGCTTATCGGCATTCTGGAGCAACGTTTGTCCGGCTCTTATACAACGATCGATCACTCTTAATTCTTTTGCTGTCTACGTCTGTGACTCTTTAACCACTCTGCTGGAAATACTGCCTTTGTCAAAATATTTTGTTTGTGGATTATTCAACTTGGACAGTTTCTTCTAGGGGATTCCGGGGACACAGGACAGCACTGTTCCTCATCGTGCTCACGGACTTAAAAGCTTCACCGGTGAGGCCGATTCAACACACACAGATACACGCACACAACATTGGACTTCAAAGGACAGTACAAAACGCACATACATTCATTCAGTATATATTGTATATATTGTGTTTCCTGTTATTTATTTATTTATATTTTTGTATTTAATACACTTTGGGTTTGCATTCAGCCTTAATAACTGTTTTTTTGTGTGTTCACTGGTTCAGCTTAGTAGGGAGGTGAAAGACCAAACTTTATTTGTGTAGCCTACCTTTTAGGCTGAGTGTTACATGTTTTTGAAGGGAATGCACCCCAGGAACTGCCTAAATGCGTCTATGTTCGTGCAAATCATTCGTGATCCAGCTTCACCTACAGAAGTGAGTTTAAGGTTTTTTTTTAATTAATCTTTGCAAATCACTTTTCCTAATAATGTGCTAGTTAGCAAGTTCTGAGGCTAAAGTTTACAGTCTCAGAGAGAACTGCTCGTCACCCCATGGAAGAGAGGGGCAGAATGAGCAGAGCTCATTAGCATTTAAAGAGACATGCACTGAAACTCCTAGCTGTGAACAGAGCTGTTTTTGACAAGGTAAAAAAAGTGTTGTTTTACACTACCTTTGAGAAATTTTACAGTAATTTTTTATTAAGACCCTAAAGAATCATATCAACATGTGGAAAATGGGCACCCATTGACCCCTTTAAATTTGATTTCTGTCCAAGGAACAGTACAGTATATCCATACTATGCTGCATATTTGATTGTTCATGCTTATTTCTTCTGTTTTTCAATTTAAATGACATTTGCCGCAATCTAACACTCAGTTATTCTTGAACAACTGAAAACATGAATATTTTTGCATACTGTAACCTACATTATAATGCTGTGCTGCAAAATTCACTTACTTTTTTTTTAGAGTTTGTTTTAATTTAGTCAGAATAGTAATTAGCAGTAAATGTTATATTAATAATCACATAGCTACCGAAAAAAAGATTTTTCATTTTAAATTTAAAAGACGTTCAGGTCAACACTCATTTTGAGAATTTTTTTTTAAAGGAGTACTCCACTTCCAGAACAAAAATTTACAGATGATGTACTCACCCCGTTGTCATCCAAGATGTTCATATCTTTCTTTCTTCAGTTGTAAAGAAGTTATGTTTTTTGAGGAAAGCATTTCAAGAATTATCTCCATAAAGTGGACTACTATGGTGGCCGCGAGTTTGAACTCCAAAATGCAGTTTCTATGCAGCTTCAAAGGGCTCTAAACGATCCCAGCTGAGGAATAAGAGTCTTATCTAGCAAAACGATCGGTCATTTTCTAAAAAAAATAAAAATGTATATACCTTTTAACCTAAAATGCTCCTCTTGTCTAGCTGTCAGGCTCTGCGTGTACTCTGTGCATTCCGGGTCAATATAGTTAGGGTATGTCGAAAATTCCCATCTCAACTTCAAAATCGTCCTATATTGCTGCAGAAGTACCAGCCCAGTGTTTACAAAGTGAATGTGCAAAGAAGGTTAAACGCCCTTTACAAAAAAAGGTAAAACAGCAATGTATTTTGAAGTTAAAGGAGAAAATGAGATGGGAGTTTTTTGACATACCTTAACTATCTTGAACAGGACTGCACAGAACACACATGACAGAGTACAAGACGGACATTTGAGGTTTAAAAAAAAAAAAAAGTATATACATTGTTATTTTTTTTTTTTTTTTTACAAAATGACAGATCATTTCACTAGATAAGACCCTTATTCCTCGGCTGGGATCGGTTAGAGCCCCTTGAAGCTGCACTGAAACTGCATTTTGGTAGTTCATACTAACGGGCACCATAGAAACCCACTATATGGAGATAATTCCTGAAATGTTTTCCTCAAGAAACATAATTTCTTTACGACTAAAGAAAGAAAAACATGAACATCTTGGATGACAACAGGGTGAGTACATTATCTGTAAATGTTTGTTCTGGAAGTGAACTACTCCTTTAAGGGCAAAGAACAATATTTAAAATGCTTCTGATTAGTGCACTTCAAGCAAAGTCATTTAAGCAATAGTACAAAATAATTCCCAGAGTTCTACTAGTGTGTGGCTTTCCTTTAATCAAGCCTCATTCTTTGAAATTGTTCTTGCAAAGTAGGCAAGCGTTTGCTTCAGCTGGACTTGAAATGACAGGCTGAATTATACATCCACCTGCACAAATGATGTTCACCTGGTGGAATATTTACCCCCTTTTCCTCTCCCAGTTGTCCCCAGCCTATGGAGAGACAATGTATGCTTTTTAACTTAAGCAAGTAATAAATTATTCACTGAAATGTGCAGTTTTACGTTTTCCACTTCTTTATAAAAGATGGATATCCTTTGTCCGCTCACTCTGATGGCTTGCTTGCTTAATGATAAGTAATGGCACTAATGTGCAATGAGAGCACTAGTGAGTACTTCAGTAAAAATTTCCTCTTAGTTTAGACCAGAGGGATTTGATTTCATTACACACATCTGTGATCTTTAGCCTCCTTCCCTGACACATCCTCCGGTCGAAAGACTAACAAATCCACATGAGCAGAAATCTACCCAAACAGTCAAGCTCTTTCAATATCCTGAAGAAAAAAAAAACTCTTCACAGTGCTCTGTAAGTGAGCCCTGCATAGCCTCAATGTGAGACATACCTTACACGAAAGCACATTCACTTGCAGGACCATATACACACACGCACCTGATGTCCTCTTCCTCTTTAGACACTTGTCACCACTTTAGAGTCTGTTTTACATCTGTCTGGAGGTTATAAATCTCCAATCTGTGTAAGCAGGGCAGAGCGGAGGGGCTTCTGACAGCTATGCTGTATGTGCAGGATCAACCTCACACAGGCTACATTCACAAAGTCAGTGCTTGGCAACTGTATTTACTGACAGATGTGATTCTGAGACTGTTCTGTTCATACAACTGCTATCTGGAGCAAGTCAAGTACTATCAATATGAATAAATTAACTAAAGTTAATCTGCATTTACAGTACATTTCTGTTTAACTTTATTGACAGCTAGAAAATGTAAAGGATTACTCTACTTTCAAAGTAAAAATTTACTTATAATTTACTCACCCCATGTCAAGGATATTCATGTCTTTCTTTCTTTAGTCACAAAGAAATAATTTATTTATTTTTTTGAGAAAAACATTACAGGATTTTTCTCCATGAAGCAGACTGCAAAGGTGCTCAACGTACTTAAGGTTAAAAATGCAGTTTGCTTCAAAGTGCTCTAAACAATCACAGCCAAGGAATGGGGGTCTTATCTACCTAAATGATTGGTCATTTTCTTTAAAAGAAATGTATATTTATACACTTTTTAACCAAATGGTTGTCTTTGCTCTGTGATGCACATGCGTACTCTCTGCACTCCAGTTCAAGACAGTAAAGGTATGTCGAAAAACTCCCATCTAATTTTCTCCTCCAACTTCAAAATGGTCCATCGCTATTTTACCTTTTTTGTAAAGAGTGTCTGACCCTCCTTACACGTTCACTCTGTAAACACTGGGTCGGTACTTCTGCAGCGATGTAGGGCGATTTTGAAGTTGGAGGCTAAAACGAGATAGGAGTTTTTCAACATACCCTAACTTTATTGAAACAGAGAGCGTAGAATAAGCATGCGCATCGCAGAGCTAGACAAGACAAGCATTTGAGGTTAAAAAGTACATAAATTTAACTTTTTTTTTTTTTTTTTTGTAGAAAAAATAACCAATCATTTCACTAGATAAGACACTTTTTCTTCAGCTGGGATCATGTAGAGCCCTTTGAAGCTGCACTGAAACTGCATTTTTAACCTTCAATCCGTTGAGCATCATTGAAGTTCACCATATGGAGAAAAGTCCTGTAATGTATTCCTCAAAAAAATTAATTTCTTTGTGACTGAAGAAAGAAAGACATGAACATCTTGGATGACATGGAGGTGAGTAAATGATCAGGAAATTTTTATTTTGGAAGTGGAGTAATCCTTTTGTTTAATGCAATAATTATTTTAATGTTATGGGCTGATAAATGACTGATATTAATACTTTATAATGTTTTGTCTATATAAAATAAAAAATGCAAAAACCAATAATCATCCATTTTAAAAGGTGAACTTAAGTAACATTATAATGTACGGAATTTAAAAAAAAAAAAAAAACTATAGTCACTTTGAGATTTGCTTTTACGTTAACTAATTTAACTAATTTTTATTTTACATTTTTGTGTTTTTAAAGATAAGCTTTTAGGGTCATTAGATGATAGCAAATGCTCTTACAAGTAAAAAGTGATAGTGTTGATATTACCGATATATTGGATATATTAAAGTAAATATAAAATATGGTGACTTTCATAATACTAGAAAGTTTTATCGCAAATAAATGAGTCTAGTAGAGTTTGATTTCGTGTGTCAAATCTGAATTACCAAAAGCATCTTAAAATAGTAATCTAGTTATTAAATGAGTATAGTTTGTAGCATTTGTTTAGTATCCTAACCAGGATCTGTTCACACAAAGTTCTGAAAATGTAAAAAGATAGTTGACCAAACATGTGACTGAAAGCCAAATGAGCCATACAGGTAAGCGAATGATTATGATAATTTGAGAATGATCAATTTTCAGAACTCGCAACCAAATTATGGGAGTGAGTTTGGTTAGTCTTTACTTTTAGGTATACACTTTAGGTGAACATACCACATTTTTCTGCTATATGTACACACACACTAAATGTTTGTTAATATTTTTTTGTTAATGTTTTCAAAATAAATCCTCACGATACTCACTAATGCTGTATTTATTTACAGCAAATTCAGCAAAAAAATAATATTGAGAATATTATAATTTAAAATAACTATTTTGTATTTTATTATATATATATATATATATATATATATAAATACATCTCTTCCATCTTTATTTGACCCTCTAACTCCAGCACTCTCAAATTTAATTCTATTCTTAAAGAAAAACTTGCCTCTTTTAAACTTACACTCTATTCATTTACTAACTGCTTGTTTTCTTTAAAAAAAACAACAACCAAACACTAGCTTCTCTTTTCTTTTTGTATTCTATTTGTTCTTCTTTTTATTTATTATACAATTAACAAAGAGCAAAAAAGGCTTCTATCTGTTTTTTTTATTATATAATTTAAAAAAACAACAACAACAACAACAAAAAAACAACAACTTGCCATGTGTACTGCATTAGGCTAACTGAGACTTGTCATAGCACTTGCATGTTATTGTTCTTTTGTTGATTTTGATTTCTTCCATTGTCCTCATTTTAAAATTAAACTTATTACTGTAATGGCAAAGCTCAATTTTCAGCAGCCATTATTCTAGTTTTCAGTTTTACATAATTCTTCAGAAATTAAATGTTAAAAAAGAGTTTCAGTACTTATTATTTTGTGATTCTTTTTTTTTTTTTTCAGGATTATTTGATGAATAGAAAGTTCAAAAGAGCAGCATTTATTTAAACATAAATAAATAAATAAATAAAAATTCAAAAGCCTTTACTGAATAAATAATTTATTCAGTCTTTGCTGAATAAAAGTATTAAAGTTTTAAAAAAAAAAATCTTACTGACCCCAAAATTTTCAAGAGTAGTTTAGATAAAACGACAAAAAAAAAAAAAGGAAAATAGGGCAACGCTAACCACCACCTGCTTTTAAATTTCCGTCACACATATGCAGCACATTTGAAAGCACACTTTGAGACAAAAGCCTGGATTTCCAGTTACTCCCACTAAATACCAAAGCATCATAAGCTGCCTGCAAATTAGCCATCACCTGACTGTGAGCGTTTTGCTCGTCTAACCTGAAAAAGCAAACTGTCTGCAGCTTTATGGCAGGAACCCGAGGCTAGTCATTGACACGTGTTTGGCTGTGAGAGTGACTACATTAGTATCTGTGAGCGTGTGTGCGTGCAGCTCTGGGACGGGAAGGTTAACATTTTCCAGTTGGCCGCTCGGGGGCATGTGTTGAACTCTGCACTTGCGGCCCCTAGATCTTTGATGTGGGAGTGGGTGAAACGTTCATGAAACTTAGCTTGTTGACAGAGCGATTCTTAATCAATACAATGAGTCTTAAAATACGCATCTACAAAGTGACTGAATTTACATACTGATCAACTGATCAATTTTTAACTCAAAAACGCCAACATAACATGATAAAATTTCATCTACAATTTCATTCATCTAAATTTTCATTCATCTAAATTTTCATTCAATCACACACAAATAAAAAGACAGGAAAATGGCAGTAGTTTTGATCACTTATCCAACAGAAAATCCATAAAAAAAAACTGGCAAATAAAATCTAGAACTTAAATGCAGAAGTTGTGTGCACAGTACCAAAGGTCTGGTGGTCTCATGCTGAAGCATGAGATATGAGGCTTCCTTCTAAAGCTTCCTCTCATAAGCACGTGCATGTGTGTGTAAGAGTATGTGTGTGTGTTCAGATAAGGGGGTGGAGAATTACCGAGCTACGGGGTGATTAGAAAAGTGAGGACCCAAGGGAACTTGTAGGAGTGAGTCTGGCTCAAGCCCAGGTAGTTATGCACATCTGCATTACATCTACACACAAACATAGACAAACACAAATACACACACAAAATGGATCTCATATTACACATGCACAGTAATGCTGTGGTTTTTAGAGAGGAGTATCTGAACTTGAATAGGTGTTCAACCTTATCCACATCCAAATGGTTATGCTTAGTGTATACATGATAATCTTCTTGTCTTTCAGGATGAATGCATAACATTTACAGATATATATAATTAACATTTAATTAACATTATACTACAAAGTTTCAAATCAGTCACTCGTGAGATTCCATTTCAGTAGGATTTCTTAGATGGCTACTGAGCCTTTTTTTATTCCTACTTACATCAGGAAGCCTATATTTTAGAACAAGTAAATGTTCCATTTTCAAATGAGTTTGTGTGGATATAATTAGCAATAGTTAGCATAACAATGAGGCTGATGAAAAGTGCTATTTGCATGTAAACATATTGGGTCCAGGGCTGCATGTCATTTGCTGGACTGGTTCCACATCATAAATGCTGCTTGGCTTGAAAATATAAATCCAGAGTTATTTTGCAACAACCTCTCTGGTTCACAGGCAATCAATGAGGGGTAAAAGGGAGAAGGTGATGAATTACAATACAAGGGCATTTTCTCACAAAACAAAGTGTGTATTTTGGCTACTAATGTGTCATTTCTAAGCACACAAAGTCAGCTGGGACTATTACAGCAGTGGTTGTGGAATACGTGTGAATATTCCCAAAAGAAATGGGTCTTGGGGATCAAGGTTTTTATTTTTTTCCTTGTCAATGATTGGCCTAATTGGAGACATCAGTGTAGGGTGTCAGGGGATGTGATTTAAACCCATTTTAGGGGGTATGACTGTCCCATGGTCAAGTAGATTTAGGCCTCTTTGGTATTCAGTGCTAAAGAAATGAATACATAAGGGACCACCGTGAAAAATGAGGGTATATTCTGCAGCGGTTTTAAAGGTGCAGTTCATCCCAAAATGAAAATACTACCATCATTAAAGCAGTACCGCACCTCCTCTCATCTTTTACTCTCCCTCACGCCATCCCAGATGTATGACTTTGTTTCTTTTGTGGAACACAACTGAGAGTTATAGAAAAAATCATCCATCTCTGTGAGTCCATATAATGCAAGTGGATGGGTCTCTCAAAACAGAGGCTTCAAAAGCCAGGCAAAACAAACATGACGGTAACCCATACAACCCCAGCTGATGAATCAATGTCTTCTGAAACGAAACATTTGGTGTGTGAGAAAAACACTATAAAAATAAATACTATAAAAGAAAAACTATAAACCATTGCTTCCAGCTATTTGTCGTAATGTATGTGTGTTCTCACACACACCTATCGATTTGATTCAGAAAACATTGGATTCATTCACTGGGGTCGTATGGATTACCATCATGTTCACCTTGTGTGGTTTTTGAAGCATGAACTTTGGAGGTCCCATACACTGGCAATATATATACACACCGAGATAGATTATTTCTCTAAAAATCTTCATTTGTGTTAATCTGAGGAGAAGAAAGTTATATACATCTGGGACAGCAAAAGGTTAGTAAATGATGAGAGAATTGTCATTTTTGAGTGGAGTGTTCATGTAAGGAAGTAGTTCACTTCCAGAACAAAACTTTTTAGATAATGTATTCACCCCATTGTGATCCAAGATGTTCATGTCTTTCTTTCTTCAGTCATAAAGAAATTATGTTTTATGAGGAAAACATTTCAGGAATTATCTCCATACACTCTTAAAAATAAAGGTTCGTAATTGGTATCAATGGCTCCATGAAGAACCTTGAACATCCACGGAACCTTTCAAATGCAGAAAAGGTTCTTTATAGTCAAATAAGGTTCTTTATATTTTTAAAATGTTCTTCAAAATGGTTATTTTAAGAACTGTTTACTGAAAGATTCTTTGGGGTACCAAAAATGGATCTTCTATGGCATCACTGCAAAAACACCCTTTTTTTGTTTGTTTTAAGAGTGTCAGTTTTTAATGGTGCCAGTGAGTTTGAACTTCCAAAATGCAGTTTTAACGCAGCTTCAAAGGGCTCTAAATGCTCCCAGCTGAGGAAAAAGGGTCTTATCTAGTGAAATGATCTGTCATTTTCTAAAAAAAAAAAAAAAAAAAGACAAATTTGATGAGTATTTGAGGTTAAAAAGTATATACATTTTTCTTTTTCTTTTATTTTTTCAGAAAATAACCAATCGTTTTGCTAGATAAGACCCTTATTCCTTGGCTGGGATCGGTTAGAGCCCTTTGAAGCTGCACTGAAACTGCATTTTGGAAGTTCAAACTCGCAGGCACCACAGAAGTCCACTATATGGAGATAATTCCTGAAATGTTTAAAGAAAGAAAGACATGAACATCTTGGAGGACAAAAGAGTGAGTACATTATCTGTACATTTTTGTTCTGGAAGTGAACTACTCCTTTAACTCACCCTCATAATGTTCCAAACCTGTATGGTTTGATTCAAGCTTAAATGCTGAATGAAACGTCACATCCAGCATGCAGGGAAATTCAAAACAAGTTTATTTTTGAATTTGGGTGGTCATTTTTTTTCACATTGGCATTGTTTGATTGTTTAAGGCAACATTGTTGCAAGCGCACCAACTCCCAAGCATTCATCATTGTTCCCTGGAAGGGCTGGCCTTTGCTGCTACCCTCTGGGACGCCACACAGCAGCACAGCATACTGGAAGGCTACACAGAGTGCACAAGAGAGCTGAACCATTTCCCAATTTATGATCTCTCAGCCCTTTAAAGGTTGATTTAATATTTGCCTGAGAGGTTCTGGAAAGCTTCCCGAAAATAAAAAGGAAGAGAGAAAAAAAAAACCCAAAACCAAACAAAAAAAGGGAGTCGAATGTTGTTTAGCTAACCTTTAATGCACTTGTTGGTGAACTGTGTCCAACAATAAGAAGTATTTATTAGTCTGGGTGAAGTGGAGGGGGACTGACACTATTCAGATTCAAAAGGGCTTTGCACAGGAGCGAGAGGTCCATCATTAGTCGTAGCTCCTAATGAACCACGTTTCAACACACATTTGCTCAAGTGACATGTGATTGGGATGCTGTACAGCATGTTAGGAGGGAAGAGGCCTGAACTGCTTTTCCAACTCCTCACGAGAGCCAGGTTGCACAGCCAGGTTATATTTGAGTCACTTGAAAAAATAAAGCCAATGAGATGTGTGCGCTCGGTGCCAAGGCAAGCTGAAGCTAGTGCTGCCAAACCACCTGGATGCTAAAGCACTTTATCTCATGTATGCAATTAAAGAAGTGAAGGCCAGCAGCATTATAGATGCCTCCAAGTTGTCTGAAAACATTTAGTATCCAAACACTGATAAATCACCACTCTTATTTGCCATGTGATTTCATTAAAGGTGACTCATAAAAAGGCCTCCATGTAGGCTGGTTTCACTTAAATGCTGATCCTGTGGATGAGGTTTTGCCCTTCAAGTCCTAGCCTGAAAAGAAAACCAACTTCAAATGATGGCACTTTTGGTTTTGAAAGTGCCAAAGTCTTTAACACATACTCAATCTTTTCATACGCCTGCCAAATGCGATTAAATGTGCAAAGAAGCAAAATGTGTGCTGTAATTCATCTGCAACAAGATGTTCTTCAGAATGTTCTCCATGTATTAAAGAAGCTTAGATACACATTAGAGATAATGGCCTTCACCATAACACATATCCAGGTTTTCTCCTACAGCACTGGCCCAGAACACTGAGGATTCTGTGGGCCAACTACAGATCATCCATAAACCGCAGGCTTTGGCCGATGCTATAAATGAAAACTTCTCAGCTCTTTATATCCGGAGTTTGAGCCCTGGCCGCTAGAGAGACGGATGTGCCTCCGCAGCTGCAGGCCACTTTAAAGCAGCGCAGGTTTTCAGGGATGTTTATTAATGTTTTTCGCTGGAGGGACTTTTTTCGGTTTCCCTGCAAACAGGGCAATAATGGACACTTTTGTGTAGCCAGGTAAACGAAGACGAAACCGCTCTGATGTCAGCTGAAATATCTGCTGGATAAACAAGGCGATTGCCAGCATGCCCGAGTGGTTTGTTTCATAGATAGCTCAAGTGTAATTTGGGACCAAACAGAGACATTTAGGGCAGCTACCTGAGGGCTTCGGTGTTGACGTCAACCCACAGGTTATTTTAAGCAGTAGGTCAAAGGTGACCTATTTCTTTTACTGAATATTTTGCCCCCACACAGCGAGCTGAAATCCATGTTACAGCGTAAAAGTCTGTTTTTAACTAATGGACAATGCTAAAAGCCTTCATCATAAATGTGTATAGTGTGTCTGGCGCTGCAGTGGACTTTCAGTGATGTGGTATAGGAAATCAATACGTCCCATTTCTAACTCCAGACTCATTCAGAGAGCAAATAAAAGCTGCTTTAGTGTGGCAACGCAATCAATTTGGTTATCTAAATTATAGTAAATTACTTCAGGAGTGCTACAACTCTGCTTTCTGGATGTAATGCAACATTTTTAAAACTATCTAAAATCCTTTCCAGGATCATTGGAAAAACATGCCTGTGTTGACACTGCTGCAAAATTATATTACGTTGTTTCTTGCACGTTCTGCTACACTTTCAAAGCGAAATGTGGCGCTAAGTGTGAGTTTAATTTTATCAGAAATGAATGTGAATCTGGCAACTTTTTTTAAAAGTCACTTGTATGTATTCCATCAGTTTGGAAATGTGAAATGTGCTCTATTAGGTTTGAAAATAATGTTTTTTTTTTTTTTTGTTTTGTTTTTTAAAAAGCATTTGAATGCATTTATGCAATTTCAGCTTAGCAAGTCTTTGAGCTATTTAGCATGACTCGCATTTCACGTGACTCAAATCAGAGCGCTCCATAGAGCAAGTGCAATGCGTTACCAGGTGAGCTACAGAGCAAGTTTACTACATCAAAAGCACCATTACATATGAGAGCTGGTTATGTAGTTTACAAATCATGCACTATGGTAATGTTTTGAAGTCATACTGAATCAGTTAGCTGCCTTGCAATCATAATTTGTGTGAAAAGGAATAAAAGTTGTTGCTGTTTTACTCCTGTGAATTAAATGTATAGATTTTGGGAGTTTTGCAAAAAACTGTAGGTAGTGGCATGTTTTTTCCAGTTAGTCTGGGTTGCTGAAATTAAGGTACAGTCTATAACAGATCTCATAACAAAACAGGAATTTTGGATAATTTCTGAAAAGTTGTGTTTAAAACTAACACAGAGACTTCTTAGACTTACATAAAAAAATAACAAAAGGTTGTTTGTCAAAATGGCAGTTGACAACAGTTGCTAAGATAGAACATGTATCATTTTAAAGCAGGTCTTAGAGAAGAGTGTATAAACAGTTTTTACAAAACATTATACGGTACTATGTGCTTCCTCAAATGTATGACTAATTAGTGTAAAACACACATTCTTCCTGTATTTAAAAAAAACCCCAAAGCATTTATATGGGCAGACGTTTTCTTTTTTTTTTTTGTGCAGTGTAGCTATAGTTAAATCGGGAGTGCATGATGAAACAGACGAAGCAGAGAACTGACATGCAAATGTGCAAGAGCCGCCATTACTCATAAAAGATCATTTCAGTTTTAAGATGGCTTGGCAAGGGAACTGCTATTAGGAGCACGATTTAGCCAGAGCCTTTCCCGGCCTTGTCAAAAGAAGCTCTTTCTCTGCATCACAAATTCCTCTTAATTTAGAGAGCAATTCACTGCTCATTCATCTTCTGTTCTAATCCAAATACAGATCATGGCACTACCCAAAAATGGCATTCGCTCTTGGCACACCAGGGGTGAGATTATCTCAAGCCTCTGAAGTCACAGTGAGCCTCTTCAGGCAGTGGAGGATTTTACACTCAAAACTCTGAGGTTTGGGCTCCATTTCTCACATGCTTGACTATGGTATCTTCTTTTCTGGGTGTGACTCTAATTTTAGCTTTGTGCACCTAACATCTTCCTCTTTTTATGCACAGTTTCCTGAATGAGGTTTTTATAAAAAGCACACAGAAACACATGCAAAAAAAGTAACAAATGTAGGTATGGCATGTCATAGGCCTGTTAAAGGCATATTACAGCAGACATTCTTAAACAAGTTATGTTCTCTACAGTTCATTAATAAATCAATAATTAGGCTTTGACAAAAAATATATATATTTAAAGTCACCATGAAATCAAAATTGACCATTTTCTTATGGAATATTGCAGTGTTTGTTTTAAATGATTTATCTGCATATCATTCATGTTTTAGAGAAATCATGTGCCCCTGTAATCTGTAATCAAAACAACTTCCCTTCCCTCTCGCAACGACATCTCTTTTCTTCTATGATGATGTGTGTCTCGGACAACCTGTCATGTACTTAAGATCATAGTGATAGAAAATTATCCAACACTGAGACATTTATTCTTTTTTTGTGTTCCATAAAAAGAGTAATAAAGGTTCAGAATGACATAAAAGTGTGTAAATGTTCTGTAGATGACAGAATTTGCACTTTTGGTGAAATATGCCTTTAATGTTTAAAAGTAAAGTAAATATAACAATATAAAAATGAATTAATAAATCACTTTTCAAACAAATATATACTGTAGATATTTACAGTTGAGGTCAACAGTTTACATTCACCTTGCAGAATCTGCAAAATGTTAATTAGTTTACCAAAATAAGAGGGATCATACAAAATGCTTGTTATTTTTTATTTAGTACTGACCTGAATAAGATATTTTACATAAAAGACATTTAAATATAGTCCACAAGAAAAAATAATAATTGAATTTATAAAAATCACCCTGTTCAAAAGTTTACATACACTTGATTTTTAATATTGTGTTGTTACCTGAATGATCCACTGCTGTGTTTTGTTTTGTTTTTTTTCATTTAGTGATAGTTGTTCATGAGTCCCTTGTTTGTCCTGAACAGTTAAACTGCCTGCTGTTCTTCAGAAAAATCTTTCAGGTCCCACAAATTCTTTGGTCTTTCAGCATTTGTGTGTATTTGAACGCTTTCCAATAATGACTGCATAATTTTGAGATCCATCTTTTCACTCTGAGGACAACTGAGGAACTCATACGCAACTATTACAGAAGGTTCAAATGCTCACTGATGCTTCAAAAGGAAACACGATGCATTAAGAGTCGAGGGGCAAAAACTTTTTGAATTTGAATGTCAGGGTAAATTTAACTTAATTTGTCTTCTGGGAACATGTAAGTATCTTCTATTGCTCCTGAAGGGCAGAACTAAATGAAAAAAAGTGATATTTAGGCAAAGTAAGAAAAACGTACACATCTTCATTCTGTTCAAAAGTTTACACCCCTGGCTCTTCATGGAGTTTCATGTTTTTTTTCTTTTGAAGCATCAGTGAGCATTTTAACCTTCTGTAACAGTCCCTCATTTGTCCTCAGTGTGAAAAGATGGATCTCAAAATCATACAGTCATTGTTGGAAAGGGTTTAAATGCACAAAAATGCTGAAAAACCAAAGAATAGGTGGGACCTGAAGGATTTTTCTGAAGAACAGCAGGCAGTTTAACTGTTCAGGACAAACAAGGAACTCATGAACAACTATCACTAAAAAACACAGCTGTGGATCATTCAGGCAACAACACAGTATTAAGAATCAAGTGTATGTAAACTTTTGAACGGGTCATTTTTTTAAAAAATAAATTAAATCATTATTTTCTCTTGTAGACTATTTATGTGAAATATCTTATTCAGGTCAGTACTAGATAAAAAAAAAAAAATAACATGCATTTTGTATGATCCCTCTTATTTTGGTAAAATAATTTACATTTTGCAGATTCTGCAAGGTTTATGTAAACTTTTAAACTCAGTTGTATATAAATTTACGTTTAAAATATTAGATAAATAATAACTAAAATATTTTAAAATGTCTAAATTTGCTGCATTAGCCAGCTGCATTTCTTTTAACAAAAAACCCTTTTAAAATTAAAAAACAAAATAACATTGAACATTTCACACATAGGAGCAATGAATGAATTTTTGATGCATGATGCCCACCACATTAACATAAAAGTAAACACATAAAGAAAAATCTACTTAATTATATATTTTTAAATACATTTTACATTTACAGATGCATCATTTATTGCATTTACTGCACAAGTGACTATTTAACAATTACTTTTAAATTTCTGTCATTTATTTAAAAAAATTTGTCTAATTAAATTTTTTGAATACATTGATAAATGATTTCTTTGTTTTATTTTTAAGTGGCACTCCTAATCTGAGATATTAATCTACATTAACTGCTTATTCACCAACGGTAAATACATTTTTCTTAGCACTACCCATCATTCTTTTCATTCAAAATGGACATGATCTGTCAAATCAGTCTGATTCGTCAAAAGGTGATTCACAGAACAAAGGTACCGCGCCAAGTGTCAACAACAAACCGAGCGCTACTTTGACAGGGTTAAGCGACCCAATTATAAAGAGAGAGAGTGACGGAGAAAAAAAAACCTATCCCTCCATTGTTTGGTCTCCTGAGTGCCTTTGAGAGAGCTGTGGAGAGAGGAGGACTAAGTATCCATTTAGCGCACAACACCCAGACAGTGCAGGGGAAATAAGCGTGCCTTTCTGTCAGGAGTCAGAACAAGGGATTACATCACACCAGACTTGAAAGCAGCAGACCCAGACAGCCACTCGATGAGAGACAAAAAGAGAATCTCTAACCAAGAGGAGGATGATGTAACTTGACACATTTATTGTATTCTGAGCACGGGAGGAGCTCAAGGTAATTACTAGCCAAACGAAAAGCTAGGATATTTATGTTTGGTGGCGGGGAACAAAGAAGCGCCGTTTTAAGTTTAACGACGCATCCTGTCATGCCTTTTATCATATCTGCTGATTAACAACCGCTCTTTAAAGGCAACTGGAAAAAAAGGGAAATAATCAGCATGCTACCTATCTCTCACAGCCAGACCCCAAATCAAATAAAGCAGCCAGGGAGACTGATTACCACATGAGAGAGAGAGACTGCCAAAAATAGAGCTTTAATTTCATTAGAAATGAAGAATCATGTTTCTCAACATCAGCAGAGTTTCAAGGCCATCAGGGGATCTGGGCCGTGGAAAAGATCCGCACGAGTGTAACTGCCGGCCACACGGAGGTTAGCTGCAAAAATGCCCTATTTCAGCACAATGACGTAATCACTTATAGGCACAAAGGCTTGCTAAGTTCAGTGCGCCCTGTCAGACCTGCACACGGGCCGGACAGGAAGTAAAAGCACACAATAGGAAAGGGTGTGGGCACACCATCACTCACTGAAAGTAACAGAACAGGTCAGTGACTACTATTTGCAGACACCAATATCACCTCTGTCATCCTTAAATATCAAGATGCAGTTTGCATAAATGCATTTATAAGTGGCCCATAAAATCAGGAGATGAGATCACAGCTTTGATCTCATTCAAAGAGGTTACAAGTGGTCATTCAGCACTTGGAAGAGGGAATTTAAACTTTGCACTCTTTATACTGGAGGAAGTGTGAGTGTAAAAGTAAAGAGCTGCTAGAAATCATAAAAACAAACAAACAAACAATAAATAAATAAAAACATCTAAAAAGAAATACGTCCCACTTTCACAGCAGGGAATGAGCACATGGAAGTACATTACTGCAGTTCAAAAGTTTAGGGTTGGTGAGATTTGATGTTTTTGAAAGAAGAATTTATTTGATTAAAAAAAACAGTAAAAACAGTAATATTCTGAAATATTATTACA
The DNA here is from genome assembly GCA_036247105.1 of Cirrhinus mrigala. Taxonomy (NCBI): domain Eukaryota; kingdom Metazoa; phylum Chordata; class Actinopteri; order Cypriniformes; family Cyprinidae; genus Cirrhinus; species Cirrhinus mrigala. The sequence continues at coordinate 20,438,823 of CM070018.1, forward strand.
ATTTAAAATGACTGTTTTCTACTTTAATATGTTTTAAAATTATATTTTTTTCCTGTGATTGTAAGTCAAAATTTTCAATAGCCATTGCTCCAGTTTTCAGTGTCACATGATCTTTCTGAAATCTTTCTAATATGCTCAAGAACCATTTTTTATTATTATCAGTTCTGAAAACAGAAAAAAAGTGCAAACAGCACTGCTTAATATTTTTGTGGAAACACTAACAGTTTTTTTAGGATTGTTTGATGAATAGAAAGTTTAAAAGTAGGGCTGCTCCCTAATAGTCGACTAACTTCAACAGAAGAGGCTTGGTTGACCAAAATTTTATTAGTCGCTTAGTCGCAGGAAAAAAAATATATATACAGTCATGGCCAAAAATATCGGCACCCTTGCAATTCTGTCAGAAAATGCAACACTTCTCTAAAAAAATTGTTCCAATTGCACATGTTTTGGTATTCACATGCTTACTGTTTTCATTTGCACTGCAACAACACACACAAAAAAAAACAGAGAAGAGAAGTCAAACTTTATAAAATTTCACACAGAACTCAAGAATGCACTGGACAAAATTATTGGCACCTTGTCAAAATTGTAAGAAATAATTGCTTTTCAAACATGTGATGCTCCTGTAATTTGTATTTAGACACACCTGTGGCAAGTAACAGGTGTGGGAAATATAGTAATCACACTTGCAACTAGTTAAAATGGAGAAAAGTTGACTCAACCTTTGTGTTGTGTGGCACACTGAGCATGGAGAAAAGAAAGAAGTGTAAAGAGTTGTCTGTGGATTTGAGAGAAAAAATTGTGAAAAACATGGACAGTCTCAAGGCTACAAGTCCATCTCCAGAGATCTTAATGTTCCTGTGTCCACTGTGTGCAATATCATCAAGAGGTTTACAGCCCATGGCACTGTAGCTAACCTCCCTGGATGTGGCGGAAGAGCAAATTAATGAAAAATTACAACGAAGGATTATTTGAATGGTGGATAAAGAACCCAGATTAACTTCCAAACAAATTCAAGCTGATCTGCAGACACAGGGTACAACAGTGTCAGCTCGCACTATCCGTCGCCATCTGAATGAAAAGGGACGCTATGGTAGGAGACCCAGGAGGACACCACTGCATAAAAAAGCAAGACTGGAGTTTGCCAAAACTTATGTGACAAAACCACAATCTTTCTGGGAGAACGTACTGTGGACAGATGAGACAAAAAGCTTTTTGGTAAAGGATATCATGGCACTGTTTACAGAAAAAGAAATGAGGCCTTCAAAGAAAAAAAAAAAAACAGTCCCTACAGTCAAACATGGTGGAGGTTCAAAGATGTTTTGTGGTTGCTTTGCTGCTTCTGGCACTGGATGCTTTGACTGTGTGAACGGTATCATGAAATCTGATGATTACCAAAGAATTTCAGGGCGCAACGTAGTGGCCAGTGTCAGAAAGCTGCGTCTCCACCAGAGGTCATGGGTCTTCCAGCAGGACAATGCCCCGAAACACACTTTAAAAAGCACTCAGAAATGGTAACAAACAAAGCGCTGGAGAGTTCTGAAATGGCCAGCAATGAGTGCCGATATTTTTGGCCATGACTGTATATAAAAATCCATATGAAATCCGTGATAGACAGATAGCTAACGGCTGGTCTATGTGGTAATACAATACATCGGACAAGACATCCAAACGCTCACCTCTTTCATCGACCTCAAATATGGCTTATCATCTGAAATACTGCATGTAAGTAGCAACTTTACATGGCTGCTCAATCTAATGTTAACACAGGAAAATGTGACCTATTTAAGGGTGTGTTCACACTTGTCATGTTGGGTTCGATTAAAACGAACCCTGGTGTGATTGCTCTGTAAGTGCGGTTCATTTGAGTAAGTGTGAACGCTGCTATCCGAACCCTGGTGCGCACCAAACAAGCGGACCAAGACCGAGATGTATCTTGGTCCACTTCCAAATGAACTCTGGTGTGGTTTGAATGATATATGAACACAACACGGACCAAATACTCCTAAATGAACCAAAACAGGAAGTAATGACAAGATGTGACGCTATGCGACATGATTTCATGAAGTGAACAAGTGGTGTATCCAAAACAAAATGAGCAGAGGGCAAACGTGGAGCAATGAGGAGGTAGTATTTTATGAGCTCTTTGTTAGTTCGCAGGTGGTGAAAATAAAATCATATACACGCAACAATGAGCATGCTTAGTCCAACAGACAGCATTGTGTGTGTTCGACTTAAAGTGGCGATGAGCAGACCGTTCAGTGAATGGGTACATTGATGTAATACACCTGCAGTGCCGCTTTAAGTTGAACGCAACTTTGAGTGAGTTCTGTCATGAAATATACGTCATTCAACCCGACCAATCAGGTTGTGAATGTATCACTATGCCTTTAGGTTCAGTATCTTTAGGTTCGCTGTTAAAAATGCCAGTGTGAACGCTAAATGGACCAGGACCAAATGTAGAATTTTCCTTTTTGGTCCAGACCAAATAAGCCAAACGAACCGGACTACAAGTGTGAAGTGCGGAGTGTGGAAGCTGAATAGTACTGCGCACAATGCATGACAGAGGTGCTGGTGCTTAAAATACTCAGTCATTTTTGGTCATACAGATAAAAGTAATACATCTTTCGAATCTGTAAAGACTCTACATTTATTTGTGTTCACTCACAATAACAACCAATCATTGCACTTTTGTAAAATAATGAAAGCAAACAGGATGCGCTTTCTGCCATCTTTGTCTCTGTGAAACTGAGCGCGTCAACAACAAAAAAAAATTAACCGAAACTCTGTGTATACTTACCTTACAGACATAACAAATATATCTATAGAGAGCGAAATATCTATTTTCAAATGAACAAATTCAAATGAAAACAATTATTCTCAAACTATGTAATCCATATGAAACATACATTTAGGTGCATCCACTAGCCTACTGCACAGATGACGAGTTGCCGAAAACAAAGAAAGTATCAATTTACCAATAAATTATCACAATGCTAATGCAGCCTCCTTACTGTTTTTCCGTGACACATTCACGTTATGATTTTTATTATGATTTAAATGATTTAAAATGAACGACTACTAGTCGACCAGAAAAATCTTTAGTCGAGGGCAGCCCTATTTAAAAGAACACCATTTATTTGAAATCTTTTGTAACCGTATAATTGTCCCTGTATAATCACTCTTGCTTTTTATTAGTTTAATGCATCCTTGCTGAATAAAAGTATTATTTCTTTTAAAAACAAATTCTACTGACCCCAAACTTTTGAAGAGTAGTATAGATAATGAACAATAATATGGTTTGGGAAGCATTTATTTAGTTTAACACTGGAGAAAGACCAGAAAATCTAAACCGTTTTTGTAGGCACTGGGTCAACTTCCTCTTTAGGGTCTTCTCTGTCTTTAACCACAAAAGCAGAAATGGTTCTGCATAGGCTTAAGCAAGCCTGCCAAAGTGGAAGTGAATTTTGATCAGATTCTAATTTTGAAATGTACTTATTCAGCCTCTTACTGCGTCGCTGGAGAATAGGCCCGACCACCTGTTATACATTACATCCTCTGATGCGCAGGAAGAGCCAGACCCAGTGTTTCATGTTCAAAAATGCACTCTCCTTAGTTTGTGTTGCACATGTGCATGGTTAGGGTGTGTGTATGCCTGTGACATGTGTCTTAAGCTAGAAAACGTCCCTGAAGTGACTGTGGAGTTACTATGGAGGAAATCAGAGGTCTGAGAGCACTCAAACTTGTTATGTCACTCCAATTCAAAGGGACTGTGCCAGCGCTTGCAAAAGCTGCATTCCACTCTCTCATGTTAATTTCTGGCAGCTGGCGGAGCATGTCAGTGACAGCAGACAGCTAGAATGAAAGAATTAAGGAAGAAAGTGTTGCAGAACGTGATGAAAAACATCCAAACATTAAGGAGGGGAATTTCTGGCCAAGAAGTGAGCAGATTGTGTCAGGAAGTCGGCTGCAACTGAACGCACCAGAGTTGGCAAAGCACCTCTGGCCCAAACGTATGTTCCATAACCCCAGTCAAACCGCTAACCCGAAATGTTCAGTAATATATTAGAGGAAACAAATCAGAGTCAAGTCCAGGGAGGGCTCCGATCCACATCAGGCACGCCACAGCCCAGCAGCACGCATAGAGTTCATTCATCTTTTGCAAATGATACATGCTCATATTTCCTCCTCATTTCCCCTGCACATGGAAAGCCACTGGGAAACCAAAGTCCATTGAATGGAAGGGCAGGGCTGTAAGGATGTGACTGTCACTGCATTCAGGTTAAAAGAAATGTGGAGCAGCCACATTTCATTTGTTTCTATGGCTATTCTGCTAATAGAACCACAAACAATGAGTGGATGTAACAGCCATGTAAAGAACTGTTCAAGATGTAGGTCATTTTAGATATGGCTCATTTTGAATTTCGCAAAGCTCTGAAAATCCTGTCAAAATAAATGAAAATAAAATAAAGTGCTGCATTATACCGCAAAACATAAACAAACCTTGCCGAAAGCCAAGAATACAAAAAAAATTCATGTGGAATATGAATCAGTGTCATGTGAATCAATGCATGCTGCTACAGTGAAGAATGATCTACTTACTTTATCAAAAATACAACTTACAATAACAGCCTGCAATAAATATCTTTGTAAGTCTATGATTTAAAATAAAAAAAGGACACCAAGTCTAAAAGTGCCCCTATTTCGTTGATTTTCTTTTTCATCATCTACAAATCCTTTTTCTGAGGCATTTTTGCTGTTCTTGTTCTGAGAGAGGGCCAAAATTGACAAATTATTGAAATAAAAGAAAATTTTCTTAATTTAATGTCATAGTTGCTTATAGCATTCTTTCAACCTCTAAAAACGGCACTAAATCAATTCCAATCAATTTGCTTTTGCATTCATAATTATTTTCACACACATTAGACCTAAAGACCTAAAAATTGAGGTCAATAGACACTTCTGTAGAATCATGCTGTGATGAAGCAGGAAGTGTGAGGCATTCATTTTTTTTTCAGCATGCAGCTCCAATCTGTGAAAATTATTTCCAGATTGCATCTCTGCAAGTGCCAGTGGCTCATACCTGCCTGCTGCCCCCAACTGTCGATCAGCTGCCACTACAAATAGGACCACTAACACGGTGACATCATGGCAAACAGGACAATGAAGACAAAATGAACACATTTATCTACATGTTGGTTGGTACCATAATTTCTGAGAATATAAAGCTTTTTTTCTCAACCTTTCTAGTCATATCAGTATTATATAGCTTAAAATTTGGGGGTTGGTAACATTTTTTGGTCCCGCTTTATATTAACTATGTACTTACATTTAAATGAATCATTTGAAACAATGCACTTATTGTGTACATACATGATTTTACATTGTACTTGCATTTTGAAAAATACCTGCATGTAATTACATCTGTAATTCATTTCTCTAATTACATTTATAATTACACTGTATTATATATATATATATAATTACACCTCAACCCACCCTTAAACCTAACCACCATACTTGTCCTTAACCTTACCTGTATCCCACTTCATTAGCAGCAAAAGTGTTTTGCAATACAATATGAACACAATAAGTACATTTTTTGATGTAAGTACATAGTAGTTAAGGCTACCTAATATAAAGTGGGACCAATTTTTAAAAGAAGTCTCTTATGCTTACCAAGGCTGCATATATTTGATCAAAAATACAGTAAAACAGTAATACTTTGAAATATTATTACAATTAAAAAAAATGTTTTCTAATTTAATACATTTTAAATGGTAATTTATTCCTGTGATGGCAAAGTTACATTTTCAGCAGCCATTACTCCAGTCTTTAATTTCACACAATCTTTCAGAAATCATTCTAATATGTGGATTTGAGGCTGAAGAAACATTTTATAATCAGTAACAATGTTGAAAACAGTTGTGCTACTTAATATTTTTGTGGAAACCATGATAAATGTATTTCAGGATTCTACAATGATTAGAAAATGTAAAAAAAAAAAAAAAAAAAAAAAAAAACAGCATTTATTTGAAATAGAATTTTTGTGTAAGATTATAAATGTCTTTACTGTCACTTTAAATCAATTTACTGCATTCTTGCTCAGTACAAATAGGCTATTAATTTAAAATGTTAAATGATAGTGTATATGATCTGGCACATGTTATAATTTAAAAATAAACCAGTCCCAAATGCATTATAACTACACCTAAAATGAAGCAGCTAAATATATAAACTACACCTCTGCTAGATGACTCATATACTTAAAATTATGAATACAAAAACTATAGATTCAGCTAGGTCACAAAAGGTTACAAAACGGAATATTCCAACGGAATATAACAATATGTTGTAGGGAAACAAAGATGTACACAGAAAAGAAAAAAAGTCACAAATGAAAAACATAGCCCACTAAAAATGAAAGATCAGAAGGGTTTAAGGAATTTCAAGAAATGGCTATAATATGTCTCCCAGGAGCAGTGTTTTTCTGAACACATGGGTTTTCTCACAGTAAAACCAGTCGTGACACAAAACAGAATAACACTTAAAAGAGTCCAAAAAGCCATGTCTTGTTGAAGTGGCTTTAAAATAACTATGATTTGACAGAGAAGCAGTTAAATGAGAGCCTACATTGACTTGAGCCTGCCAGACAATAAATCAACTTAATCTCTGTGGAAAAAATTCTCACCTCCAACTCTGAATGTGTATTTAAAAAGAAAACTGGCCAACAAATTGTGCATGAAGTTTCTTTTTTCGTGCACATCTTATGGGCCTCTTACAGCGTCGACCCTCTTCTACATTGCGCTCAGTTATGTGCAGTCCTGTGCAACAGCACTGTGACATTGATCACATGGCCTCCATCTCCATCCAGACCACTTCAGATTAATTTTTCAGCTGCTCCAGCGCAGCCGTTTCATAGCGTATCAACGGCGTAGAGACCCATCCGCCTCTGCCCTACTTCTGCTGCTCTGTGCGTGACACCACAACCATTTAGAGTGCCGTTTTTTCGCTACTGACTCCTCCACCATTTTCAGCTGTCTCATTCCATTTTTCATTCATCCCTTAATTTGCGATGCAGCTCTTTTTCTGAGCCTGTGACTTTCTCCTCACACCCTGCATTATTCACAGTTTCTCAGAAGCTTCAATACCCAGAAGGCCCAGACCTGACTCTTCCATTTCCATATTTCCACTTAAGGACTTATGTTTTACCATTTCAAACACGTCATACTGAGAATACCAATTTGGACCCTGATGCTAACCTGCAGCCGTGAGGCAGCTGGAAAACTGTTTAAGACAGAGATATGGGGTCTCTGAAGCCCACCGGCCCAGGGCAAGTCTAAATGCATGTAAAGGAGAGGTGTACATGTGCATTTGAAAGCATATCTGTGACTATTGAACATTGTTCAACCCTCCTGTTGTGTTAAACTGTGTGCAACTTTGGTGAAAGGTTTGACCCCATTGGTTTCCACGTAATTCGCTAAAAATCGACACTGAAAACACTTTCAAAGTGTCATGTAAAACAGAATGAATAAATAATTCCCACCTAATTCTACTGTATTAGTTCATCGTGTTAGGGGTCAATGTGTCCTACATTTATTTGCTCAAAATCACAAAAAAAAAAAAAAGTCATTTTGGGTTAAAAATGGGAAAACCTTATCAAAGGTATTTTCTACCTTCATCTTCCATTCCATGACATCAAGGCAGGTAAAAAATACTTAGTAAACAATCTCAGAAACAGTTTTTAATTTAATTTATTTCCTGTCATTTAGTTTCTATAACTAAAAATACATCTCTCCACTGTAGTTAACATCATGCATTGAAGGGAATATTTCTGCCTTAAAATCATAAGTTTAGTCAGCACAAATATTTTAGTAAAACTTAACATTTCAAGTTGACTAAACTTATTTGAGTTGACTAAACTTAAAATTTTAAGGCAGCGGGGTAACAATTAATTTTAAGTTGACTCAACAATTTTGTTTGTACAGTGATGACTATTTTGAAACTTATATTAAAAAAAAATAAAATGCGACTTCACAAGGATATTTTGAACAGAAACAATGGCAGAAGGCAAAACCAAAAGTCATGTTTTAATTTTAAGGCCAACATGTGTGTGTATGTGTGTTTGCGGTGGTGTGGTAATGTACTCACAAGATCCCACGTCTCCTTGCAGCTGAAGTATTTGGGGGACTGGCATGGTTAAAACCACTATGTCAAACCGCTCTGGTGCTCCCCCTTTGCAAAACACTTCCCAGCCAGGATCTTTTCGGTGAATGTGAGTGACATGTCGGTCGTAGAGCACCTCTGCTCCTGCTTGAGTGCGGAGGGGCACAATTGGCAATGTTGCACATAGCAAAACAAGTAAAAGGAGACAAAAAGGAAAAACAGGAAAAGAAAGAATTCCAAAGAAAGTCACACAGAAGGAAAGGTCAGATTATGTATGATTGAGAAAAATCAAGATTTGGTTTATAGCACATGCAAATAGTTCTACAAGATCTCTCATCTTAGATACAAGAGTGGAAAGAAACCCAATCCCACAGTTACATGGAAAATGCATCATTCGTAAATTAGCACATCGTTTTTCACAAAAGGCTTAAGGTGACAGAACAATCCTGACAGCTGTATGTGATATCAATATCTGGGCAATGGTGAAAAATAGTGTGCAAATACACATAATTCACTTCTCACGTAAACCGCTTACCGTTTTGCTGATCTTAAAATAACTGTTGTTTCTCAGTGTTGCTGCACACATTAAAGCAGTTCCATCTGACTGCTGCTTTTTGTTCTTTGTTCCAGCACATGCACAATATCAAAACATCCTGAACTGTTTCTAAAGACTTGGTCAGATTATTGACTAAGAGCTGTGATCTCTGAGCTCATAAATCAGCTTGCACGGTCTGGCCAAATTCTTCTGCCCTCTCTCTAGGATATAAGACAAATTTCTAGAAAGGTAACATTTAGAAGGATCAACAGCTGGATGACTCAGGTCTTGCTGACCCAAAAATAATTTTCTGGCAGCACATTTCTGTCATTAAACAGCTGATGAAAAACAGCTGCTTTATGAACGACGATAAAATCGGTTATTAAATCTGTCTTGCTTCTCTGATTATGTAAATATATAAAGAACATTTCTGTGTGAAATTGCCCTGATGGAAAAGGCTACAGCGAATGCTATTTTTGCTATTTTAATACATGTTTCAAATGAAATGTAGACATTTTAATATAATAAATTGCCTGCCATTTTTGATGGAAAACTGTTTGCATGGCTTAAAAGTCTCTTATGCCAAGAGACTCACAAAGGCTGCATATATTTGATTAAAATACAGTAAAAAAAGTGATACTGTGAAAAATTGTTACCAATTAAAATAACTGTTTTCTATTTTAATATACTGCCATTTAATGCATCCTTGCTGAATAAGTATTAATTTCATAAAAAAAAGCTACGGACCCTAAACTTTTTTATAGTAGTGTATATCAGTATGACTTGCAGCAAAACCAGAAGGAAAAATCAGCAATTTTTGGAAAGAAGATGAACCTAAACTCAAATAACCTACCTGACTCTTTGAGATAGTGTTTAACAATGGAGGAGACCCCGTGGGGTGTTACATAGTTCACAATTCCTTCTTCCTTTAACATCATGCCTTCAACAGGAGCAACGAGAGGTTTTAAAATCTCTTGTGCTAAGAGTTCTTCGTAAAAACTAAAAATAACAAAAAAAGCATTAGTCACTACAAGTATAATGTAAATTTTTTTTTTTTACATAATTCAACTGAAAAACTTTAAACTTTTAACCTCATTAAATAAGACACTATAACAGATCAGATATAGTTCAGAGAAGCTGCCTACCTGCTGTGAATACGAGCGTAGTATGGTGTGGCCGTTATATATTGAGCACCAAGATCAACTGTGCATGAAGGATCATTTGAACTTCTGCTTGTGGACATTCTCCCCCCTATAAAATTCATTCAAAATTTCTAAGCAATGTGACATATAATTATGCTTTTTAATTATTAGAGATAAAAGAAACATCTGAATAAAAACATGCAATGATTTAGCATCAAAGTACATGCATAAAAGATCAGTAATTATATTACTAATGCATTAACTTGCAAAATTTATTGCAAATATTGTAAAATACAATATACATATAAATAAGTGGTCATATCAGATATGATATATTCATAATATCAAAACATATTTTTTCTCCTTGAAAATGCTTTTGGAAGCTGCTGATAACAAAACAACAACAACAACAACAACAACAACAACAACAAAAACACTGTACTCTTGTGAATGTGCGTTGACTGACAATGAAGAGATGAAATTGATGAATAACGTCATTCTTTTTCTTTTCTTTGCGCACAAAAAGTATTCTTGTAGCTTCATTAAGATTAAGGTTGGACCACTGCTATCACATGGACTATTTTAACAATGTCCTAACTACCTTTCTGGGCCTTGAACGTGGTAGTTGTGTTGCTGTCTATGGAGGATTAGAAAGCTCTCGGATTTCATAAAAAATATCTTCATTTGTGTTCTAAAGATGAACAAAGGTTTTACAGGTTTGGAATGACATTTTTAACTTTTAATTTAATTTTTAATTTTCCTCATATAAAGCAAAGTTTTGGTGAAATTGACTTTGAATGAATGAACAGAAATCTCTTAGGTTTCAATAAAAATATCTTAATTTGTGTTTCGAATGACGTAAGGGTGAATAAATGAAACCAGATTTGTGTGGGTGTCTGTGTACAAACCTTTTAAGGTTATTGTCAGTAAGCAGTGGTCTTGTTGTGTGATTTTGCATTCCAACCACATTTGTTCTGTGTAGATTTTACCGATATTGAGTATTAGCATCTAATCATCCACATTCTAATCAATGTGTTATTTGATGAGATTTGAAGTGGGCGTGTCCTGTCAATCAAAGGACAAAGTTCAAGAGTTGCCTCCAGACTGGTTGTCATGCATTAAAATGCAATGAGGACTTGCAGTCTGTCATTTCAGGCTAAGAGTGAATAAAGAATTTGACGTCGGAAAATTTCTTGTAATAAAGTTTAAGTTACTAAGTATCATATCTTATTTTCTGCTCAGATCTGCTTAGAACAGCGTTTTGACTTGAGTTCAACCTTAATGAATGACAGTTTGTTGCACATCCCATTAATTCAATGATTTAAACGCACGAGACACGAGACACAACTCGATGAAGTGTTTCACATCAGCACATAAAATAAACATTCTGTGAGTCAAAACAGATAACTTAAGATGCTAACCTGCACCCCGAGATTTGTCCCACACGACTATATTAACCTTCTTTGGCAGCTCCCTCCGCAGCAGACAGGCACATAAACTTCCTGTAAGTCCAGCACCAACTATTAAAACTCGAGACATTTTTAGAAACGGTAAATAAGCAACTGCTTATGTAAAACGGCAAAGCGATCTTGCTTGTTTGAAGAGTTCACGCAATTTAGCACCCTGTTCCTTTAAGAATTATGAAAGGTCGAAATGTTTTTTGTTGGCCAACCAAAACATTCCCTTGGTTATTTGACTGATGTGTATGCGCAACATATCCAAACTTCAAAACAATAATAATAACATAAAGTTATATTTAAGCTTTACAGGTGCTTTGAAGACAGAGTACGAACTCAAATGTGTGTTTTTTTTTTTTTTTTTTTTTTTTTTTTTGCATTTACAGTAATTAAAAATTATTATTATTTAGTAGCCGACAATTAGTTCAAGTGACCACTGCAAATCAAAGTTTGTAATTTTATAGTCTCACTATCTAAAAAAAAGTAAAGTAACCTAATGACGACATCAGTTTGACAAACATTTAAATAATTATTAAGGAGCAACGTTAAAGGGATAAGCACCTAATACATGAATAAATCACTCTATTCAAGGAGGGCGACTGACTGATTAAAGGCGTTCAAGAACAGTGATCAGGTCATGATGTCACTGTCAGCTGATGCTAAAGCATTTTCATCGCTATCAGTGTGGTCAGTACTGATGCTCCACACTTTTAATTTCAGTACGCTGCTATGGAGGGCTTAACTGAAGTTGGGTGAGTTTCGTTATTCAGTGCTTAGTACCATTTAATAAACACACTTCATCAGATCATTAGTCTCGATCAGTTTAAAACGATCATATTTATTTATGTGCTGCAAGAACTCACGTAGTGGCGACTCAATGAATTAGCAATGAACGAACTTACTGTACGATGAAGTGTGTGGAGCTACTATGTAATTACAGTGATTTAAACGTTTTGTTTGCACCGACTGACTTTTGTGCGTTTGCTAATATTTCAAAAGCCCTGGCTTGGCTACTTGTCATTCAAAAACATTCAGAGGTGTGACGCGAACTGCTTTCGTTTTGTGAAAACGCAGTTGCGAAAATAAACATTTGAACCTTGCTTAAACTATAATGTGCCTTAATCAAGTAAAGACAAACGACATTGTATATGTAATAGCTTACCTTATACAATTTTGTACCTTATACAAAACAATGTAAGCATTTTCCAAGCTCATTCTGTATTTGCTTCCTAATCAAACAGCTCTCATATAATAAAGTACAGTCAGTGATGTTCAGCAGTGTTTGTTTTGGCAGCTTGTTTTGTCTGAACAAACAAGGATTTAGCTACATTGACCTTGTATTTTCATGTTATGTATCGCTTAACTTACTTTAAAGTCACGTGATACATGTTGAGCAACACCAAACAATGTATTGAATTTATTGGCTGCTGAAGATTAGCATAGCTTTTTAAAACTGGTTTAGATTAACGTGTCTTAGGAGACCCTGTATGTTAATTCACTGTTTGTGAATATTCAACAGAAAGATGTCAAGGCTGGTGTTTTCTCTGGTGCTGCTTACATCGGGGCTCGTTAAGTGCAGGCCGCCAGTTCAGGACAAGACAGGACTGGACCCTGAAGTAAATATGAACATTGTGAGTAGCCAGTAATTACAACTTATATGTAATAAGCTGCAAAGAGTGTTTTTCATTATTGTCCAGCAAATTGTCAGTAAGTGCTAAAACACCATAAATATAGAATAAATTAGGGTAAATTGGGTCACTATTACCATTCATCGCAATGACATTCAATAAAGTCAATCAACAACATTCATAACAGCTATGTGGACAATACTATTCACTTTGTGAAAATGTGGTTGAGTTACTAAAGTATAATATAGTGTAAATATGCAGCTCACACTCAAAGTAAAAAAAAATAAAATAAACGAAAAAAATACATACATTTTATTCAGAGACCCAAACTAAGAAAAAATATGCAATTTGATGCAGATGTTGTTATTTATATGGCCAAAAATAAGATGAAACTCTAATAGTTTGTACTGTAAATCAGTGAGATAACAGTATAACAGACGTACATAAAATTCACTGTCTATTTTGCTAGTTTTAGCTGATTTAGCTGACCTCATAAATGTCATGGCATGCCATATTACGCCTGTAGTGAACTTTGCACTACATTTTTAATATTATTTCCAGTTCTCTGTTTTGTCACATGCTCTAGAGTGAAGTGGACTCATTAGTTGACCATCTCTATAAAAAAATATATTTTTCACTTTGTCTTACAATGATTCACTGTGGCTCTTGGGAACTGAATGAAGCGCACATCATCATGTTAACACTTGTAAAAGTGTATATTAGCTCTTGGCTCATTAGTGTTTCAAAGAATATGTGAAACAGGGAACAGAAACATAATTCACCAATTCAGTTATTTTTTTATTCACAGTTGACATTAGACAGCTTTATGTAACATTTTCCCACAGATTCTGAAAGGAAAATGTACTCAAAGTGACATTTGTGCACTTTCAAGTGTGGTTAGATATGAAACAAAATTTCTTGGTTTAAACAAAGATATCTCATAATCATTGTTTGAGAATTTGCACTGGTCAAATAAGCATTTGCAGAAACGCTGATAAGACAGTGATTTGTTGGTTTTAATACAATAACTGGGTTTTATACTCTGCTTTTCACATACTTGCTTTCATAAGAAGACTATGGAGCCTTAAAAGTTTGTCACTTGGGCTACTTAAAAGAATAGGTCACCCAAAAATGAAAATTTTGTTTTTATTTTTTTCATTGGAACGTAGGAAGAGAATTCTCCTTTTCAAGAACCCACATTTTGGCATGGGGACATAAATGACATATCCAAAATTAAAAGGTTGCAGCTCATGAGTCTTTCTGACTGGATACATAATCAACATATGTTTACAATGCTGACACTTGAAAGTTTACTGTTTAAGAGTCAGATTTACTCTGACTGTTATGAATGTGGAGCTATATAACCACAAACATGTATAAAAATGATAGGGATGTGGTAAATGGTTTTAGAAACACAATGAAGCTGAAGCCACAAGTGTGATCATGCTTCATTTCAAATTTGAGGAAGTTATGTCTAAAACTGTGAATTTTATTAAACATTTTTTTTAAATAGTGTTATGTGTGTTTTTAGGGAAGGCTAATAAAAAAAATATTGCATCCTGTAAGCTCTCCTGCATTCTATTGTCTGATGTCTGGCCTGGCAAACTGCCCCATTCATGTTTTTATTGTTCTCACTAGACAAACCTTTCACACCTTCGCCAGGTATGAAACATAATCCTCATTATTCTTTTGTTTTTATTCAGCCATTATTAGCTTTTTTTCTGCCATTAAATGGCTTACCAATCCACATTTCTTTGATCACAATATACATTTACCCGCCTATTAAGTAATTAAAAAAAAAAAAAAGCGAATTATTAATTATTTTGCCAAAATACACCATGAAGCATAAGTGCTTTTAAGTTGGTGCATTAGAGCTAACATTAGCATCAAGATAGATTACTACATTAACTAGATTAATAGTAAGCCTTTACTCAAACCTCACTTTAAACCACGACTGAGTGTTTGTAATAACCTTGGTTTGCGATCTTGTATGGATTTTGGTTGTTTAATGTTAAATTGAAATATGCTATTTATAGCCTTTTATAAGCAGCTGCACCTGCTTACAATTTACCATGTAAACATTCTTTATTGTTATGAAAATACCCCAAATCCCATGAAAATCACATACAAATCATATACTGTTGTAATCATGCATTCATTAGCTTCATGTTTCATGTGTATAAGCGTTTATCTGGGTTTTTTTGTGGACAGAAAAAAAACCACGAAAGAACAGGGAGGATTATGATCACGCAATATGAATGACATTTGAACGGCGAATGAGCTTTCTCTGAGTTGTACAGAAGAGAAAACATACCAAGACAGCACTGGAAGCTGCTAATGCTCATCAGATCACCTTATTCAGTATAAAATAAATAGAAATTATGATTCTGTCTGAAGAAATATGACGTAAATGTGTAAAAATATCAATATTTTTCCAAGTATGCACACTTTTGGACTATAAGCCCTAATGGATGCTGTTCACTGAAGCTGTTTGAACACAAATAAACCATGGCAAACGTGACTAAATATAAGAATGCGTGTTGTTATTCTATTCAGAATATTACACATTACTGATTTTTTTATTTTGCACTCCTGACATAAATGAAGAAAAATCCATAAGGAAAGATTTGGAGCTCATATATATTTGCTCTAGATTCCAGGGAAAATTATATTTTTATAATGCGGCCATGCAGTTCTCTATATTTTCAGTAGCTGGTCACATTCTGCATTTCATCAGACTTATTTCCTCTTGTATCTTCATTCTGCAGAAGTGGACAAAATATTTCTTGTTTCCAACACACACTATTTCTGCATGAAATGAGGATGAATACGAGAGAGAGAGGGGGAGAGAGAGAAAGAAGCACATCCCCCAGCGCTTACCCTCCCCATAATGTGTGTTGAGCCAGCAGTGGGTTTATCCTTAAGTGGCCTAAAGTAGAATGAGCAGACAGAAGACCCAGGGGGAGTGGGAAATTGCAGAGCCTTTAATTATGCATGGGGAGATTGCATGGCAGGCCTGGAACCAACAAGCTCACAGAGTTTCTTTGAAGTCTCTGATTATAATTTATCTCATATCTGAAGCAGGAGGAGGAGCAGTGTGACACCATACAGCTGAAATAATTGTGCTCTTGAAAAGACAAATGACTAAACTAAGAATTTAAGCTGAACTGGTGTTTTTAAATTTAAAAATACTGCCACGTTGATGACATTTATTGTAGACCTTAGCAAAGAAGAAATGTAGCTATTCTTAAAAAATACTTAGGCCTTATATTTCTTCTTCAAATGGATGACATTGTACTGCTTTCATCAGAATAGAACAATGCTTATGCTATTTTGAAGTGTTTTATTGTCTAAAGAGAGGATGATGAATGTGTTTGCAGTTCTGTTTAATTTTCTTTTTACATGGAGCTGTGTTTCCATTGATTTCTCCATGCTGTCATGCTTATCATGGACTTTGCCCATGTTCCCTGTTGTGTTTGTCTCTTGTAGAGTGAGATCATCAGACACTGGGGCTACCCAGCTGAAGAATTTGAAGTGGTCACTGAGGACGGGTACATCCTGAGCGTCAACCGTATCCCACATGGCGTCAAAAACAAGGATGGACAAGGTAACGGTTTGAGTTGGTGTGCCAAAAGATTTGAATGAGCCCATTCATGCTTCTGTGTTGCTTGCGTTAGCGTGAATTATTAAAGATGGGAGCTATCTGTCTGAAAGAGGAATGTCTGTAAAATGAACTCTGAATTCTCACCATTCACTGCTTCACTGTGAAGCCATTACAAAACATACACTGTCATATGAACGCACTAGGTGAGATTTTCACATATGAACCTTAACATCTTAACATCCCATGGTTTTTTATAGTCACATAGCAAATAAAAGAGGGGAGAGAAGCGGTTTTGGATGAGTCAGTCTCATGCGGTAGAGGAACTCCTGTAATACGCTCATGTAATCCAACCCACATACAATGACTTCTTAGGGTTTTCGGGACATCAACATCTCATGACCTCTTGTGATGCTGTGAGTTTATTAGAAGATAGTGTTTCATAAATTAAGTTGATTAAGCAGGAGTCTCACATCAACTAAAGTTGACCCCTATGAGTTTATGTAATATGATACGTATATTTATATAAAAATAACTAAGAATTTTGAATTTATGTGATTTATGTGTGTGTGTGTATATATTATAGATAAGTATATATATTCATTTTGATAATAGCTTTTAACAGTTTGCAGTTGTGAGCATTCAAAAACATGTATATATGGTATAGTTTAATGATTTTTTTTTTTAAGTTATCTTAAAATCTTTAAAGACACTATTAATTAAATAATACTGGTAAAAAATCTTTATCGAAATGAATCTCAAAATGAATATTTTTCATGTTTTACATTACAGTGTTGTGATGCTTAATTTATTTGCACAATGTAATACATTTAATTATTATTTTGATGTAATTATTAATTTTAATATAAAATTTAATATCTGCTATTTACAGTCAAAAGTTTAAATACACCTTGCAGAATCTGCAAAATGTTACTTTTTTTTACCAAAATAAGAGGGATCATACAAAATGCATGTTATTTTTTATTTAGTACTGACCTGAATAAGATATTTAGCATAAAGACGTTTACATATAGTCCACACGAAAAAATAGTAGTTGAATTTATAAAAATGACCCTGTTCAAAAGTATACACACACTTGATACTTAATACTGTGTTGTTACCTGAATGATCCACAGACCGCAGCTGTGTTTTTTTTTGGTTTAGTGATAGTTGTTCATGAGTCCCTTGTTTGTCCTGAACAGTTAAAATGCCCGCTGTTCTTCAGAAAAAATCCTTCAGGTCCCACAAATTCTTTGGTTTTTCAGCCTTTTCTTGTATTTGTACCCTTTTCAACAATGACTGTATGATTTTGAGATTTATCTTTTCACACTGAGGACGACTGAGGGACTCATGTGCAGCTATTATAGAAAGTTCAAATGCTCACTGATGCACCAGGGGGTAAAAAACTTTTTGAATTTGAAGATCAGGGTAAAGTTATTTTATCTTCCGGGAAACATAAAAGTATCCTCTGTTGCTTCTGAAGGGTAGTACTAAATGAAAAAAAAATGATATTTAGGCAAAATATACACATCTTCATTTTGTTCAAAAGTTTTCACCCCTGGATCTTAATGCATCGTTTTTTCCTTCTCGAGCATCAGTGAGCGTTTGAACTTTCTGTAATAGTTGTATATGAGTCCCTCAGTTGTCCTCAGTGTGAAAAGATGGATCTCAAAATCATACAGTCATTGTTGGATTCAAATACACAAAAATGCAGAAAAACCAAAGAATTTGTGGGACCTGAAGGATTTTTCTGAAGAACAGTGGGCAGTTTAACTGTTCAGGACAAACAAGGGACAGCTATCAATACACAAAAAAAAAAAAACACAGCTGTGGATCATTCAGGTAACAACACTGTAAGAAACAAGCGTATGTATATTTTAAACAGGGTCATTTTTATAAATTCAACTATAAATTCAAATATTATTTTCTCTGGTGGACTGTAAACATCTTTTAAGTGAAATATTCAAGTCAGTACTAAAAAAAATAACATGTATTTTGTATGATTGCTGTTATTTTGGTAAAATAATTACCATTTTCCAGATTCTGCATAGTGTATGTGAACTTTTGACCTCAACTGTATCAATCTATAGATGTAAGATGAAAATAATAAATACTGCAAGCTTTTTTGTATCAGCTAGTATTGTAATAGGTGCATCTCTAGAATAAATCAGTGACAGCTATGATGTCATCAGCTGAAAAACAAAGGGATCTCTGTGATGATAAAGCAGGCTGAAATCGGTTCAGTACAGATGAGTGTTATTGTGGTGTTAATGTTCTCGGTCCTGTACAATAGTGCTTCTGGAATCAGTATTCAGTTTGATATTTAGCGCTCCCCATATTTCATTAATGAGCAGAGAGATCTCTAAAGCTCATGCTCTCACACTAATCTCGCCAGGGACGCCACTGGAGCGGAAAAGCAATTCAACAGCCATACATCAGCTTCTACTCTCCCTCGCTGTGCTAACACAATGTCTCATGTTTTTCTAAATGAGAATACATTTCCCTGACACAAATCCCTCTGCTGGAGGATTTGAGGGCCTTTGAGAAACTTTGGCCTTGTGCATCTTTGCTTTTGACTCATTGTATTAGATTAAGAGCGTTGTTGGCTGCGTTCTTGTGTTTGACCTTCAGAATAAAATTGGCTTATGCAAATGAATGTGTGGAAATGTATTCGGTACACTGATAACCGTACTTAATCAGGAATTTCGAAGACCACGTTAACAAGACAAACCCTGTGAGGTTTTACACTGATCTTAAAGCTGTGTGTGTCTGTGTGTGCTGGGAGCTGGTAAATGTTAATAATAAATTATGATATGTGATAAATAAGTAAAGAGCCATCAAGCCGTTTGTTTCAGTGGATGGCTGGTGCTGAGTGGTGTGACGTTGGGTGTGATAAACACTGAAGCTCTGAGGTGGCACACAGGAGATGCAACTCATTTCCTGCTGTCCCAGTTCTCCAAGTCACACGGGACAGTGTGCTGCATGGCTCGAAGGAACACCAAGGAATGACAATATTTTTTAGCGCCAAGTTTCGCAAAGATAGTCTCACCTGAGAAAATACACACTCATTCTTGTCTCCAGATCTAACGATTTTTTTAAAAACACAAAAAATGCATTATTTTTTATTAGATAAAATAGTGATATTTTAACAAAATTGCTTCACCCATAATTAATAATAGAAAAACCTTGTCTGCCAAATCAAATGATGTGGTGCAACAACCAATTAGAAACAGAAAAAGAAAGAAGGAAAAAAAAAGAGAGACACACACCTGCAGGTACACCACAGTGTGTATCACTAGTAGTTTCTTAAAATGTCATATAACTTGACTTTTATGAGAAGATTAACAAATAATTGACGATATTTGTAAAAGTAGTTTTTAACAATGAAAAATATATTTAAAAGTAAAATAGGACTAAGATGTGTACTTTCACCTATATTCAAGGTGTTAAAAAAAATAACTTTTTACTTGATGGCGATTTTTAGTCATTTAAATAAAACGTTTCCTTAAAATCGTATTCATTTTCTCAAAATCATATGCAAACAACACAAACATTAGTATGTGAGGTTAAAAAGCAGTGATTTCCTTTGAACTTCATTTCCCATAAACCCTATCGTGACTCATTGTGCAACTGCTCTCCTGGGATTGTTCTGCAGTTATGTAAAATGTTAAGTCTCCAGCTCCGCACCACTTCCAAAGTCTTGCTATGCGAGTTGCAGGGTTTAAGGGGGGTAGAAAGAATGACTGGTATGAAGTCAAACAATGCTATCAGCTCAAGGTCTGTTTGTGCTACTAAGAGGACCAGCTCACATCCTGTTTCTGACAGATATTCACGATAAAGGTCCCAAAAAAGAAAGGATGGCATTATCAGTGTAAAGCTAATGCACATACTCCCTCTGCTGGCCAAACATGTAATCTCTAAAAAAAATATATGGGTATAATTGATTAAGTTTGCATCCATTGAAAGGCTTTGTGACCTTTTTTTTATCTTTTGATTCTTATTTATGACAGAGGCCAAGCCTGTAGTGTTCCTCCAACATGGTCTTCTTGCTGCTGGAAGTAACTGGGTGACAAACTTGCCCAACACCAGCCTGGGTTTCCTCCTAGCCGACGCTGGATTTGACGTGTGGATAGGCAACAGTCGTGGGAACACCTGGTCCCGAAAACACGTCAGCCTTGACCCTAAACAGAAAGAATACTGGCAGTTCAGGTACAAGCACAACATTCTTGTTCAGTGTGTTATTCTGTGGTTTACACTTTTTTAGCAAACACCAACATTTCTACTTTTTAAGAAATTTAAGATAAACATTTGAAAATTGTTTTTGTACATACACTACCATTTATATTTACAAACTCTCTTACGCTCACCAAACAATTTATTTGAAAAAAAATTACAGTACAACAGTATTATTACAATTACAATGTATACATAATAATGATTTTAAAAAAAAGTTTTGTATTGAAATATATTTTAAAATGTGATTTATTCCTGTGATGGCAAAGCTGAATTTTCAGCAGCCATTATTCTAGTCTTCAGTGTCACGTGATCCTTCAGAAATCATTCTAATATGCTGATTTGTTACTCAAATAATTTCTTATGATCAATTTTGAAAACATTTGTGCTGCCTAATATTTTTGTATAAACTGTGATACATCTTTATCAGGGTTGTTTAAAGTTCAAAACAGCAGTTTATTTGAAAAATAAATCTTTTTCTAGTAAATCTTCCTTGTACAGTCATCGGCACCCTTGCAATTCTGTCAGAAAATGCAACCCTTCTCTCAGAAAATGTTTTGGTACTCACATGTTTATTTTATTTTGATTTTTTGCATTGGAACAACACAAAAAAACAGAGAAGAAAAGTTAAATCTTATACAATTCCACACAGAACCCAAAAAATCCACTGGACAAAATTGACAAATGACACTAACAATGACACTGGCCACTATGTTGTGCCCCAAAATTCTTTGGTAATCATTAGATTATATGATACCGTTCACACAGTCAAGGCATCCAGTGCAAGAAGCAGCAAAGCAACCCCAAAACATCTTTGAACCTCCACCATGTTTGACTGTAGGGACTGTTTTCTTTTCTTTAAAGGCCTCAAATCTTTTTCTGTAAACAGTGCCATGAGGTCCTTTATCAAAAAGCTCTACTTTTGTCTCATCTGTCCACAGTACGTTCTCCCAGACGGATTGTGGTTTTGTCACATAAGTTTTGGCAAAATCCAGTCTTGCTTTTTTATGCAGTGGTGTCCTCCTGGGTCTCCTACCATAGCGTCCCTTTTCATTCAGATGGCGACAGATAGTGCGAGCTGACACTGTTGTACCCTGTGTCTGCAGATTAACTTGAATTTGTTTGGAGGTTAATCTGGGTTCTTTATCCACCATTCAAACAATCCTTCATTGTAATTTTTCATTAATTTTGCTCTTCCGTCCACGTCCAGGGAGGTTAGCTACAGTGCCATGGGCTGTAAACCTCTTGATGATATTGCGCACAGTGGACACAGGAACATTAAGATCTGTGGAGATGGACTTGTAGCCTTGAGATTGTCCATGTTTTTCCACAATTTTTTCTCTCAAATCCACAGACAACTCTTTTCCGTGCTCAGTGTGACACATAACACAGAGGTTGAGTCAACTTTTCTCCATTTTAACTGGTTGCAAGTGTGATTACTATATTTCCCACATCTGTTACTTGCCACAGGTGTGTCTAAATACAAATTACAGGAGCATCACATGTTTGAAAAGCAATCATTTCTTACAATTTTGACAAGGTGCCAATAATTTTGTCCAGTCCATTTTTGAGTTCTGTGTGAAATTTTATAAAGTTTGACCTTTCTTCTCTGTTTTTTGTGTTGTTGCAGTTCAAACAAAAACAATAAGCATGTGAATACTAAAAAATTTGCATTTGGAATGATTTTCTGACAGAATTGCAAGGGTGCCAATATTTTTGGCCATGACTGTATATATTTAAGCACTCATTTCCTCTTTTCAGCTAACACTTGCATGCAGAGCTTGAAACCTAGTTTTACCTCAAATCTTGACATTACTCTTTTTTTTTTTGCCTTGCAGGCTTTGGTATTTCCTTCAGGAAATGCAGATCTAGTTCTTGTTTTTAGAATTCTCTGTTGGGTTAATAATGTATCAGCCAGAACAAAAAAAAAAAAACAATGTTTTTTTCCCTCTGTGTTGTTTGTTTGTGTGTGTGTGTGTGTATGAGCCAGTCATGATGAACTGGCTAAGAAGGATCTTCCTGCAGTGATAAACTTCATTACAAAGACCACTGGCCAGGAGCAAATCTTTTACGTGGGCCATTCCCAGGGAACCACTATAGGTATCACCTGTTTTAGAGTAATTCATTATTTTGATCTGTGGAAATGTGACTCAGAGTTGTTATTCATCAAATCACTGGTCTACAAAATATGCTCAGGGATGTTTTGTGCATTATGCATCCTCTTGCACTGACAGTAGGCAAATGCATTTTTATGTGTTATTGTGTGGGAACGTCTCACAGCTCACAGCAGCCTCTGTGCTTCACACTTTTTGCTATGCATGGTGTGATTCCAAGTCCTATATATTTTCTGTTATATATTTTTATATTTATATAAATAATTTTATATATTTATTTCTTCTTCAAATGTTGATGCATAACTTCATATTCTTCACTCTTGCTTCTCAGCATTCATCGCTTTCTCCACTATGCCAGAGCTGGCCAGCAAAATCAAGATGTTCTTTGCTCTGGCTCCTGTTGCCACAGTGGGGATGACCAAAAGCCCCATGACCAAATTGTCTGTTATTCCAGAGTTTCTCATTTGGGTATTCTCATTTTGAGCATTTTATTAAAAACACTATACTTTAGCTCTGTTCCAGAAAACTAGAAAACTCCCCTATTGGCTACTTCGGCAGCTGCCATCTAAGTATCTGTCCTTTGAAAGAAAGGACACTCTACATAAGTAGCAATAATCTCAATTGATTTTAATAGTTTGATACTACAGTTTTGCTAAGCTAACAGCATGATACAATGAAGAAATAAACTAAAAATACAAATATTGGATAAAATAGTGTATTCTAAATTTAAAATACAGACATTTTAATTATTGATCATTTTCATTAAATATATATATATATATATATATATATATATCCTTTTGCTCTTGTGATGCCTTAAAATCTAGCCTCTGTTGGCAGTTCACTAGGTTTTGGAACAGAACATATAACTCATATTTGGGTCAATATCACCATAGAGTGCCTTTCAACCCTTTTGGTCCTTGGTCTTATTTTCCCATTCGCTTTATGTCATGTCATAAATAGTAGACACTCAAGTACTATAGAAACATATTAGCTGAGCTCCCACACATTTTTTTTTAGATAATAATGGGCCATTATTCGACGCATAAACCATAAGATATGTCCATCCTGTCATGGACATGTATATTACTGTTAAATACATTTTTATTGCAATATTAAGATGCAAATTATATTTTCTGAAAGGTATAATGAAACATTTATTCAACTTCGAAAAAAAAAAAAGAATATTATAATGATAAATAATATAATTACATTCTCAATCACATTGACATGAGAATTTCATTAGAATCATAGTTTTTAGCAATATTAACTACAAATGAATGCTACACATTTGGACATTTTGAACTTCAGTTAGCATATTATCTTACAACAACTAGCTAAATAGTTAGTCTGGTTGTTGAAGAGAATTTGGTATATTTAAATATACATATTTTGAAAATACTGTATTCTAATTACTTCCGGCAGATTTTATGCTGACAGGGTGGACATGTTAAGCTTTGGCAAAGCAAGTAAGCTAAGTAAGTAATCTCAGATGAAGAAAATTAGTTTGAAATTTAAAAGTCACCAACTTACTCACCTCAGCCGTTGAAATTCCCGACACTGATGAGACAAAAAATCTGTTGTCCAGATGTCACTTAAGGGCATGGCCTTTTCTTATAGGGGCGGATTCCCCAATATGACAGGGTGGACAACCATTCAGAGGACATGGACAAACTCTACTTTTTTATTGAATAAAAATATTGTTTTATTACCAATTGATCAATACACTCAAATTGAGTAATCTCTTATTTAACAAAATATTAATAGGAGAACAAAATTTTATGATTTGACTATGTTCCACTCTCATTCAAATTTAATGAGCAGTGCATGGGACATGGCAAAATAACACACATCCTCCTACAAAAATGTATCTAAAGAGCCAAGTAATGCTTTTGTTATGAATATAAAAACATAGCCTAATATAACATGCCCTTTCTTAGTCATGTTATCATGGCAAATGGGTTATGCACAGGACACCAAAAGGCACCCTACAGTAATATTGACCCATTTTTAATCCGTTTTTACAGATTAAAAAATGTAATGTTAAAGTATTTTTCTGGTAGTGGTAAAGACATTAATTACAGAACGTAATGTTACAGAAGTTAGTAGTCAATAAAATTGTTTTTCTTACAGTGGACGCGAGTTTATGACACAAAAGTAATTTTAAAGCCTTTTTACTTTGCTTATTACATTTTAGGTTAACATATACCAAATAAATGCTAATATCAGTTCAATAATACACATACAGCCATGATGATAATTTATCAGAATAATATATTGTTTGTTTGTTTTTGTTTTTTTACAGGATCTCTTTGGACGAAAAGATTTCTTTCCTCAGAATGAATTAATTAAGTTTTTTGCCACTGAGTTCTGCAGCAGAAAGCCTTTGAGTGTGCTGTGCGGGAATGTCTTCTTTCTTCTCTGCGGTTTTGATGAGAAAAACCTGAACATGGTATAGCTTTGATCAATACACTCAAATCATAAGTTTTTATGTTAGTGAGTTTGTGAATGTTCCTTCATGAGTTCCTTCATCTCTGTCTTTCAGAGCAGAACACCTGTTTACACGACACACTGCCCTGCAGGAACCTCAGTCCAAAACATGGTTCACTGGGCTCAGGTAAAAAAAAAAAACAAACAACAACAACAAAAAGTTTTTTTCTATGTGACATGTTTACGTGGCTTGCTAATAGAGATGGGTGTATTGATCCTGAAGTAGCGATATATCGATACTGATGCGAGTGTCGAAAGTATCGATAGTACTATTTTCCTGCTCATCTGACTGCACACAAATGTTGCAAGACAGAACCAATCAATCAATTCACTCACTTCATACAGTGCACTCAAACAGGGCTGTGTTTCCGAAAAGTATCATAAGAAATTATTTTTAATATAAATTAATATATTGATAAATTAATATATTAAATAAATTAATATAAAGCACTGATGCTTTTGGGAACGGCAGCCCAGAACAATGCTTATCAGAGGACAGAAAAGTTTGAGTTTGAGTTACTTTAAAAAAAACAAATTGAATTTGTAGCCTACATAATTTGTGCAATTACATTTATTTAAATTACCATTCAAAGTTCATTAATCATGTTCTATTTTGTAGTAATGTTAATATAAATAATACACTGTCAGAATAAAAATGTTGCATTTTTTGTGTGCACTGGCAGCCCCTTATGAAACTAAGTATTTTCAACTATAGGTTTTGTAGTTACCACTACAGTAAACATATTTTAAGCATGTGTAAAAAATATAATTTAATAAGTTGCAATTAAAGCATATTAAATGTTAAAATGCATTTCAGATATAAAGTTAAGAGAGTATAATTACATATCTTATGCTTAGTAATTTAATAAAAGCAGTCATTTAAAAGTTAAGTTTAGAAGTATCGTATTTGTATCGACATCAATGATACAGCCCTTAAAAGTATCAGTACTGTATCGAAAACAAAATAAGTGGTATCGCCCATCCCTTCTTGCTAAATGTCCCTTTCTATTTGCAATACATTTTAAAACATCCCTACGTTATTTCCTCAAAGTGAGTGAAAGCACGAACACCAGAGGTTGTGACAGTTCCTTTATCTGTCAGAGTACAATATCAGTGTGAAGTGACAAAGCAGAGAAGCATTGAAGTGTCACAATAGGGGCTTTTTTGGTAAGGCCCGCAGCTGCATTCTGATGAGTTTGACATTTTCTGGACCTGCTCGATCACATTGGTCTGCATGTGTTCTCAAGTGTTCTCATATATATAAAGGTTTTTTATTTCCTCTAATTAAGAACTCTAGAGTTAGAAATTCCTCTAGAAATTCCAGATAAACAATAAAAACATCAAATATATTTTCAGAATAATACGCAAAGAATAATTTTAATTTATATTCTCATTATCACCGTTTGGGAAGCTTAAAGTGGATGGACAGGACTGTGAACACAACCCTGCTTATCTAGATACTGCAAAAGGCTGAGAGATTTAGTGAGGTAGTAGTTATACATAGAATCAGTTACTTGTAAATAGGGCTGTCACTAACGATTATTTTGGTAATCGAATAATCTGTTGAATATTCTGACGATTAACTGAGTAATCGGATAATTAATTAATTTTTTTGTAGTAATAAAAATAGACCTAAGTGAACAATAGCCTTTACCCTAAATACATATATAATAGCAATGAGGCAATAATAATTAGTTTAAATAATTATCAAAAGCAAGTAATCATAGTTTTATTCAACAAAACTGTCAACATAAAACATGTAAACTCAGTGAAGGTTTAAACTTGTTTTGAAATCACGATGAACAGTTAGCATATTGAGAAAGATGATGTATTCTGTTTGCGCAGGTTTAAAAAAGATTGGCCTTACAAATCTAATGAAATACATGTTGCCACATGTTGCATTCCCAGATAAACATTATAATAAACCCAAACTTAAACTCACTCACGCAGAGATGGAGTTTGAGACGCTCCACACATGTAAATAATAACAGTTTGTGTAGCAGCATTTACTGTGAACAGAGCCGCTCTGAGATGCGCATACATAGCCTATACCCATGTAAAAAAAATGCATATATTAAACCTGCATCGCATATATTTATTTATTCTTAATAGCATTATGATTTATAATGATTTTTAAATGGGTTTAACATGTGGAATGCATTACTTCCGGTATTTTGCAGTTTACTCGACACAGGCAAAATGCAAAAATTGAATACTCAAATAGAATGGAGGAATCATTGCAGCCCTTCTTGTAAAGATAATGAAATGCAGACCACACCATTCTCAGTATGCCTTGGGGCTGGTTTACACTGCTTCACCAAATACCAACAACTCAATGTAAAGATGTCTGTTGGATTAATGTTACCCAATAAACACCAGCATGTTTCAGTAAAACCCACACAAATACTTCTCTTTGATAATGAAGGCACTATCAAACATCTGAACATTTAACTTTATAGTTTGACCTAATTTTAAATACATTTCTTCTATTCTTTCTACAGGCTGTGAAATCCAGTAAGCTTATGGCATATGATTATGGAAAAGCTGGAAATATGGCACATTATAATCAGGTAACATTGAGGACCTGACTATTTCTCCCCTTAGTAGGAGCCAAAAATTACAATTCTGTCATTATTTATTCTTTATATATTTCCTCCTTCTGCTGAACACAAAAAAAGAAAACATTTTTAGGAATGTACCAAAACCGAAACGGTTTAGTTACTCACATTCTTCAAAATACTATATCCTCTTCTGAGTTCCACAGAAGAGACAAAGAAATACAGGTTTGAGCACAACATGAGCATGAGTAAATGATGACAGAATTTCCCTTTAAGCTATTTTTACCACTAAAAATACTATTAACTTGCCTGTACTCTTGTGAGGACAAATGTGTCATGTTTGCTCTCACTCTGAGAGTAGTCAATCTGACCAGTGCTTGAAGTGTGAAAGTCTTTTCCTGCTTCTCCCCCACCAGTCGACACCTCCCCTGTACAACGTGCGGGACATGACAGTACCCACGGCTTTGTGGTCTGGTGGGCAGGACACTCTGGCTGATCCTCAGGACGTGGCTCTACTGCTTACACAGATACCTAAATTGGTGTATCACCGTGATATCAAGCACTGGGAGCATCTAGACTTCATCTGGGGTTTGGATGCCCCACAAGAGATGTATAACAAAATGATCGAAATGATGAGGGAGAATGTGTGAAAAGACATTTTGATTGAACAGCAGGTTTTATCGGTAGTTTTTTAAACAATCATTGAGCTTGAGCTAATACTTGTGTGTTTGTTCTTTCTGCAAGCAGATGAACCCTTTTGCTTGAGGTGCTGGTAACCGAATCTGCAATTTGCGAATGCAAATTTGATATTACAAACTGATTTAAGCCTTTAGGCCATTACCCAGAGAGCGAGTTTTACACTCATGATCAGGTGTTGCCTTTTAATGTCTTTTAAAGGACATGCACTTGTGTTTTTTTTTAACTTGAGCTTTTACTAACCACTACATCTTCAGCATTTTATGACTTGTGTTATGGTATTGTCATTTAATGGACTGATTTTGCAAAAAATGACTGGAAATAAACATACATTGGTGCAGAAGACATGTATACAAAAAGTAACTTTGCTTAGTGGGAGGTTTTACGTTTAAACTAACAATTTAACACAAACTAAATCCATTTGAAATCTTACAGTGATAAAAACAAACTTTAACACTTTAAAACAAACTCAATATACATATACAGTACATTAAATTATCAGTATACAAAATCAACAATACACATACAAGTATGTAAATCAAAAATTAAATCAAATATGCTTAAATACATCTTTCATCTGAGAAATGTATTTTTATAACAGCAAGTGTGGTGCAAAATGTGTGAATTGTGGTAATTGGTGTAAACCCAATCTAAAACTCAGCTGGTGAATTGTAAAGGATCCCACTGCTGCTGCGCATGAAACAAGCCTCTAATACTCACATTGATTTCGTTAACATTGTAACAATTTTGTGGAATTGTAGTCTCTTTGCAATATCTAGTGGAGTTTCATGATCCTGTAAAGAAGACAGTAACAAAACGTCAAACTATTAATAGAGATACACAACGTGTATATACTAATATATATTCGGCACACCACTTTAACTGAGGGAGATGCTTGCTTCACATCACAGTTCAACACCAGTTTCAAATCCTGTCAGTCTCAGCAAATGTAATTTCTCCAAAACACTTCAATACTTTCGTTTACATTTAACATTCACTTACAATGTTCTCAATTGACATTAAGAGAATGGGTTGCTGCTAAATACAGCCCAACACCTCTATGTCACCACTCACCACTTTATTAATTTTCACCTCATCTACAAGGTAGAGAGTTTACATTTTTAAAAAGTTACTTTAATAAAGAAGACGGTAAGATTATGAATCCCTATACAGAAGTTCATCTTCAAATAAATGCTATAAATAATTAACTTACTTTGTTCTGTACTGAAACATCTGCATTTTTCTCCATTAACAATGGAATGATCCTCTGACTTTTTCTTTGGCAAGCATAGTGAAGTCCAGTGTTCCCCTTCTGAAAAAATAAATAAATAAATAAATAAAAAATAATAACCAAAAATGCACAAATTATACCATCCTTTTTAGTACAATCATTATATGTTAATTACTAATTTCTCACTGAAAAAAACATGAGTGATCTACTTACATAGTCAACAGCATTTACTTCCACCTTAGCGGCCAACAAAAGCTCCATCAATTTTACATTTTTTCTTTGCTTCTCTTCCTTTTGAGAGATAAAAGGTACAATGCTTTAATATTGTATAATTAAACACATTTAGATCAGTCATAAATTAAAGTCATATTACATATGTGATCACAAGATCACCTTCAAAACACCACAAAACACTTTCTATTCCAGTACACTAATATCAGGGAAATTCCTGATCTCACATACAGTAATGGCCAAAAATATCAGCACCCTTGCAATTCTGTCAGAAAATGAAACACTTCTCTTAGAAAATTGTTCCAGTTGCAAATGTTTTGGTATTCACTTGCTCATTGTTTTTGTTTGCACTGCAAAACACACACACACACACACACACAAAAAAAAGAAAAAAAGTCAAACTTGCTCAAATCTCACACAGAACTCAAAAATATACTGGACAAAATTATTGGCACCCTGTCAAAATTGTAAGAAATAATCACTTTTTAAGCATGTGATGCCTGTGGCAAGTAACGTGTAGGCAATATAGTAATCACACTTGCAACCAGTTAAAATGGAGAAAAGCTAACTCAACCTTTGTGTTGTGTGTCTGTGGATTTGAGAGGAAAAACATGGACAATCTCAAGGCTACAAGCCCATCTCCAGAGATCTTAATGTTCCCGTGTCCACTGTGCGCAATATCATCAAGAGGTTTACAGCCCATGGCACTGTAGCTAACCTCCCTGGACGGAAGAGCAAAATTAATGAAAAATTACAACGAAGAATTGTTTGAATGGTGGATAAAGAACCCAGATTAACTTCCAAACAAATTCAAGTTAATCTGCAGACACAGGGTACAACACTGTCAGCTCGCACTATCCGTCGCCATCTGAATGAAAAGGGACGCTATGGTAGGAGACCCAGGAGAACTTAAAGGCATAAAAAGCAAGACTGGAGTTTGCCAAAACTTATGTGACAAAACCACAATCCTTCTGGGAGAACGTACTGTGGACAGATGAGACAAAAGTAGAGCTTTTTGATAAAGGACATCATGGCACTGTTTACAGAAAAAGAAATGAGGCCTTCAAAGAAAAGAACACAGTCCCTACAGTCAAACATGGTGGAGGTTCAAAGATGTTTTGGGGTTGCTTTGCTGCTTCCGGCACTAGATGCCTTGACTGTGTGAACAGTATCATGAAATCTGATGATTACCAAAGAATTTTGGGGTGCAACTTAGTGGCCGGTTTTTAAGCTACATCTCCACCAGAGGTCGTGGGTCTTCTAGCAGGACAATGACCCGAAACACACTTCAAAAAGTACTCAGAAATGGTTACAAACAAAGCGCTGGAGAGTTCTTAAATAGCCAGCAATGAGTCCAGATCTGAATCCCATAGAACACCTGTGGAGAGATCCCAAAACAGCAGTTGGGAGAAGGCATCTTTCAAATCTGAATGACCTGGAGCAGTTTGCAAAAGAAGAGTGGTCCACAATTCCAGTAGAGAGGTGTAAGAAACTCATTCATGGTTACAGGAAGCGACTGATTTCAGTTATTTTTTTCCAAAGGGGGTGCTACCAAATGTTAAGGGTGCCAATAATTTTGTCCAGTGCATTTTTTGGGTTCTGTGTGGAATTGTATCCGGCTTGATTTTTCTTGTCTGTTTTTTTTGTGATGTTCCAAAAAATAAAAAATAAAAAAAATAAACATGCAAGTACCAAAACATTTGCAACTGCAACAATTTTCTGAGAGAAAGATTGCATTTTCTGACAGAATTTTAAGTGTGCTGATATTTTTTGCCATGACTGTAGCAGGTTAAATTCATTTTCAATATTAGTTCTCTCTTGGTTTTTTGTTTTGTTTTTTTGTTTTTTACAGTAACTAGTCTCTTCGAGAAATGCAATCACTGAGGGATAACCTACCATTATAAGATAACCAATTAACAAGATGGGCATTAATATGGTGATCATCAGGTAGTCCAGAAAGGAAAATGTTCTTCTCGTAGCGTAATGCAAACATGTCCTTCCTTTCTAAAGGAAAAACGTACACACTGATATGTTTAAACAAGCAAGCTGACCACACAAAATAAACAATCATCAATAAAATGTACCAGAGGGTGAGTCAGAAAAAACAGCATGCATTAAAATGAATCACTGCACATTAGACTCACAATGGCAGCATTATGATTTAAACAGGACTACTTTCAGTCTCCTCACTTATGCAATACCTTATTTCTAATAGACACGTTTGCATTGCAATCTAGAAGGTATTTGACAGTCCTGAGGTTTCCCCGTCTACAGGCGGCTATGATCGCCGTGTCTCCTGTTCCGTCATCTTGAACATTTACATTTCTGGAATCAGCTGAGATCATTTCTTGCAACTTGTGGATGTCATCGTCATAAGCTGCCTGACACATGGGCTATGGAAAGAAAGCAGCACAAAATATGATTAGATAAGGCACATGAAACAGTTCTCTTAAATCTAATGCATTTAATATAAGTAAGGCAACAAATTATAATTAAGGAGGCATGTGATTTTAGAAACATGGCTTGATAAAAGATAGGTTGAAGAGCAAAACAGGTGTGGTAACATCCCAAACATGACAGACAGCTTAACACATAAACACACCCTTTCCAAATAAAAAATTACAGCTAAAACAACAAATGCAACGTTTTTATTTACATGAACACTGTACAATAAGGTCTTTAAGCAGTGCTGCATGTTTCCTTTTTTATACTAAGGAAGCTATATTATGTTTTTAAGGTCTGAAGATCTAGAAGTTAATACTGTAATAAATGTAAGAAAAAAAATTAACGTAACGTAAAAAAGAAGATGATTCTCTGGGACAATGTGAAACAACATGTCCTGCATTATCTGTGAACGTGTGTTAAACTTCCTGAGATGAGGACAGTTATTTGGCACTGGCACGTAACAAAAGTTAAATTAAACCTAATTAAGTTTTTAGTCAGTAGAAAACCATTATGTCGACACAGAAGGTATGAAGAACAAAGCTCATTAAGTTGTTTAAGATTCAATTTAGTCTAACACGATCAGCCGATTATCATAATCATCAGCTACATGAGCCAGTCAGCTGTCTTCTAAAGAAAGGAAATTCAAGACACGCTTTAAAGGAGTTACTGACCTCTGAGTACAAGATCCCCATTTAGCTTTCTCTGTCCCTGAAGGGAAATGAAATGAAACTTGTAAATCCTTAACGCGGACTTTGACGTTATTAAAACTAACAGCCCTTTGCTAACTTGTTTGCTTTCTACCTTGCAAATTATGTGAAACTGAGCTTCAGATAAGGGTGTGGTCATGTTACAATGACGCATACGTCATGACGCAATCAGTACCGTTCAGGTGTGTAGCGGTGGATTCCCGTCCATTATGATAAACTCATTTCCTCTGAGCAGAAGCTAGAATAGAATGACCATCTGGCCAGTTTAAACACGTATAATGCAGACAGTTTCCCAAGTAAATAGAGCTAAGAAAGCAAATGAACGAACGAACAAACAAACAAATAAATGGAGACATACAAATGACAATTGGCCTTGTCATTTAACGCAATAAATAAATAAATGCAGTTTACAAATATACAGTTTTAGTAACGTTTCTGGTATTACACATCATGACAATTCATAATCATATAGTTTCCAGTTTCTTTCTTTCTTTCTTTCTTTTTTTTAATGCAGCTAGAAATTGTGCTTACTGTCTGTGAATACTGAGGGATTTGTAATAAACCAATAAATTCTTATTTAGACTGGTATAATGACTATTATTAAAATTGTGGTAATATGTATGTATGTATGCATTTTAACTGAAAGCATTAAATTATCAGTAAAATATTGTCTTTCTGCTCATCTCAACAAGAGCAGAAAGAGACACAGGGCAGTGAGTGCCATCTAAATAACAGCGCTCATTCACACTGATGGGTGCCTGAGAAGAACTTAACCAAGACAAAATTAAGCAAAGCGGCCATAACTTATTGTCATATGTTGGACAAAGAATAATGTATTTTAGAAATAATCCCCTCCCAAAAACTCGCATCTGTTCATATTCATAAGATACTTTCAGAGAAAAAAACAAGCTCAACTAATTGGCGGACATTGCAGCACTGTTTGTTTTGATTTACAGAATCGTATTTTTACTCAACTGTGATGCAGCCTTCAATAGTTTAGATATGGCATAATTTTATTATTTTTAAGAGATTTTCTTTGTTTTATACTGTACAGTGGAGATCAAAATTAGAGAACAACCTACAATTTCCTAAATTTCAAGGTCACTGCTTAGTCCTTTTTTGAACTTATCCTAATAGGAGTAGAAGGGCAGTTTTTAAAGCATATTTCATAAATGAATTGTGTTCGGAAGCACAGTACAGCAAAAAACATACATGCGATATTTGAAAAAGAATTCTGATCAAAATTAGAGAACGCTTACAGATACAGATTTCCCTAAATATATGACAAACCCTGTTTAACTGGCAGCAGGTTGTTCAGATGAATGCCAAAGAGATGACCTTTTTAGCCACTCCAAGAGAAGCATGCTGTTTTACATCTATGATTTCTTCAATATTACAGCTTTGCGATGACACCAATTCAAAGTCCCCCAAAAAGGCTGGTCGTCCACATAAGACAAATGCATGAGCAGAGAGGATAATGCAGAGACTCTCAGTGGGGAATTGGTTCAACACTGCAGCTGGAATTGCTTGCCAGTTCATTCCTGAACAGGGTAAGGATCTGTCTTGGGATGTTTAAGAGAAGTCGGTCTGAAAGCACACTCTGAAGTGACCAAGTCCCTCATAAGCAGGGAGAATCAAAAGGCTAAACTCACCTTTGCATGTTGTGTGGAGAGAGTAGAACTGGTCCAAAGTGTACTTACGATACATGGAAGGGTAACCTGCTTCAGCAATATGGGTAAAGCAGCTCCTTAAAGCTAAGAACACTAAAGTAATGAAATGGCCGGTCTAGATTCCTGATCCAAACCCAGTTAAAAATCTTTGGAAAATCCTTGACGACACAGTTATGGCTAAGAAACTCACCACAGTTACCGAACTATGAAGAAGAGTGGACCAACATCACACATGAGCAGTGTAAGAAACTAGTGATGTCCTTCGGCCGCAAATGTGCTGAAGTCATTCAAAGCAAGGGCATCTGCTCCTCTACTACTAATTTCTGACAGTTGCAACCCTTTCAAAATTTTAGTTATAATCTTTAGTTGTAATCTAATTTTGATCACTGTTTGATCACTGTGATTCTCTGGTTATTTTCTAAAACAGGTTAGTAGAACAGTGGTATACCCACAGCTAATATTCCTTGAAATTTTAGTGATGAAGATGAACAATATTTAAAAACGAAAAAAAAAAAAAAAAAAAATCAAGTATTTATAGATTATTCTCTAATTTCTCTAATCTCCACTGTAGATAGAATCAGTAGTCGTGCTATGCAGATGTAATTTGGCAGTTCGGATGAGTTGTGCCCCATCTGGTGGATAAAAAAAGTATAAACAATCTATATGTTTCTGTGTCGTAACATTTCACAAAATAAATTTAAACAATTGTTAGGCTACTTTTCTTTAGAATGTAAATCATAGACTCTGTAATTGGTCAATGATTAAAAATAATGAAAGGTCTGAAAGTGTATATCTGTATATCCAAGGTAAAAGCTTGTAAATCTCATGATATACATCTACCTTTACAGACGTACGGTCATTCCCATCCCCCTTTGTCACACTGGTTGCGGCTCAATTCTTGTGAACTAGGCAGCGTTTGGGTATCATAGAAGAATCCCGAGAATCCGGATGCTGACTAGATAGGCGGCTCGTGAGATTTTGAAACACAGCCAGTAAAAGCGCCGCTGCTACAGCAGCATTCATCTGACTCGCAAAGCTCCGGGCGAACCATCTGACATCGCAGGGTTATTTGCTCTCAAAGACAGCAATCAGCCATTTTAGTCTTGCGCGCATATCCATGCCAAAAGAACAAAGCTTCCATGAGGCACAAAGGCAAAAGACCGAGAGTTTTAGACAATAATAAAAAACCTGCTCTTTTATTTCCGCGAGTTGCTTGTTTTCAAACTGAATTCTAGCATGTGCCACATGTGACGATTGTAGGAATGTGGAGCATGGGATCACAGCAGCCCTTCACCTACAGGTGAGGATTTTATTGAATTTATACATTTAGTTTTAGTGGTATTAAATAAGGCCTATGATTATTACTGGTTTTATTTTATTTATTTATTTTTATTATTTTATGTTTACACTGAAATGGTTGCAATCTTGTCAGGTGGGGAATGTATCATCGAACTGATCGTTGTGAGTGGTTTACTGATAAAGTAATATTATTTCTATGATCTGTGTGATTATAATGATCATATCTGTGCTGTAGGATTTTGGCTTGACATCTTAACAGTATTGATTGTTTATCGGAGGAGCTCCAAGTTTGAGCACTTCAGATGTTCATCATATAAAATGCATTTATGAAGACAAGTCATGAATCAGAGGAGATTAGAAAGTATAAAGAAAGTTACTTTAGTGTAATATTATTTCTTCCTATAGTACTTACAGTTTAAATAATGTATTTAATTACAAATAAAAATACAATTTATTATATTAGAGCCTGTCTTGTTCATGTGCCAGGCAGGAATGAGTTCTTCATAAACTTTGACATCATACATTTCAGGCATACTGTAGCAATTGCTAGCTGGACAAACCTAGTACATACATACATAGTAGAAATAGTAGTCATCATTTTAATAATTTAATTGTTAGACATCATGTGAGACAGTCATAGAGACTGTATTTTTTTATGTAGCACAAACTTGTTTGCAGATGTGGACTGTGGATTGATTTGGCTCTTAAAATATGTTGAAGAACTGCTCATTCCTCCTTGAAAATGCATATGTTTTTACTGTATAAACCCTTTTGAGACTTCAGTCTTTAGTATTTCAGGCTATAACACAATATATTATTATTATTATTATTATTATTATTATTATTTATTTATTATTATTATTTTTTTTTACCATTTATGACATTTAAAATTCTTTTGCTAGGATTGTGAATCCAAACAGTTGCTTTTTGAACATTGATATACTCCTGATATATGCATATAATCTAGACTGCTTACTTTCTTAACTAATCAAATGCAAATTTGATTTGAATGTTATGCAAGGCCCTAATTATCAGAAATTGCTCAGTGTTAAATCTGTCACATCTCTATTACACTGTTCTCTTATTTTAACAGTAGATCTACTTTAAGTTGCCATGGCATCGTTAATCAGAATATTTTCTTCTTTGGCGGCGCTACATTTTCCATTTTTTAATATGCAATTTGCTGTACTCCGCTTTCAAAGAATGAAAGAGAAAGAAACAGTCCAATATGTACCCAGCTTTGTGCAAAATGAAAAAGCTCACCAAGGATTTTTTTCACAGCTGAAGATATCCATGAGTCACCATATTTTGCTGCATGGTAACAAGCTGTCATAGCAACTGTAGCACAGATTCTGGAACGAATAACTGTGTTATTTGGACCGAGATGGTGAATTATATTCAGTAATCCCCATGGAAATGCACAGGGCATGGTAACCGTGTTAATAGATTAGGAAGAATACGCTAGGAATTCTACAGCATAGAGTTGTAGCCAAAAGCTAGTGTTGAGTAACTGAAAACAAAGACTGTATCGATCCAGCGGCCTCTTAATAGCACAGCTGTGATGCCAGATATGATGTTTCTTGCTCCTCAGTTTGGAATCATCTTGGGAGATGACAGATGGATGCATAGGGAGGATCGAAGCCTGCCAGCCAACGTTGTAAACTCACCATGGACCAGGGCTTCAGTTTCAGCACACTGGTGAGTGGCGTTGTGGGATGAGGAGGAGGGTGGTGGGGGACAGCTGATATTACTCCGAGGTGGGTCGCAGGGACAGAATGGCTTCTTCTGACTCACTCCCATTAGTATTCCCATGGCAGCTGCTCCGTCATTCAGATCCCTTCATCCTGGAGTGGGCGAGAGGGAAGTAACGGATGTAGCCCCCTTCATACTTCGCTTCCCCTCTTCGTGAATGCATGATCAAACATAGACTTCTTATTCTGGCCACCCAGAATCCCATTCTCCAACAATTAATTTGGCTCTTTCACAACATTCGCAGATTTTTGTGCATGTACTGTACAAAAGTCAAGCAAGCTGTCATGTCCAACAAGTGTAACAGCTCGGCAGGCCCTCATTGGAGTCCATCAGTGTCCTTCTGCATGTTGATTAGATGCCCACTCTTTTCAGTGACCCTAAAACAGAGGCTCTGTTTAGTCATTAGTATGAGAGCTGGAAGCGAACTCAGCGTGGGTGCTGCTGGGTGTTCCGGTTCGCTCAAGCTGGGTGATGAACAGAGCTTATGTTGTGTTTATCGGAGGCCTGTGATCTCTTTGGGACCAAATGTTCTGTGCCGCTGGCGTATGGGGACCAATCCTAGTTCAGTTTGCTTATGTAGAGCAATTTTATTTGGTAGAGCTATAATGTAGCTCATCAGATTGATGCCTAAATGTCAGAAATTTAGAAATCTAGAAAATTTCGGCACACAAAATAGGCTAATTAAGAAAAAAGATTTTTCTTAAAAAAAAAAAAAAAAATCCAAGTTTCTCTAAAATTTAGAATATAGGGCTGAATGTGAAACTGGACCACAGAACCAGTCATAAGTAGCACGGTTGTATTTTCAGCAATAGCCAACAAAACATTGTATGGGTCAAAATGATCGATTTTTCTTTTATGCCAAAAATCATTAGGATATTAAAGGAACACTCCACTTTTTTTTTTAAATAGGCTAATTTTCCAACTCCCCTAGAGTTATACAGATGTGTTTTACCGTTTTTGAATCCATTCAGCCGATCGCCAGGTCTGGCGGTAGCACTTTTAGCATAGCTTAGCATAAATCATTGAATCTGATTAGACCATTAGCATCTCACTATAAAATGATTAAAGAGTTTCTTTATTTTTCCTATTTAAAACTTGACTCTTCTGTAGTTGCATCGTGTACTAAGACTGGCGAAAAATGAAAAGTTGCGATTTTATAGGCCGATATGGCTAGGAACTATACTATCATTCCGGCGTAATAATCAAGGAATTTTGCTGCCGTACCATGGGTGCAGCAGGCGCAATGATATTACGCAGCGCCTGAAAGTGACCGGCACTAAGTTGTGTAGATGCAGAGTTGACGGCTGCGTAATATCATTGCGCCTGCTGCACTCTTTAGTCATTTTATAGCGAGATGCTAATGGTCTAATCGGATTCAATGATTTATGCTAAGCTATGCTAAAAGTGATACCGCCAGACCCAGTGATCGGCTGAATGGATTCAAAAACGGTAAAACACATCTGTTTAACTCTAGGGGAGTTGGAAAATGAACGTATTTTCAAAAGTAAAGAGCACGTTCCATGAAGATATTTTGTAAATTTCCTACCATAAATATAGTTTAAAGTAATATGCGTTGCTAAGAACAACTTTAAAGGCGATTTTCTCAATATTTAGATTTTTTTGCACCCTCAGATTCCAGATATTCAAATAGTTGTATCGGCCAAATATTGCCCGATCAATGGACTATTTATTCAGCTTTCAGACGATGTATAAATGTCAATTTCAAAAAATTGACCCTTATGACTGGTTTTGTTGTTCATGGTCAGAAATTGTCCAAAATAACATCACTGTACGTCTTTATCAACAACAATGCTTTGTAGCTGGTAAAACTCTTGTGCATTATGTCATTGTGGTCTCATGGTTTACAAAGCGTTTCTTGTATGCCGCTGCTTTGTATTCTCATGGTTTTTGTTGTCCTGTCCATTTGCAGAAGAAATTAGCAGCTGAGCCAGATCACACTGACGTTACTCTACCAGCAGTGGAGCGTGTGCGGGCCCTTAGCAAAATGGGCTATAACATTGAAATAAATGAAGACATCGCCCCAAGACGCTACTTCCGCTCTGGCGTGGAGATGGAGTGTATGGCAGCTGTTTATCTAGAGGAGGGCAGTCTCGAGAATGCCTTTGTCCTCTACAACAAGTTCATCACGTATGTTTAATTATTTAATTGAATTTATTTAATTTATTTAGTACCGCTTGTCCTACAATATTTAAGGCTACAGGGATGCTGGAGTCTTTTCCAGCATCTTGGG
The DNA here is from genome assembly GCA_036247105.1 of Cirrhinus mrigala. Classification (NCBI taxonomy): domain Eukaryota; kingdom Metazoa; phylum Chordata; class Actinopteri; order Cypriniformes; family Cyprinidae; genus Cirrhinus; species Cirrhinus mrigala. Next base: position 20,479,029 of record CM070018.1, read on the forward strand.
TCATGTTTGTCTTGTCTTCACAGCTATCCTAAAATCCATTCTCTAATTCATGGCAATTTCACTCTTATGCAGTTTATTTGTTGAGAAGCTTCCCAGTCACAGGGACTATCAGCAGTGCAACGTCCCTGAAAAGCAAGTGATAATGAAGGTAAGCCCCTGGCATGTTACTCACAGGAACTGATGGAGCCCTGTGGCGCTCAGCCCACTGTAAATCTGATTAGCATCATGCTCAATTACCTTGGCTAGAGGACTTGTCAGGCTCCCAGCTGCTCACATGGTGGGTTTGCCTTGTGTGGGCACATGTTCTGCTTTCATTTTAACATGGTAACACGAAACCGACTACAGTCAAAAGGGTTTTCCTAGTCACCTGATTGTTGACGAGACCTACATCTGATTAAAACAGTATTTTTAACATTTTATTATAGAGGTTTTAATGCATTTTTCACTAATTTTTTGCGTCTTGTTCAGTGTTGGCATATTTAAAAAAAATGAAAAAGACAATCTGATGTTTATGTTATAGTCATTAACTAGTATTAGTTGCAATTGCTATTCAGTGCATAGCAATTCCCACTCTAGAGGTTTTTATTGAACCGACATTAGTAGTATGACTTGAGTAATTAATATGTTTGGTTAGTTTTTGGAGGTAAAACAGTCTAAATTTTGCTGAATATCTGCTAAAAGTTTCATCCACTAGCATATACTGTAAATACAGATAGTGACTAAAAGCCACAAAACTGAAATTTTTATTTTATGGGGTCTTTAACCTAATGATCTTAATGTCTGCTGATGGTCCCTGAATGCAAAAAAACATGAGTAATTGGTTTAAGTGTCTCTATTCCCAGCTTTTAAAAAAAATCATTATGTCCCTAAAAGCTTTAGCGCATATTGATCTAGTACTCTCTGTCTGTAACACAACCCCTAATGTTTGTCCCATTATCTGTTCATTATGTTCAGAAATTGCAGGAAGTGGCCTTTCCACGAAAGGAGCAATTGAAGAGACTTCTCCATGAGAAATACAGCAAAGAACACAGTGAATATCTGAAGAGTCAGGTATATTTGATGGAGTACTTCTCATTCACTGCTGATGAAAAACGTGTTAATCAAATTTCAGATTCATTTCATTAATGTGAATACAATTCATGATTTTTTTTATGAATGTTTTTGCAGACTCAAGCCATGGCTGTTGACATGTGTAGTGAACGAGTGCAGAAGATGTCTCTGTTGGAAGAGGAACGACAACGTGTAGCACAGCTCAGGAAGATGCAAATCGAGTCCGAGCAGTTCCGCTACTTCGAGGACCAGTTGCGTAGACAAGAGCTGGCAAGTCGCAGGGATGAGGCTGTCCCCAAAGTGCCTGAACAAACCGACGGGTCCTGCTTATCCCAGACCCCGAGAAACCATGTGCGCCTTGACCCCAATCGTAACAAACCAGCGGCCCCCGTCCCTAAACCGGCAGCCACCTTAGCAGCTGTACAAAGTGAGTGCCCTAATCTAGCTCATATTTGTCTGTTATTAATTATAGTACTTTATTACACAGCTCTCCAATTATTCACTTGTGGGATTTTTTCACATATCAACTGTTAAACTGCATATTGCTAGGAGTATGTTCTCTTATAAACAAGTAACAGGGTTCCCACAGGACCTTGAAATCCTTGAAAGTTTGTGAATCAAAAAAAAATTCAAGGCCCTGGAAAGTTTTTGAAAATAAACATACATAGATACATGTCCTTGAAAGTGCTTGAATTTGAGTTTTCTGGAAAAAAATTCCATATTATTTCCTCCGGTCTGCTAATGTGTTATTTCGGCAACACTTTGTGGCCTATGCATACTAGCTTGCTTAATTTACATCAGTAAGGGTGACCATACGTCCTCTTTTCCCTGTCCTAAAAAATGTGTCCGGCCAGGATTTCTAAATCGCCCAAAACTATCCTGGATTTGGGTTTTGTTTTCTACAGTCGCCATTCATTGTGTGCGTTTTTGTATTAAAGCCCAGCATGGGAATGTTTTCTTGATCCCACTCCCGTTGAATTTTGGGCCATTACCACCTGCTCACGCAGTCATTCTGATACTGAATAGAATTTTCACGTATCAGGGAGCTGCTATCATATACAGAGTATTTAAATCTCTTTTGAATCAGGAAATCCTCCAGCATGATTTGTCAGTCATCTCTCCTTACTCTTGTCTTGTCTCATCATCAGTTAAATCTGATTCCTGCAGCTTGTGTTAGATGCTGGGTTGCCAAATCCACTTTTTTTTTTTACACGGAATTGGGATGATTTTTAAGCTGTAGTGAAGTGTTGATTTTCTCCCGTGGGTTAAATGTTTGAAATATTGCATAAATTACATTTGACTAAAATTCTTCTATTGAAACATTTTGCATTCTACCTGTGATAAAACTGTGCAAGATGTTAAGTTTTGTGATGGCCACTGGTAGGAAGCCTTTTAGCTGTGTTTATGATCAGTCTGCACAAGGGTGACTGAAAAATGTATATTTTAGGTATGAAAATGAAATATTTTGAGTTTTGATATGTGATATGGTCATTGCCCTACTTTGTTTTTTTTTTTTTTAAATGCAAAAAAACAAAAAACTTTTTTTGCATAGTTGTGTTTGACACATGGAAACTGTAACAATGTATCTTACAAGGTAACATGTACAATGTACAATGTAAGCTTGCTCTCACTTAATATATGTCCCCACATTAAGTCCTTGAATTTGAGGGTATTGGACCTGAAAAGTCCTTGAAAGGTCCTTGAATCTGAAGTTAACCAAGGTGTGGGAAACCTAAAATAATCAATGTTTATTCATGTTTACACTGCCCTTTAAATGTTTAGGGCAGAATTTGTCTTACACTTACCAAGACTGCATTTATTTACAGTACAGTAAAAACAATTATATTCTGAAATATTTTTGCAATTTGAAATAAAATTTATTTGAATATGTTTTAAAATGTAATTTGCTGCAGAAATCTGCGCTTCAGAAATGCATTCTGATAGATACGGAAACATTTCTCATTATTGTGCTGCTTAATCATTTTTTGGAAACTATGATACATTGTTTTCAGGATTCTTTAATCAGTAGAAGGTTCAAAAGAACTATGTATTGAAAATATAAGTAATTTGCTATGTTGTAAACATCTTTACAGTCTCCTGAATAAAAAGATTATTTTGAACAGCCATACAGCCATAATAAGTAGGATAATGTACAGTCAGGCAGTTGTTATAGCAAAATAAACCCTTTCAGAGTGCTAGAAAGCATTTAATGACCCTGAAAGGATTTATTTTGTATTAATACCTGTCTCACTGTACATGATCCTTTACTTATGCTATTAGCAGTACTGAATTACGTTCTTGTGTGTTTCTAGATCAGCGTGTGGAAGGCCTGAGGCGGGTTTTGATCCCACGAGACCTGACATACAGGTTCCTTCTGCTGGCTGACAATAACACGGCGAGAGGAATTGAGACGTGTGGAGTTCTCTGTGGAAAACTGGTAAGGCCTCAGCTGGAGCATGTCTCCTCTCTGTGGGCATGAGAATCTTTTGTTTCTGAAATTGTTGATTTTTTTCCTAATTAAAGGTTAATCACGCTTTTTTTTTTTTTTTTTGGCTATTAATATGCAGCCTTTCTTATTCACTGTAAAACTAAGAGCTTTGGTGTTGCACAATCAGTGTAAATACAAGGTGTGGATGTGGACTTCCTCATACTTTCACCACAAATTCAATAGTGACACTATTCATGAGCATTACACAGAATTTCAGTGTCTTACTCACCAACCACCTGTAATCCATTTTAGTCTTGCAGCAAATGCGTTCCTCCCAGCATTTATCATTTCTGATTTGTCTCAAGCATTTCATCCCTTTGTACACTTTCATGATTCCAAAAATCCTCCAGGGGAACCTGTTGCTCAGCTCCCATAAAGAATGAATAGGTCATTTTGTTCAACTTGTGTAAAAGGACACATAACGCAATTGTGGGATGCTGTTAATAGATTGACTAAAATCTGTTTTGTTGTCCCGTAGACGCACAATGAGTTTGTGCTGACCCATGTGATCGTCCCCAAGCAGTCCGCTGGCCCTGACTACTGTGACATGGAGAATGTGGAAGAGCTGTTCAGTTATCAGGATCATCATAACCTTCTGACCCTGGGCTGGATCCATGTGGGTGCCTCTCTCTTTCAGGCTGTCACATATTCTCTGAACACTAAAATTAGAACTGTGCACCTCTTTTTTTTTTTTCCACACCTTTGGCAGGTGAAAAGCTTGCTGGTGACTAATTTTCAAACCCTCACAAAATGTGAGCCTGCAGAAAGCAGATTACAGATTTACAGATTTTGAGCAGCCACCGGTCACATCCCATTCCACTTGTGTGTTGGTTTAGTAAATACTTTGACTGATTTGATTATCCTTTTAACTAGCAAAAATAGTACCTTCTAGATCTCCAAAATAGGGGTTCAATGAAGCACAGTTAATCACAGTTGATCAGTTGATAGACCAGGTCCCACAGTTCAGCATGCCTGTGATTCATTAATTAGTTGCAAAGATTAAGTATCATAGAGTGATGCAAGTGTTTCTAAGTCTTGCCAATCTGAACATTCATGCAACCATTCAGGTGCGAGATAAGGCGAGAGAAATTATTTCAGTTCTTGCGTTTACACTCAAAGCACGCTTTTAGAGAGCTACATCTCACAGACAAAATGATCTCAAAATACCCATCTTGGCCAGTAAACGCAAGTAGACCCAGTGAATGTAAACGGAAAGAAATCAGAGGTGTATTGTTATTGGATCCATGTATTCAGTCTTAAAGTGACAGCACACTATTATACCCGCTGCTCTCTGTCTCATTAATGTTATTCAAACAACAGAGCACCGCTTTAACAAGGATTAATCTACACAATTTACACAGTAAACACTGTATGCAGTGTTATTTTACACTTAATTTATTTCTTACTGTTTACTTGTCATTAATAATGTTTGAACTTTATTAGTTATGCTACTAGTTTTTGCTGTGGTGTTAAAGCGCTCTTCGCATCTTTTTTTTTTTTTTTTGCTAAACAGAAAAATTAATTGCTCAGGCACTTAAAAACCATAATATGATCCAAAACGTGAGATTTGCGATCATTTAACCCCTACTCCATAATCAGTAGACACAACTGCACAAAAAAAATTGTGCCTAGTTATTTTTAAATGAAACCTTTTAAGTAGGCTTTGAGGTCAGTCCTTTTTTAATAATTATTTTATTCAGCAAGGATGCAAAAAAAAACCCTGTTCTTTTGAATTGATAATAAGAAATGTTTCTTTAGCACCAAATCAGCATGTTAGAATGATTTCTGAAGGATCATGTGACACTGAAGACTGGAGCAGTGGCTGCTTAGCACATCACGAAAATGATAAACATATACAAATAGAAAACAGTTATTTTAAAATTTGTGATAATATTTACCAATATTACTGTATTTACTGTATTTATGATCAAATGGTGAGACTGCTTCAAACTTTTAAACAGTAGGCTACTTATATAAGTGGCAGACCATGTACTTAAAAACTGATTCTATACCCAATTGTATTAATTTATTATTTGAATAATCATATATGAGGCATGAAACCATGGAAACTCAGTTTAACAAATTACTGAACTTTTATTCTTAGTCTCCAGGTCACCTGGTGATCATTTTGCATGTTGAATTATGTCATGGCTGCATGAGAATACTAAATGGGCTACTAAATGGTGTTAATTTGAATATTTACGTTGGCTCATAGACACATCCGACACAGACGGCCTTCCTCTCCAGCGTGGATCTACACACACACAGCTCTTATCAGCTCATGCTACCTGAGGCCATCGCTATTGTTTGCGCACCTAAACACAATGAGTGAGTATAACGCTTACAAAACTCCCACACCCTCCATTGTGTTAATACAACCTAAAGGCTTTTTCATCTGCGGTTTCTAAAGTGCTACATCAAATTAATGCAGGTTCATTTATTTTTTTAACAATAGATGTTTGATTGCTTAACAGTTGTTTATCATTTGAACATCCATGAATCATTTCAGTATTTTGGTTGCTAAAAACATTTCATTAATGCAAATAAATATATCTAATGACTCTCATTAGACTATGAATAAATTCCACCATGCAAATATGTACAGTATTTTATCATTTGTCCAGATTGATTGTTCTTTTTTTGTAATGGATAGATTTCTGAAATATAAAAAAGTAAAGAAAATAAAAATGTATAGATACATATTTACAGTAGACATGCTCCAAAAAAACATTATATATAAACAAACATCACTGAGATCATTAAGATGTGTGTCATTTTGCTTCTTCAGCACCGGAGTGTTCCGACTCACTAGTGCTGGAATGGGAGAAGTTGCCGGATGCAGATTGAAAGGTTTTCACCCCCACTCTAAAGACCCACCTCTGTTCACTGTAAGAATCATCTGTTCCTCCTATGAATATGAAAATAGCAGCTATATGTGCCTTCTGTTACAAATGTTGACCTCAAAATTGAAACGCCTTTAGAGAAGTGAAACATAGTTTTTTTCTATTTGCAGATTTGCAAGCACATTGTGGTGAAGGACTCGAAAACGACAGTTCTGGACCTCAGGTGACAGAGGAAGAGGGGAAATATTTCAGTATCAGCAAACCATTGAGAATATTTATATCTTTCTTTACTTGAAGGCTTTTTTGTATTTATTTATTTTACAAAAAGGTACTGTGAAACAGAATCCCTCAGCTACACATTTTGCTGTGAGCAGGTTTAGTGAAGTTCTTGAGATGTTCCAATGGTGTTCTATGTTTTTTTTAGGTCATTATGCGCTTTTTGTTCGTGGCCAGGTGTTTTTCAAAAATGTTGTGGTCAGATTGTACCGTTTCTTACGATCTGGCTGCTGTTTTGGTTCTTTGTCCTCAAGGTGGCGTCCTTTATCAAGGCATACTATGAGGCTGCTACAATGTGAATTGATTTCAGGACTTTTTTAAAAGGAAGCTGTTTGTGTGTGTGATTTGCCTTTTGATATCCAGTGATATCACTTGCAGTTCTCACTCTAACACAATATATACTGAAGAAGTGAAATTTCTTTTTAAACCTAACTGAATTTTCTAGTTTTGTGTATGCTGCCAGTACAAAAATAAAATGAATTGCTACTAGAGTCATTTCTAGGCCTTACTATGTATTACTATCATGTTTGTGGTTGAATGGTTGATAACTATACTTTGTATACATCAGTATATCAGTTCAGATGATTTCAGGCTAAAAGATTTCCGTCTTTTCCAACTTCAGCCTAATGACGCAATATGAATTTGGCCAGTGAGCTGACTGTTTTGATTTCCAAGTTCAGCTTTTTTTCCCCAATGTGGATCTCATAACAAGGGAAGTGACTCTGAAAGTTTTGAAAAGGATTTTTATCTTTTCCAACTTCAGCCTAATGATGCAGTATGACGTTGACCAGTGAGCTGATTGTATGGAATTCGAAGTATAGCATTTCCATCAGTGTGGATCAGATGAGTGACTCTTGACGTATAAACAAGATTGGGATCTCTTAGACCACACCTAAGTTCCCATAACAGAATAAGCAAAGAAACCTAAGAGACCTTACCAGAGGGCCTGGAATGCACTGATCTCAGGGTTACATTCCCTCATTTTGACAACTTGATCTTTGTCTCCACTATTTTTATGGTTTGAGAAGAAAATGTTTGGTCACCAGCAGAAGATAAAATTAAGTGTATGATAAGTTGTGAACTCATCCGTGCAGTTCAGAGAGTGTTCACAATATCATGTATTTCTTGTACAATGTGGCATTGGATTGTTTCTTCAGTGTGTGGCTGTGTGCCAGTGGCTCCACAGAAATGTGCTGTGCTGTTGTGGCTCTTTGTGCTCAAGAGAGCACAAGGAGGCTTATGTGTCTGTACAAGCACCATTCTTTCCTCAGCGCATTTCCTAATAAAAGCAAATAACCTCGGCTTTGAAACAGTGTGACGCTGTTTTTTTAATCTTATCATCATTTATTCCTGAGCAAACTGTTGAAATGAGAAGCAAATATTTAGCATGATTCATCACAAGTTATTGCTCATACATGCTTCAAGATATCATGGTGTGCATTTGATTCATTTTCCCTTTCATTTTTTGGTCAAAAATGAGAACCATTTAATGTTAAATTAACAACATCTTCCCATTTTTTGACAAGTGATTATCAATAGAAATCAATAATTATCAGGTCAGTCAGTTTAACGGGTTAACTTAGTTGTGAAAAATAATGCGATTAAATATTTTAAAGTGCTCCTATTATGCCTTTTCAAATATGACATTTCATGCAGTGTGTCATGTAGCTGTATGTGAACATAAACTGTCTGCAAAGTTGTGAAGCCGTACGAGTCGTTTACGAATCATTTAGAAATGAGGTAAAATTAAATCTATTTTTGGAGAAAACTAAAGTGTTTTTTGACCTTGCATACATGTAAACCTGTTTTAGGAGTCTCATAAAAACAATATTAGCAACCTTTAAAATGGCATAATAGGAGCGCTTTAACGCACTGGCATCGCCCCCAGACCTGTACGTCATCTTATATTTCATATAGTTGACTGTTGACAAATATGATGCAGTGCTACAATGCCACAAAATACAGTTATGCCTTAAAAATCATTGTATGTGTTTTGTGTCATATTTATCACATATTACATGATATCATATAGGCAGCAAGAGCAATATGACAGGAGTGCTGATTTTGTCTATCACAAACTTTTATACAACAGTTCAGTAAATAAAGTTGATTGTGTTATATTTTAAACACATTATTATGTGTTTTTGCTCAGTTTTGCAGAGAACATATTACTTTTAAAGCTAGCAGAATTGTTAAGTGTCTCTGAGCAACGCAGCGCTGTTTAGTTTCTGAATGAATCCGCGTTTTGAACGAATCGTGAACCAATGATTCAAATGCCCATTCATAAAGAGAGCCATTTACTTCATTCCTGAATGAATCAGCCATTTGAACAAATCAAATTAATAAAGACATTTACTGCCACCTGCTAGTTACTTATTTAGAGTATCATTTCATTAAAAAAAGAAGAAGAAGAAAAATAAACACATTAAAGGGATAGTTCACCAAAAAAATTTAATTCTGTCATTATTTACTTATGTCGTTTCAAACCTTTCTTTCGTGGAACAAGAAAGAAGGTATTTTGAATACTGTTGGTAACAAAGCTGTTTTGGTTACCAATGACTTTCATCATATGAATAAATAATACTGAAATTTTCCTGAAATTATTTTCTTTTAAGTTCCATAAATGTTTATGTGTAATAAATGTCGACTCAAATGTAATGTCTAAATGATACTTTCTCATTTAACATAAAAATAGCTTTAAATAATATTTTGTGGTTATTTTCACAGTCAAATTTATTTTGCAATTAATTATTTTAAATTATTTTACCCACCACAAAACTGCTATTTTTTACACTTTCAATGTAATAATTTTCAATTATAGAGATAAACTAGGAAACCTTTTAAGATTTTATTAATTTCCATCAGTTTTCAGTCCTGAAATTCTTACTGAAATTTTAACTGAATTACAGTGATTGTGAGTGTATAGAATTATTTCTCCTTATTAAAATTATTATTTTGTAAGAATATAATTTGGAGCAGTATTTGTATTAGTGCAAATATAAATCCAGAGAAGTGTAATTTGTTGCAGGAACAAATAAAAGGTCAAATCCAGAATATTATTGCAGAGCTTTTATTCCTTCATGGGGTTATCATATGATATCCATACAGACTGCCTGAAAGCCGACATGCAGTTGTGTTACCTCGTAGCATTTTAACACAAAAGGGAGAATGAGCCCTGTTCCTCGATGCCCTCTCCTCATCTCTGGAGTCTCGCTACCCCAAAGAATCTCCCCAATCTTTCATATTGGCAGCGCAATCAAGCTTTTTAACCCATTGAAAACAACACTATATTGTCATGACATAATTAAATCAAAACATTCAAACAGATGTGGGCAGTGCAAAGACAAAACAATAGAGGGAAATAAAGGGTACGTTCACAGTTTACAGGCTATGAAGCAATAGCAGAATTAGGGGAACAGGAGGGAGTTGGAGGTGTCGTTTTAGAAGCACTTGCGATGCACAATGGATGGCCCAGCCTCATCATACTCCTGCTTGCTTATCCACATCTGCTGGAAGGTGGAGAGGGAGGCCAGGATGGAGCCGCCAATCCATACCGAGTACTTGCGCTCAGGTGGGGCGATGATCTGAGTACATACAAAGTAGAAGCAGTGTTATTTTAGTATTTTTATATAGTTATAGTAAATATTTTAAATTAGTTTTTACTTTTGTATTTTTAATGTCTTTAATTTTAGGTAAGGTTTTAGTGATTTTGTTGTGTTTTTAAAATTTGTTATTAATTTTTTTTATGTTTCAATGTTTCTCTGGCAACTAGCTGAAATAAGTTTACATTTTTTATATATTTTATTTCAGTTAATTCTGTAAATGTTTTAAACCAGTTTTAAAAGTTACTTTTGTTTCATAATTAATCAATGTAACATTAATGCTGTCACTGAACTGAATTAAAACACTAAAGTGACTTGAGCTGAATAACAACATTGTGGCCTTCCGCAAAAATGAACTTGTTTCATAAATAATATACTTTACAGTTACTGATCTGAACAGAATAATGTCATCCCAGTTTGTGATGATTTATCTGAATTTTAAAATTTTTCAAACAGTTTGTATTTCTGTCATTTTCCTGTTTATTACTGTAAAGCTGCTTTGAAAAACAAAAAAACTGATTGTATAAAGCACTGTATAAATAAGGATGACTTGACTAAGTTTAGTTAACCCTGGTTAGACAAGAAACTGTGATAATACTTTATTAATCTGACCTTGATCTTCATGGTGCTGGGGGCCAAAGCAGTGATCTCCTTCTGCATCCTGTCTGCAATACCAGGGTACATGGTGGTACCACCAGACAGCACGTTGTTGGCGTACAGGTCCTTACGGATGTCAATGTCGCATTTCATGATGCTGTTGTAAGTGGTTTCATGGATGCCAGCAGATTCCATTCCTAACAAAGTGGAAATCAATGCATTTAAATATATCGAAGTGCTCTGAATCCATCATTTGAAAAGAGAAGGGGAGAGAAATGAGAGATTACCAATAAAGGATGGCTGGAAGAGTGTCTCAGGGCAGCGGAACCTCTCATTGCCAATGGTGATGACCTGTCCATCGGGAAGCTCATAGCTCTTCTCCAGGGAGGAGGAAGAGGCTGCAGTGGCCATCTCATTCTCGAAATCCAATGCCACATAGCACAACTTCTCCTTGATGTCTCGAACGATTTCTCTTTCAGCTATACAAGACAAATAAGAAAGACTCAAATTATTTCAAATTAATATTCTAAAATAGTATTTAGATTAACCAAAAAACCCCAAAAATATATTTCATATCATTATGCTGGTACTGTATGTGTCCAGACTCACCAGTGGTGACGAATGAGTAGCCTCGTTCAGTTAGGATCTTCATGAGGTAGTCAGTGAGATCACGGCCGGCCAAGTCCAAACGCATAATGGCATGCGGAAGAGCATAGCCCTCATAAATGGGCACATTGTGGGTGACACCATCACCAGAGTCAAGGACAATGCCTGTTCAACATAAATAAAGTGCTTAGTACTGCGCAGCAACATAAGTCAAATGTGAGCTATGACCTCTTTGACAGGTGAACTGACCTGTTGTACGACCAGAAGCATAGAGGGACAGCACCGCTTGGATAGCTACATACATGGCTGGAACATTGAAGGTCTCAAACATGATCTGCAAAGTAAGACCAGCAATGTGTTTATGAACAGAACCAACAATGAACCAAGTGCTTTCGTTTTTTCTGAACAGCAGGTTAAAATGATTTTCTGATGAATCTTCTCTTTGACAATGGCAATAGATTGACTCTTCTTGTCCAGTATTTAAATGGAAATGATTAAATGATTTTAGTGACTGAACATTAGCTAATGAATGATGACGTCAATATAATTAATGATTTAAAAAGTGGGTGGAGGGATTGAATTGCTTTACACACTGAAGAAAGCTCTGAGCCTAAACATTTCTGTCTTTCCCTATTGGTGATGTATGTAAAATAAAACGTAAAAAGAAGAATGTTTTTCGTGAGTGCGGATCATGATTTCCTATATTAAATAGATTGACTCTTAAAATCTGTAGATCAATCACTCTACGACCTGCATATTGTATAAATTCTTCTTCATCAGTGGCTGCACGCAAAGTGACTTGTCTAATCTGATTTACAAAGAAATTAGCCGTTATTTTTAGCTGATCTAAAACATACAGCACAACCAGTATAGCTGTTTCCCTAAACAAATGACTCTTAAGAATTCTGTTGATGATCACTTCAAACAGACAAGTTGCCAGTTTGAAGCAATGTAAACACATTTTAACTACTGCCCTGGTATTTTTCAAAAGTGAAAATAAAGACATTTATTTCATGTAACATTGAACTGGCATTTTTCTGTTCTTTGGAATTGCCTAGGATTTTTTTTAGAACAGCCATTTTTTTTATTTAAAATGAGATAAAGTCTGGGGTTAACATTACATGACTTTCATATTTTGTTCTACAACATAAATTACACGTAGAAATACCTCAAACATGCATTTTGAAGCCACCGTTGGGGAATTTTCTTCTACTACCAAAGCCACAGTGGGTTTTTGTTTTTACTACTGAGAATCGCAGGAGTTAAATAATCACTTACACTCAACGTTTTTGCTTTGACGATGTGTAATTTATGTAGAGCAAAATAATGTTAATCACAACTCTACAGTTTATTTTTATGTGCTTTCTGCATAAGTTGGCACTGACAAGGGCTTTGTTTTAAAGAACCGCACGCAAGTGAACTCAACCTTTGTCTGTTGATACTACTGTAGGTGTATCTGATAAATTCTCCCTGAGGGCTTAAAGGAGGTACGGTGGAACTAAAGCTTGTTTGTTTTATATACTACAGATTGGTACACTATCAGCATTATCACTTTTGAATTCAGTTCTAACCTGGGTCATCTTTTCCCTGTTGGCTTTGGGATTGAGAGGGGCTTCTGTCAGCAGAGTGGGGTGCTCCTCTGGAGCCACACGGAGCTCGTTGTAGAAAGAGTGATGCCAGATCTGGTGAACGTAAACAATGGACAAATCACTGTCACAGGAATTGCACTATTAGTATAATAGTTTTTGTGTAGTGTAGTCTTACAATTGTCTATATAATAGTCTTTGAGTTTTTGTGTAAAGAGTGAAAGCTGATTGTCATTATTACAGTTTAACAAACAGATCACAATCAGGAGGCATTGCGTGGGCTGAGATAGATTAGTGAATAATACCATCTGTTGTGTAAGTGTTGACACCATGAGGTGTGAAATGCTTGACATGAGAGATATTGCAATAGTGAGTCATGAGTGGGAATAGCTGGAGTTTTTCTGAAAAAAAGCTTAGATGGATGTAGGTGTAGAGAATGTTTGTGTCGAGACTAGAGATGATGTAGGTGATCTGACGAAATCTCAAGACCTTGAGGGCCATTAAAGCAAATGCTGCCTTTTTTATGTAATATGGAAATGTAGTATAGTATTATGGAAAGAACACAGAGGATAAATTTAAACCTGAAGTACAATAAGGCACGTTCATGGAAAGATAAGAGATATTTTTGCTAGACTCGTTAGAGTTCTGTTTCGGTTTGTTTTCTGTTGGATGGTTTGATAAGATCTGCTTACTTTTTCCATGTCGTCCCAGTTTGTGATGATGCCATGCTCGATAGGGTACTTCAGGGTCAGGATTCCCCTTTTGCTTTGTGCCTCATCACCAACGTAACTATCTTTCTGCCCCATTCCCACCATCACTCCCTAAGAAAAAGGTAAAACTGGTCATACATCATGTCATACACAGCGAAACATAATAGCCCGCCCTCAGAAAAGTAAGAATGAGTTCTAGTTCATTCTATCTTTACAATCTTGCACAATGCAGAGACTCTGGGCTGTAGTCCAACTTTCCACCAAGCATTAGTTCAAGACAAATAAGTAAGATATGCGGGGCATAACTTCAACTGAATCTGCACATTAAGCTATAGCTAACCTTAAACAGGAACTTAAATACACCATGTTATGTTGTTGCTTATTTAAATGTACTCATTGACGTTGGCTGCAAGTGACTGCAGCGCTTATTGACCCCTAGTGGTGTGTTGAGAGCCGCTCACCTGGTGTCTGGGACGGCCCACTATGGAGGGGAACACTGCTCTGGGAGCATCATCCCCGGCGAAGCCTGCCTTACACAGTCCTGATCCATTGTCACACACAAGGGCAGTGCTTTCCTCGTCGTCACACATTTTCAGCTCAGATTTCCTTCCTTACTCCTACAGGAGACAATCACTGGAAGAAAGTTTATTATTAATGCTTTTAAATGCTATGTAAATTAAAATTCCTTTTTGGAGTTAAAAAAGGTATATGTACTGTATGTCATGGGAAATAACCATGTACGTGTACATGTGGGAATTTGTGTGCACACCCATCGAACCCACTGAATACTACAAAGAATGTAGGGTGTACCAGGTAAGTCCATTCATAAACTAATTCATGATATTGTGTGTACGTGTGTGTGTATGGTTCAGGTATACCCTACATTATGGGGACACAGAGATGGCATTATCCAAAATCCTTGCTCTTGTGGGAACATTTTTAGTCCCCATGAGAAAACAAGCTTATAAATCATACAGAATGCAGTTTGAAAATGTATAAAATAGCTGTTTTGTGGTGGGTCAAGGAAAAAGCATTATGTCTATGGAATGTCTTCATAAAAAGTGGAAAGCCAACATGTGTGTGTATAATATATATATATATATATATATATATATATATATATATATATGTGTGTATGAATGAATGTATATATATATATATATATATATATATATATATATATATATATATATTTATAGACACACACATACACACAGCTTCTTTAAGTCCATTCTGCAGCCCTACTAAGTGCACCCTTACTGAGTGCACCATGGGAAAACTTCCTAATTTGGAAATGATGGAGAAGTATGTCTGTCCTTTGGACTCTCCCTCCCTCTTTCTCTGCCTGTCTACATTACTTTATGAAAAAAGAGAGTGGGTGAAGAAAAGAGGGGATGGGTCAGTGGTCCAGAAGAACCATATTTAGTCATAAACCTCACAAATCAAATTGGCTTCCACAGCTCTCCTAATTTCAAAGTCTTCACCTTCATTTACAAACTCAGAGCCTTTAACAATCAGCATCATCATACAATCACATTACAGATGCTAAAAAAACATGCCTCAGACATGTATGTGCATATTAGTTCCTCATAAACATAAATGCTTTCAGTAATATCCTTTGTTGAATCTGCAAAAAGAAAATCTATCTACTGTACTTTTAGAAGACAATTTTCTAGAAACACTTTTGAGGATAATCTTTAGAAACACCCATGCAGAAACATAATACAATAATAACATCTATTAAAATTAAGATTTCACACGACATTGTAAAAGCAGCTTACACCTGTGCAGAAACCATTTCTCTAAACAACAGCATGTTTCAAGTTAAAGTGCTTAAAGCTTGACAAAACCTCATTTGAGTCTATCAGCATCAGGTAGCGCTTGCAAAGTACAAAGCTGGATGGACAGAAAGAGATGGAGATCGAGAGACAAAAAGAGATAGGATGTAAATGGTGTGAGGCGAGATGAATGACACTTACCCTGACAGTGCTGGGCCGGGGGGGGATTTAGCCACTTGGTGATGGTGTACCACTCACTGGCTTGTGGTGTACTTATGTAGTTCCCATCCCTGCTCACCACACCCTCCCACATCCCAAACAAGGAGCCTGGGCTGCACTCAGATCGGTAGCCTCACTCCACTAAAGCCTTATAGGGATGACTGGGAGAAAACACTCCAATCCGGGCGGCAGCAGGGCGGCCTCCTGCCTCATCACTCAGGGCATTCCAATGCCTTTTTTTCTCGGAAATTTTGGGGACCTCACCATGCAGGAACATAAACACAGAGCTGGGCCCGGCTCTACTACACGGACACATATCATGGACCGCACCTGAAACAGAAAATGATCAGCAAAGTGAATTCAGATCACGTCATTACAGGGTTAGGTCACACACTAAAAGCACTTGGCAGTGCGAAAGTGTAGTAAGAACACCACAAAAAGTGATAACCTGCAATGATGATTAGCTATTTTACCTGATCTAATAATTACTACTAATTTATTTATGTATTAAAAAAAAAACTAATTTATTTATTTAGTTGTTTTATTTTTTAATCTACTTGGATTGTTTCAGTGATGCTAAAATAATATGTTTGACTAGAAAATAAAAATCTTACCACGTCAAGCACATTTTGGGTTACTTTTTAGCTGAGAAGTTTGGGGTCCGTAAGGTGATGTTTTTGAAATAAAACTCATGCTCAACCAACTACTAGTTCATTAGATGGCAAAGCTGGCATTTCTTGATATTATTAATGTTGAAAACAGCTGCTGATTAATATTTTTGTGGAAGCCATGATACACTTTTTCAGGATTCTCTGATGAACATAAAGTTCAAAGTACAACTCTTTTTTTTTTTAATAGAAATTTTTATGTAACATTATAAATGTCTCTCCTGTCACTTTTAATCAATTTAATGAATCCTCACTGAAAAAAAGTGCCAATTTCTTTCAAGAAAACCCCAAAAGTACTACTGAACAGTACAGTGTATAAACGTTTTGGGCCACTGAAGCACATTTTAAAACACTACATAAGGCTAGAATAACTAGATTTACAAAGAGTAACGTGAATTTCCTGTGTGGCACCAGTTGACAAGCTTCAGCTGTGAAAACAGGTCTTCTAAATAGATTTTCTCTGGGGCTCTGCAAAACCCATTTTGAGGGAAAACAACAAAGAGAGCATAAAGTGCTATGTAGAGGAAATCTGTTTTTTGGTTTGTTTTTTTTTTTCTCAACAAAGATGTAGTCTCTAATGACAGACTAAGAATTTACAGGAAATACATTAATGCAGTTTAATGTGAAGAATGATAGCTGCTCCTATATGGTCTGTTTTTATTTTGATTTATCATCTTCTGGAAAATGAATGCAGACAAAATCTTCAGCTCTGAGAAGTCCTGTTTGGACCTACAGTATTTGTTTGACCACTACACTAAAAAATAGGTGTAGAAACAATTTTCACTCAGAAACACTATTAATTCCAGAGAAATAGTAATACATTGAATTAAACATGAAATTCTGATAATCTTCCAACTTTAAAAACTTAAAAAGTTTTTTTTATATCTTGTTTTTTTACAGTGTATTGAACACTGTTTTAAGGTGGAGAAAACGATAAATACAAGATCATAGAAGGAAGTAGTTCAAAGATATTATAAATCTAAGATAAGGTATGACATCTTGCATAATTAACCAACCGGTTGCCTTGCCTGTTGACTACTGTAATGCTAAAAATACACTCATGAAGTAATATATCATTAGAGATTTAAGGGAGTTTCATTTCAAAGACACTAATTACTACCACAGTTTCAGTTATTTAATTTCTTTCCACGTTTCTAGTATCTGTCCTTGGATCACGTGCCATTCTGGCTCAAGCCTACAATGGAAAAACTTCATGGAATGTTTTTAATCATGCCACAGTCTGTAAATTCCATTTAAATGGAAAGTTCACACAGATACATACATTACATGATTAAATGATAGCTCAGTGAAAGGAAAGCAGCCAGTGATGCAACATACACCCAACTAGTTGCACCAGTTCACGTTAGGTAGGTTTGGCCTTTATTTTTTTTTCTTTTCGGATACATTCCTGGGAAGAGTTCAGGATTATTCTCAAGTAAACAAACTCGCAGAATGCTTCTGTCTCATTTTAGGCCATTTTCTGCTCAGCTGTCCTCATTCAAGGCAAGAGCTCGCTTTTCCCTTCCCCTTCGGCAGTACGCGCAGCCTTGTCGCACCAAAAAAGGAACTGTTCTGTAAATAAGAAAAGTCTTGGCAGCCCACTGCACTCAGAGGCATGTAAGGGAAGAAATGACCCCTCTGAAGGTGTGGTCTGGGAAATCACACAAAACACAGTCTGCTGCAGAGAAATACAGTGTATGCTGTACACAAATGTCTCTGTCCTTGTGTGTATGGAGGAAGACCCCTTGGATGGGGGAAAGGCCAGAGGAAGAGAATTGTTTGCGCACCCTGAAAAAAAAAGTGATTTGTAGATATCCGTAATGAGACTTTGCAGCTTCATTGCCATGTTTAGGTGTATTTCCGAATCCCATCTCACTGCCTTATTTTCTGTTTTGGAAGTACAGTAGGTTTCAGACTCAAAGTATAAGGAATAGTGTGAATATAGTATTTGGAGTTTGACCTGAACACAGTCTTATTTGTCACTTTTTTTTGCCTGCAAGACATTTACATCATACAACTTTTCCAACATTGTCTGACTAATTATAACGGCTATTTTTTCCACCAAGTCAACCACACCTTGTCAGTACAAAATGAACCAGCATTTCAAGCCAAGGCTGTAATTAAATGCATTAAAGGGACAATTCACCCAAAAAATTAAATCCACCCTCATTTTGTTCCAAAGCTGTATGACTTTCTGTCATATGTGGAACATCAAAGTAGGAAATTGTCTTTTTAATGTTAATAAAATGAAATATAGACAAAAACACTTGATACATTCCTTAAAATGTTTTATTTTATGTTACTAAGAAAAAGAAAGTCATGCAGAGTTGCAATTAAATGAAAACTTTTTTTGTTTTTGGGTTATATTTTTTATAAATTTAGTGTACTAAGCTAAACTATTATCAGTAGCAACATGTAGAAGAGTTTGCTACTGGGCGGTGGATAAAACCGCTGCTTGTTTGGAATGTGCTTTGACCGAAAATGGCAAAGCAGCTGTGCTCTTAATGGAGTCCAGCCTGTGTCTTATTGGACACCTAGGATCAACATGCATCTCCTCACAAGCAGCTCTGGAATGTCTTATGACAGCTTTGTGCAATGCTGTGCACTATCATTGTCCCTCAATCTCACAGTCCTCGTTATGCTACAGTATTTCTCATTCAAAAACTGCCCACTGATGATTCAAACGTTTGAAATGCACAAAATGAGGACCTAGAGATAAAATGAGCACCTAAACGGAAGGAGGCATAGAAAAAAGGGATTTTTTTTTTTTTTTCTTTTTTTAAGAGTATGTCTTGGAAGAAAGCCTATGACATAATTTAAGCAAGCCTATGACATGTCAAACTGCTTGCCTCTCCATTGCTTCTCCTAATAATCTTTAACCACATTTCAATTAATTATAAACTACTAAATACTGATGTCCACTCACTGAATTCATTTTGCCCCCTTGTGGCAATTATTTTCAGACAGAAATCAACAGGGTGGACTGTGAAGATACACAAGCAGTTTCTTTATTGATACTGTTTGCAGGTATCTAAAGAAATATAAAATATAAAACTATTATTTTAGTCAGTAAATACTGTAATTATTAAAGTGTTTAAATTTATAACATTTAAAATGTGACAACTCGCCCTGGCTGACTCCTTTATGGTTTAACAATGTTAGCAAGTAATCACTTGTTATCCAACACCCATATCAAAATAATAATAACACTATTATTAATCAAATTAAAGTTTTAGTTGGGAAAATAAAATTCTTAAAAAATAATATATAGCCTACTACTGTAACTTCAGTCTCTCCTTTTTAATTAACAAATTATTGCCACCATTTATTAATAAACAAAACCGCACGTTTTTTCTAGTGCCGATGTTTGTCTGACTTACTTATGCCATGTTGTTTCCGAGTATTTCATCACGCTGTGAAAAGGAAACCGCTAATAGAAAGCATACGAGTCATGGACTTTCCCTCGAGGTTAAACAATGATGAAAGAAGATTACTATCCTAGCCTGAAAGAACAGTTTCCCTTTATCACGTGAATCTTCACGCTGCACCTAAACAAAGATCCTCACGGGGCGCTCCATTTACCTTTTGTGTGACATTTAAGAAAGATGGCCAAAGTCTATAACATCCAAATTTTCGTAAATCAGACAGATTTAATCTACACATTACTTTGCCTTTATTCTGAATTAATAGTATGTACACCATTTTAAATATATGTAAAAAAAATTTCAATGGCTGTTTTTGAGAGCATATAATCTGATAATCATAATGAAATGTGGTTTATTCACCGTTTTTAGGTACTCAGGAGGAAAGTCTGAATTTCAATTTCCAAATCTTAATTAATAATGTCTAATTCTTAACAATAATAAATATTAGGCCTACAAATTTGCCATTTGTAATGATCATTTGACCTAGATGATCTGATGTGGTCCAAACCAGCAGGAAATGCATAAATGTGGTTGTGACATGTTTAAAAACCACAAAGTACCCGTGAAAAAATAGGTTATGCCAGAGCAAGTTTTTTTTTTTTTTTTTTTTTTTTACAAGAAATCCGATATAACGCACTCTCAGAATACGCCAACATGCATAATTTTACACCAGTCCCTAAAAAGAAATGTATTATGATCAGGGGCACATAATGTTAATTTAACTTTTTTTTTCTTTAAACTTTACATAAAACAAATAAACAGAGCTCTTACGTCACACATCGGAAGGAAAAAATTAGAGACATGACGGAAGATATTAGTGTGTTCACCTACATATTCTGTGGTCATTATGTACATTGCTTAATTTCCTCTCTTTTTCTGTCTTACACTGAGGTTTCCTACATGTGGAAAAAGTCTTGAAGGGTATTTCAAAACTGTTTAAATTTAGGATATTACAAAACTTTGTCCAGTGACACATTCAATAATGTTTTAAGTAGACCACATGTCATAGTTTCAGCTGTGAAGTCCCAGTATATGTATTGATCCATATAGGCCTACTGCTCTAGATTAAATCAAATAATAATAACAAAAAAAAAGTTCAGAAAAAAAAAAATCCTGAGTAATACTGAACCAATATTATAATTTTTGCCAATATTATAATTTTTTCCAAATGCCAATGCATGGCAGATATCATAATTTTATACTAAAAACTTTATGTTTTATCACACAATTATATATTACACATTATAAAGTGTAAAATTACAAATATTCATTTTATGGATCTTATATTCATTTTACTTCATTTAATGGATATTCATATTCATTCATTCAAAAAGAGAAATGAGCATGAACGGTTAAATATCTAACATCAATAGATACAATAAATAAAAAAAATTTATAAAAAGAAAAAAATGTGGTACAGATTGTGCGACTGTTCTGACAATCCTTAGATTTTTCAGAAATGTTACGTAACTTATTGCTAACAAAATACCTTAATTAAATTATTGCTGTTCCTCAGAAATGTTTTTTAACACATTAGATCTGTTTGTCTTGCCATAACTCCCATAACTTTCCTGTGTACTGCCATCTCCACTGCCAAATAGGCCTTAAGATCAGATTGCTCAATAACATACTTCAACTCACTTATAACATTTCTTGTTAAGTTCCAGTAAATCATTTCAGAAGGCCTAGACTTGACGCAAGTAAGCAGTGTGAATCACAATATGTGTGATAAACACGTCTTAAGAAGAACAAGTTTGTACAAGGCTGCTTTGATTTATATCAATCAACCATACAGCTTTCAGCAGCTGTCTCTTTCAGTCTCTTTTTTGTTCTAAATGTATTATTAACATAGCACATTTCTACAACAACAACAACAAAAAAAAAAATCACAATAGCAAACATTAATTTGTAAAAACTGCCTTTGACATGGAAACGAGCTTAGCGTCATGTCATGGTCTGAGAAAGACGTACACACTTTTTTTATGATAGTACTGCAGGTTTTTGGAAATGTAAGCTGTTGCAGCTCGCTGTTCTAAATGAAAGGATTTGGACGATGACTTGTGATCTTTCATATGTTAAAAACATTATTTAGGAGTTGTTTACAAGCCAGAGAGCTGATACCATTCAATTGCCAAAGTTCCTGATCATTTGCGGTTCATAGATTTCACATCAGAAAGAGAGATGCATGTGCATTTTCTGTGTGTACGTTTATTCTATAAATCACACAAACGTATATTTAAGAGATGATCGTAAGATCAAATTTAGGATGGTTTCTGCCCAACATTTTATGACTGAGGCCCCGTGTGTCAAGTGTTGAGGCCTATAGCATGTTCATTTAACACTAAGATGATTTTTCCTTCATAAACAAAAATAGCATCACTCATATAACATATTAAGTGTCATAAGACAATATATCAAAAAAATTTGCTGAACAAGAAATTGGTTGTTGTCCTGACTAATTGTCCCCAACTGAATGAGGTATTTTGCATTTAGTGAACAAACAAATTCAAATTGGCAAAACCAAGTAGTGTTTTTAGTAGTATAATTATTAAGTATTATTATTAAGTAGTATAATTATTAAGACAATACCTGAGAGAATGTAAAATTATGAACGCATCAAGATGGCCTGGATTTTTAACTTTCTTTAAAATATTTTTCATGGTGCTAGGAATAAATCTTTTAGTGTGAACAATGACTTTGAGCAGATTTGTGAATGTCAAAAAAGTGTTTTAGAGACCAAATCAATACACACACACACACACACACACACTTGTCTGGTTTATTATCCTTGTGGGGCGTCTCCATAGGTGCAATGGTTTTTATACTGTCCACACTGTATTTTCTATCCCCTTACCCTAACCCTACCCCTAAACCTAACCCTTACAGAAAACTTTCTGCATTTTTACATTCTCAAAAAGACTTATTCTGTATGATTTCTAGGCTTGTTTCTCCATGGGGACCTCAATTTAGGTCCCTACGGTGACACGAGTCCCCATGTGTCTGTGTGTATTCAGGTTTCTCACAGTTTCTTCATGTGACCACAGTTTACCTTCATTTAGCTGAAATGAAATGTGAACTTGTCTATTTGAAACATTTAGACTATTTTCCATAAGGTCTCTTTGAATTAGTAACAGGCTACTAGTCAGACACAGGGTCAGCTCAAGTAAGCAAGGTTCAAGTAAAGGTCTGTGTGACCAATACATATTCTCCAGAAATTAGCAGTAGTGCTGGAAAGTCTGATTCATTTGAGACATTCTTTTCAATCAATTGGTTAAAAAAATCATTTACTTTGACTATATTGAATGCGTTGAAGACTTCATAATTATTATTACTGTAGCGTAAAATCTAGAGTGTTAGTTTAGTTTGCTGCTTCCACCCTAATTAATCTGCTATAAATAGTGGAATTTTTTTTTAAACTGATAATTAGAAACATGACAGATAAGTTGTCTGTGTAAATGACTAATACCTTTCACAACCATGCAATATATGATTCAGCTGGTTCTAGTTTTCCACAGTGCAAGTTGCCCTAGAGGCTGTCTGAAAAAAAAAAAAAGCAGAAGTAAAGCTTTTAATGTAAGTCTTTGGTCTAAGTGATGTTCCACGAACTCTATCACACCCTTTATTCAGACATTGTACTACAATAAAAGCCCCTTTGAGGCACCTGACTGCTGCCTTCACATGTCTGTCTTAATTTTCCACCACAGCAGTTTATCTAAAGGTTTACTGCAGGATTATTTTCGTTGGATCAAACATCATTCTAAGTATTACAGGTTTTTCCCCTGAGGTCTTTAGGTTATGTGTCTACAGAAAAAACCTAGATAATCAAGACTTGGTATGCACTGACATTTGTGACAGGTCACATAACAGGTTACAGGGGATTATCATGGTTTTTGTCATTACACGTCAAACTCATACATATGTCAGTCACTGACTAGTGAAAACATTAATTAGCAACAAAAGAGTGGTATAGAGGGCCCCATCACCAATGACAGAAATGTCTGATTACAGCCCTTGGAGTCTGAACACTAGGGACCCTGATGAATAATTCATGTCATGATCCGACCCTGAAATGATTTTTGCTCATCTTTACAGTAAGCATCACACCTCAGTATAAACAATACAGTGATCATTTTCTATGAGAGTTAAAAAAAAAAACCCAAAAAAACAAAAAAAACAAACTTAATATATGTCAGTTAGGGTGTGTTTCAGAAATTTTGGGTTAGTGTTTTATTGTTGCATCGTGTTTGCACTGATCTCATTTGATTTCTCATTGACCAAAACAACGCACCTATAATTAAACTGGGTGTAATCTCTTGGTGTCACCCACGACATATTTATAGATTCCATTGCGGTTTGGACCTTAAGGCCGTTCCACCTCAAACACTCCACTTGTTTTCCATTTTCATTTGTGGTTTTCTAGTCGTTAGGTTCCTCAATCTGACTTTCCAATCTGACTTTTTTTTTTTTTCTTTTATTTGAGCTCCCAATCTAGTGAACAAACAAGTTTAGGATTTATTGCTTTAAATTATGTAAGAAAAAAACATTTATTTTCTTTATGATTTTTATATAGAGTATATACAGATTCAAGAATTTAGATACAAGATGATTGAAGCAGAATGAACACAAACTCCGAACACGAACGGAGGTTAACAGAGGTTAACAGTCCTTTCCAAACACAGGTATAATCCACACAAGGGAGGCAGGAAACACACGTAACAATAGATGAGACTCGACCAACTAAAATAGACAAGAACTTAAATACACAGGCAAATGAGGAACTGATGACAAGACACACCTGAACGAAATTACATAATCAGACATGAGGTCAGGAACTAGGTCACGAAACACAAGACGAGAGAAAACAAATTAAAAGTCCACAGGGTTGTGACATATCGCCTCCCTCCCGGAAGGAGCGACCTCACGCCACAGAAACAACAAAGGGTGAGACGGAGGGGGATTTAGGAGGAGGACAAAGAAGTGCAAGTGGGATGGAAATGGGATGGCAAAGGGCCAGTATGAAGATAGGCAGACAAAACTGGTGGACGATGGACCACCGGGAGGAGGAGGACTAACAGAGTCCAGGGTGGAGATCATGTAGGGAGGAGCCATGGTGGAATCTGGAGGAACCATGGTGGCGGAGCCAGGGAGAAGATAGGAGAGAGCCAGGTGGTACCCAGACCGCAGCTATGGAGCCGACAGAGGGAGGAGCCATGGCGGAAGAAGGGCTGACGACTCCAGGAGGCTGACCGACAGCGGCAGAGCAGGTGGAAGAGGAGCCCAAGGCGAAGACGGAGAGCTGTAGAGCCAGGGTGATGCAGAGGCTCAGGAGAGCCAAGGCGGAGCAGATGGCTCAGGTGATTGAGGCATAGGTGGGGATCCGGAAGGCTGCAGTGGAGCAGGAGCGACAGAGGACCAAGGTAGAACTGGAGGGAAGGAGGAGCCTGACAGAGCCAGAGGGACAGAGTGGAGACGTGGAGTCCTGAGGCTGCGGATGGTGGACGACTGACCAAGGCGGAGCTGGAGGGAAAAGGGAGCCCGGTGGAGCTGGTGGACTGATGGGCATGAGGGACCTAGGAGCCATGGTGGAGCCGCTGGGTCGACGGCCGAGGCAGAGTCTGGGACTCAGAGCCTGAAGGTGGAGACAAGGGATCCTCCAGCCACAACGCAGATGGAGACTGGCAGACCCGCAGTGAAACCACACCATTGATATTGGATTGAGGGTGAGCTGAGGGGCTGGCGGGATGCAGCGGCAAAGGGGCAGAAGATGGCAGACAACTCACGAGTAGGAGAGGGAGGTTGGGTGGGAATTTATGATAGCCAGGGCTTTCTGGGATGGTGTGCACTGCCCATACACACCAAATAGTGACTCCCATCACGAGGAGGACACCGGATAGAGGAACGACCTCCATGGTTGTGACGGAACAAACAGACAATTCCAGGCAGACAAACAGTTTAAAACAGAGCTCCATGGTTGTGACAGGACAGACAGATGACAGACAGACAGTTTATAAATGGCCTCCTTGGCAGTAACAGGACAGGCAGAGATTTCAGATAATGACGGAAGACTGGGTACATCCGAATAAAAGTCTATTAAGTCCTCTGAATCCTGCCACAGCTTACTCTCAGCGGTGGTACAGCGGACGGGGCTCTACACTGTCTCATCCACCATCATGTGCAATGTTGCCGGCTCTCACACCTGGTCAGACATCAGTTGAGGCTCTAGCTCCGGGGCAATCCTCAGCTCTGTCGCTCCTATAGGCAATGGCTCGTCAGTTGCGGTGGGCTCTGGCTCTCTTTTACTACCGTTTGCGTTTGTCAAATTTGTGACATTATTTATCACCCAGAAAAAGCATGTCTTAAAAGCAGGGCTGGATTAACCTCTTATCGTGACATAGGCAAAACAAATTTTTGTGCCCCCTTCCCTATTAATATATAATATTACCACCCCAGCAAAAAGAAAAAAGCCCAAAAAAGCAAGCCCTTGGGTTCAGTCAATATGTCATACCCCTGTGGACTGTTTTGTTGGTTTCACCCTCCTGTGCCCTTATTCGGTCTTTCCTGTTCCGTTTCTTGTTAAGTCATCATTGGTTAATTACCCACACCTGTCTGTGTGCTACCCTTTATAAGTTTGTTTCAGTTCCTTTGTCCCTGTCCGATCTTAATGTTATGTTGGAGTCTGTTCCCGTCTGTTCCTGTCTTGTTGGATTGTATCATTAAAACCCCGTTTGTTATATTTCCTCGTCCCCGGCTCCTTCCTACGTCTCCTCTCTACACTCAACCTGACAGAAGATCGGACCAAATACAACACTCAAGTCAGCTGGCCGCCCCGCGCTCAAATAAGCCAGCCGCTGGCGGCTGCCCCGCGTTCTAGGCCGCTGGCCTCTCATGTGGCAAGCCAAATATATATAAAGGACTTATTGGACCTGGTGCTCCCCATGGGGTTTGATGCCCCTATCCTCTCCTTCTCCTACGTCTCCGCTGGTCCTGTCTAGCCCTCCTATGTCTCCGCTAGCCCTCCAGAGCGCCGTCCAGAACCCGAGTGCCTCCGGAGCTAGCGCCTCCAGTGCCTCCAGAGCCCGGTCCTCCTGTACTTTCCTGGGCTGGCAGTACCCTAATTTCCCTCAAGAAAATTTTTTGGGGGGGGGGGGATCCCTGTCCGATCTTAATGTTATATTGGAGTCTTTTCCTGTCTGTTCCCAACTGTTCCCGTCTTGTTGGATTGTATCATTAAAACCCCGTTTGTTATATTTCCTTATCCTCGGCTCCTTCCTACGTCTCCTCTCTACACTCGACCTGACACAATAAAGATCAAATGTTTTAATTTGTTTTAGAACACAGCAAGTCTGTTTCATTAAAGGAGAAGTCCACTTCCAAAACAAAGATTCACATATAATGTACTCACCCCCTTGTCATCCAAGATGTTCATGTCTTTCTTTCTTCAGTCGTAAAGAAATTTTTTTTTGAGGAAAACATTTCAGCATTTTTCTCCATATAATGGACTGCTATGGTGCCCCGATTTTGAACTTCCAAAATGCAGTTTAAATGCGGCTTCAAACGATCCCAGCCGAGGAAGAAGGGTCTTATCTAGCAAAACGATCTGTTATTTTCATTGAAAAAAAAACTATTTAAATACTTTTTATCTCAAACGCTCTTCTTGCCTTGCTCTCCTTGAAATCATCCTACATCGCTGCAGAAGTACCGACCCAGTGTTTGCAAAGTGAACATGCAAAGATCAAACACCCTTAACAAAAAAGGTAAAACAGCCATATACGACGATTTTGAAGTTGAGGGAGAACATGAGATGGGAGTTTTTCGAAATACCCTAACTGTCATGAACCAGAAAAAAACTGTTCAGGCAGAGTAAGACAAGTAAGATAAGACAATTCTTTCACAGCTGGGATTGTTTACAACTGCATTTGGGACCGCTTGAAGCCGCATTTAAACTGCATTTTGGAAGTTCAAAATCGGGGCACCATACCAGTTAATTATTTGGAGGAAAAGGCTGAAATGTTTTCCTCAAAAAACATAATTTCTTTATGACTGAAGAAAGAAAGACATGTACATCTTGGATGCCAAGGGGGTGAGTACATTATATGTGAATCTTTGTTTTGGAAGTGGACTTCTCCTTTAATAGGCTCCAGTGTCATGGCCATTACCACTTCGGACGTGCATACTTTCTCTAATAATTTTAATGGCCTGGAGTCACAACCACACCTCAAGTCATTGTGTAGATGATTTATTTCTGTCCTGAAACTTTGTGTTTGTTGGGCTAATTTCTTACGCACCTCATCCCAAACCTTCTATTGCAAATTTTAAATCGTCATTTTAGAGCTAATAACAGAAACCTGAGCCACTGATATACCAGCTAATGCAGTTATTAAAATTAAAATATTTTATGGCTCTTATGAGCGAGCATAGGTACGTGCTTAAAAGCAGGCAGTAATTTGCACTGCTCTTGGTAGATTGCGTTGGTCATTATGGAAATTATCTGGCTGCATCTATGTTCTTTAATTTGTGCATTGTTAGTAAATCACACGTAGAATTTTTTCCCTTTCATCAGCGCTTTTATGGAATTGCTCTCTAACGTTAATTTGCTTTTTAGTAAAACTGGCCCTAACTGTGCAATCCATGTTGTTGTTTACATCCGAGAATCACCAATATGTCCGCGCATTCAGGTAACTGACCAAATCGTGATGTAAGTGCAAACCCTCTATTGGTAAGAAACAGGTAACAGGTAAGAGACAAAGTCAGAGACAAGATAACCGTGACCTACAAACTAAACAGAACATGACAATGAAACTATGAAACTAAACAAGGCATGATTGTGACAACGTATACCATGACCTGAAGGTTTAGAATTAAACTAAACAGCCTTTTACGTGCTAAAAAATGGAGACTATCACTCAGAGGGCAGAAGGCATTTAGTAGCTAGATTGTGCAAAGTTTCAGCAAAGTTTTAGGGCCAGTTGCACTAACAGCTTGCGCCAGTTCAAACCGTCTTTTGGCGTTAAAATTATACTGTCAGGTTTTACTAATGACGTGCAGTGATAAATTAGTGCTGCAAAGGCATGGACAAGGTTTGCGCCTGACCTTATTGAATATGCATTTGTAGGAGTTTCCCTTTCAGATGCAAAATTTATGGGAGGAGAGTATGCAAATGAATCACGTGACACGGCACACTTTTAAAATTCATCTTATCCTACTTTGAGTATTATTAATTCAGTCATTTTTCACCATGCCATGTATCACTGCAATCTCTAGAAGTAAGCTACAACAATTTAAACTTAAATGAATGCTCATCATGTTTCATTTATTTGACAAGTAATTTTGTATTGTAGTGTTAGGGGCATCATGCACTCATATTTGAGGGGGCATGAGTGAAGGGGGGAGGAGGCCTCGTCTTGCTTATCATGTAACACAGCAGCCAAGATAGCACTGTATGACTAATATAGGCTTATGTTATATTTATTTTTCCTTTCTTTTCGAAATATTCCCTCAAGTGTTAACTATATAATGAAATATCTTGATTCTCAAATATGTGTAAGTAAATGTATTGTGCACCTTTATAGATTATGAGCACCAGCCAGCGATGTTTTAGTGTTTCACTTTTTACTTTTTTCCATTACTTCCACCAACAGGACAAACTGCCCCTAGCTGGGAGGAGACACCGCAGAGAACAGAGAGCGCACGTGGTAGAAGGGAAAGGATTTTCCCCCAAATGCATTGATTTATTTGGAATGCCAGAAGAACACATTATCCGAACATATCGTTTGCCTATGTTATTTTTAATTTGCTTCAGCAGATAAAACACAACTTGGAACCCTTAACTAGCAGTCATGCAATACCAGGTCTATCTATCAAAACATCTAGCAAACTTTCATTTTTTTGGCCTCCGGTTCTTTTCAACGTACTGTGGCTTCTTTATTTCTTTATTTTTTATTTGCGACTATGCTTATTTGTGCTGTGCTTGGTATATTGCATTGATCTATGTAAATGAGATGATGCATCTGTGTTCTTTAATTTACGCATTGTTAGTAAACCACCTGCAGAAAGTTCAGCTGCAACCCTAGTCAAACACCTGAATCAGGGTTACAGGCAATATATTTGAGCGGGACTGGAACTAAAGTCTGCTTTACAGCAGTGGTTCTCAGCCCTTTTGGGTCAGTACCCCTTATCCATTACCCAGGTCCCGTACCAAATAACATATCAGATGTGACTTTAACAGTTTTAACAGTTAAACTTTAATTAGTCATTTTATCACAAACAGCAGACAAACAGCAAACAAGAAGCATTTTTATCAATTATTTCAACAGAAAACAAACAAAAAGCAGGATTTATCTTATCTGGTTGACTTAGAGATATTATTTTTTATATTGTGTCTGTATGGTAGACACTAAGTTGCTTTCACAAGAAGTGTCTGCTGTGAAAGCTGTGTCTGAAATCTCCATTACTTCTCCTTACATTAGTTCACAAATAGGCCACTCCTATTGAAGGAGTGAATGAAAATCAGTGAGAGAATTCGACATTACTTGCCAAAAGATTTCAGTTATTTCAAAGGTCCTTACAACCTACAGCAGCAAAACAACCAAAACCCACAGAAATGTGTTCCAGTGCTGCTCTAACGATTTCATCAGTAAAATAGTTTAGAAACTTAAAAGCTATACAAGTATACATATAAAGTAAATACAAAATATAATTACACCTCCAAAGTAATAATGGAAAGGAAAAGGGAAACAAGTAAAAAAGTAGACAGGATCGCTATCCTAATAATAAATATAAACAATTACAATTATATACCATTAAAATACAAATTAAATAAAATACAATTAAATAAAGCCAACGAATATAATGTATTAACCATTTTATATGGTGTGTATGGTGTATACACATTAAATCTCCCTTAAGTATTTAAAATGTACAGCTTATTAAGTCACTAACAGATAAGAATTATTTTGTATCACAGCTTCATGATTTGAAGTGGTTTTTTTCAGTCTTTTTAAATGCAATTTCTCCAAAAGAAGTGCCTCCCATAATTTAAAATGTAGTTGTCTCACTAGGAAAAAGGTGGATGGGGCAATTTCAGACACAGCCATTGAAATAACCCCTATCCCCCACATCCCCTTGTTCTCTGAGAAACGTTTTATAGCATTAAG
The DNA here is from genome assembly GCA_036247105.1 of Cirrhinus mrigala. Lineage (NCBI taxonomy): Eukaryota > Metazoa > Chordata > Actinopteri > Cypriniformes > Cyprinidae > Cirrhinus > Cirrhinus mrigala. The sequence goes on from CM070018.1 coordinate 20,510,030, forward strand.
ATGAAAATCTGTGACGCATAAATGTTGCGATACATGAGAGACTCCAAAACTTTACAGCTTTCATCTGTTGCATGGATTTTATTAAAGACCTGACCAATAATGGCATTTCTTTGTAGTAGGCTGACACTTACAATCATGGAATCATGGAATCATGAAGGTGCTCAAGCATGAAAAATGCACACAGTTGGCTCATATATGTGTGAATATCTTAATATCTTATGATCAGTCTGCCATTATCCAGTTTCACCAGAGGTGTAATTATCTAGTGCATCTGTTTGTACATGTTGGAGGCATGCTGTTTTGATATGGCATAAAGCATCCTTTCTATACTCAGTCAAAAGTATGTAATGGGTCAAATGTTTCTAGAGAAAGTTTCCTGTGAAAAGCATTTTTCACAATATGAATCATTTAATAATGACAAGTTTAAACATTTTACAGTTCATGTTTTTTTTGTCTGTAAGCAATATCATTCAGTACATAAATTTTTTGTCAGTAATTAAACTGTAGAATGCCTGTAAAAACTTGATTTGCTGTTCCTGATGTGCTGCCAATACAGCAAGTAAAATGTCCTTGGGCCTAAAAATGAGTAGAACATTTTTTGTGTACCAAGAGCACCTTTGATTACGAAAACTTTTGGCATGTTTTTAGTACAGAAGCATGATCATTGTCTTTGCTCACGTCACAAGTTCCTCTTTTCATTATAAGAAACTGATGTCAGCACAGGCAAGTGATGATAACTGTCTGCTCACAGAACTTGTACTTTCCTTGAGGGACTAAACCCGGTCCCAGATTAATCTATATTTATTTTTTTTTAACATAAGCATTTTATCTTGAATGCACAAGGCTTCCGCTCAGCCACTTCCACTTTTTTCATCTTTTATGCTGAATGATATTGCAAAATTTGTTACAGGCGAATGATACAGATCTCTCACACATTCATAGGAAATAGCTTACAATACATCAGTGTTGAAATACATGATGAATAGGACATTGGATTTTATCAATTAAATGCCCGAGGCGACTCTGGAAACCCCCTTGCACATGGATATTACACACACATTAAACATTTTCTGTTATTTATTACTTGTCTGAGAACAAATACCCCAATTTTGTTGTAAAATTAAAACTGAAAATTGCTGTTGTAATTTTGTCTTTAATAGACAGTTTTTGGGTTTTTGGGTATACAATTTATAACATATTATTTAGGTAATGTTTATTGCATAAATTTACCTTAGGTATTTACTATATACCAGTATTTAATACACAAATTTTGGGATTGTAATATGAAGTTTGTAATACGTTATTCAATTAATGTTTTTTGCATTAATTTAGTGTGATATGTGTTACCATAATGTTTGTATTTGTGTGAGTAACCCTGTACTTTTTTGTTATTATTGGCCACCAATGATGAAGGCCTTAATCTGATGAACTTTAGTCCTTCCATTGTGTTATTAATAGCACATTTTACAGTAAAACTGATTGCAACAGCTCGAATATGTTGACATTAACATTAAATCATTAATGACATACACAGGTCCACCAAAATTAGCAATTTAACCTGAAAAAGAATTTAAAAAGCTGTATTATCTTATATAGTATGGTAAAATGATATTATATTTTAAAAGACACATAATTTAACTGTAAAATATTTGTAACCTCTAAAATATAAGTTAATAAGTAGTTTCTTAATTTTATCATTTATGTACATTGTGGTGTTATCGGTTGCACTGCATTAATTTAGTGCGATATGTATTACCATAATGGTGTTTTGTATTATTTGTATGATGAAGGCCTTAATCTGATGAACTTTAGCCTTTCCATTATGTTATTAATAGCACATTTTACAGCAAAACAGATTGTAACAGCTCAAAAATGTTAGCATATTTACATGAAATCATTACATGACATGTACAGGTCCACAAAAATCCCCTAATGCTTGTACATTTATAGCAAGGTTCTGGTAGCCGCTGTTGTGATTTTTGTATGATAAAAAAATATGTACATGTGTACTTGAGATCTCTTTAAGGTAATTGGCAGCTGTGTTTTTAAATCTGTTATTTCCTCTTAAATTCTTGAAGTCACCAACATTAAAACATACAAAATCTTCTTCCCACACATGAAACTCAAACTAAGGAGTACATTAAGGTAGCCATCTTTTAAGATTTACTTCACAGACTGCTAGAAGGGGTAAGGCTAGAAAAGCGTGTATGAAGATGAACAGGTTCCACAAGGATGACTGGAAAAATTTGACAGCTTATACATGTAAGCTGTATAAGCTGACACATAAGCATTTTTGAATGTGCAAGGCTTCCGCTCAGCCACTTCCAGTTTTTAATCAGTATAAAAACAGCCTTTTACGCTGCATAATATCACAAGCTTGAATGTGTTACCGGCTAATGAATCAGATCTCTTACACATTCATAGGAAACAGCTTACAGTACAGCAGTGCTGAAATATATGGTGACAAGAACATTAGTGCCTCCTCTGGAAACCCCCTTGCGCATGGATATTTCACACACATTAAAGGTGCAATAGAGAAACGTGACGTCAGTGACGCACAGCATTCTGGGACATTCGGACACGGACGCTATAGTCTAGAGTCTAGACTGAGAAATAGTGGAGGTAGATGTTAAAATTTATATTGTACATTTAAAAACACATTAGAAATGGAGAACGCTTGCTGTGACATAAACTGCCATATCTGCAGTCATGACCGGAGTGGAGAATGGATCTAAAATGAAGCGCAATTTTATGCTTTTTAGCTTGAAACAACACAATGGCGAAAGCAGCTCAATGAAAATAAACAACTTAAAAATCTGGCTTTTTCATTTGTATTTATAATTTTTTACAGTTTATTAATTTTTTTTTTTTTTTTTTTTTTTTTTTTAATTTCCGATCCACTTGAATTTGTAAGTGCTCACGCTATGAATAACACGTTTGGAAATGTAATTTAATTTGTGATATGGCTCGTTGCGATCACTGTCCTTCATAAAGGTATATATAATATTAAAAATATTAGTACATTTATTCATTTATTCTAAGCAAGTGCAAGCAGCTCTTAAAAAACATTAACGCAAATACAGTCGTTTTTTCCTCTAGTGATTTGTATTTATTCTCATTGTACGCTATTTAGCGTGTCCTAAAACATGGCGGTGGCTACCCAGAATGCAATGCGCAGTGACGTAAACTCCCTAGCTCTATCCACCTTATTTCTCTCAAAATGTGTGGGTGCAGCCATTTGTAAATTTTTTGTGTCTGGCTTCTGGTCTCATCCACTTCCAGCTATTTTTAGCTGCACAAAAAGCTCGTTTTGCTGCTTGATATTGCAAACTGGTGTGTCTTACCATATTATTTTAATGTATTATCTTAATTATGAACACACTGGTTTGTAGTGCAAACTGTTTTACCATTTACTGCACTTCAAAATTCTTCTCGTTATTTCCCTATGGTGAACGTCTAACACATTACCAGAAAACGGCTTACTTCTGCATTGAAAAATAAGGTGGATAGGAGGTCTTGGAAAATGCTAACTTTAGCCTGATAGCACTGAAAGCGAACGTCCCACCCTCCCTGCAAATCGCAGTCCAAAGCCACGCCTCCCGAATGCATGAACGCACACAGACTAGAGGACCAGAGACAGCATTACTACAATACATCGTAACACCGAGTTTAAGTGTTCTGAAACAGCCCAGAATATGAAAACTGTGGTGCTAATAATAAAGGGGAGACGAGAAGTTGGCGTATTTTCCCTGAGTTTAATAAAACGCCTCACGCCGACACACTCGTCCACATACATGATCGCGCGAGGAAAAATGTAGACAAGCATGCATCCAACTCAGGTCACAAACAGAAAGGAAATAAATAATATAAAGAGAGACAGATGCGGGTAGAGCGAGTCATCTCTTCAACTTTCCAGAATGTACAGACACACGTTATGCAAATGCACAGTTGTCAGTCTGCCACAAAACTACTATAAATGCTCTAGTAGCTGTTACAACATCATGTCATTAACCGTGAGAACACTTTATAGTACAGTTAGTAAAATATTACTAATACCAGGACGGAAGATCAGGTTGTTGATGTTTGGCTGTCATTCGCTCTCTGCAAAGCGTTCGTGAATGCGCTGATGACGTATCCTGTCTGCGCGAACAGGGTGCGCAGAGGTATCCAAATACATATTTGACAGTAGGAAAACAATTCAAAACGCTCAAACCGCGAGTTTTGATTGGACGAACATTTCTTGGTCCTATGCCTTCCACAGAATATATAAATACATAGAAATACATTTAAACCACTTAACTTAATGATTGCTATCGACATGTGAAGAGACTTTCAACCAGCATAACAAAAAATGTTTCTGAACATTTACACAATTACCTATTGCACCTTTAAGTATTTTCTGTTCATTATTTCTTGTCTGAGGACAAATGCCCCTATTTTATTGTAAAATTAAAACTGAAAACTGCTGTTGTACACTGTAAAAAAAAATCTGTAAAATGTATGGTAAAAAAACGGCAGTTGTGGTTGCCGGAATTTTACCATTTAAAAAAAAAAATGGTAGCAGTGTTTTTTATTTTATGGTTTTAACTTAGAATTTACATTTAAATACCGTAATTTTATTAACTGATATAATGTTAATATACCAACCTACTGAAGTACTTAAGTCTGTTTTGTACCTTTGTAATGTACTGATAACCACCAAAAGCAGGTGGTGATGAGAAAGTCACATGATGAGCCAAAGCCCATCACGAGCAGCTTATAAATATTAAAATATATAGAAGCTGCACACTGTCATTCACACAAACACTAAACACCATCATGGTAACAGACTTGAAACTGAAATAATGCAATAAACATTAATTTAACAATATTAGATCTAACATACAACCCTAATGTACACAACTGATAAGAAAAAACAAAGAAAAAACATAGTTATTTCAACAAAAATACATTAAATTTGAAATGCATGGAATTCTAGGAATGTCAATTTCCGGTTATTCACTGTAAATTATATGTTCTTTTTCACTTCCAAAAACGGTATACTACAGTTAAATTACATGCAATGTCCAATACGTTTTTCACTGTATATAGTATAAGAACTTACCGTTAACTTTTTAACATTTTTTTACAGTCTTTTACCGTTAAATATACAGTCTTTTTTTTTTTTTTTTACAGTGTAATTCTGTTTTTAATACACAAATTTTGGGTTTGTAATAAAGTTTATAACATATTATTTAGGTAATGTCAATTGCATAAATTTACCTCAAGTATTTACTATATACCAGTATTTAATACACAAATTTTGGGTTTGTAATATGAAGTTTGTTATTCAGTTAATGTTTATTGCATTAAAGGAGAAGTCCACTTCCAGAACAACAATTTACAGCTAATGTACTCACCCCTTTGTCATCCAAGATGTTCATGTCTTTCTTTCTTCAGTCGTAAAGAAATTATGTTTTCTGAAGAAAACATTTCAGGTTTTTTCTCCATGTAATGGAATGATATGGTGCCCCGAGTTTGAACTTCCAAACTGCAGTTTAAATGCGGCTTCAAACGATCCCAGCTGAGGAAGAAGGGTCTTATCTAGCGAAACGTTCGGTTATTTTCATCAAAATTACACAATTTATATACTTTTTAATGTCAAACGCTCGTCTTGTCTTACTCTCCCTGAACTCTGTGTATTCTAGCTCAAGACAGTTAGGGTATGTTGAAAAATTCAGATCGTATTTTCTCCCTTAAATTCAAAATCGTCCCAAAGGGTGTTTGATGTTCACTTTGCAAAGACTGGGTCAGAACTTCTGCAGCAATGTAGGATGATTTTGAAATGATTTTTGAAGTTGAGGGAGAAAATACGGTCAGAGTTTTTCGACATACCCTAATTTTCTTGAGCTAGAATACACAGAGTTCAGGGAGAGTAAGACAAGATGAGCGTATGAGATTAAAAATGATTCAAATTGCATTTTTTTTAATAAAAAATAACCGATCGTTTCGCTAGATAAGACCCTTCTTCCTCGGATGGGATCGTTTACAACCGCATTTGGGATCGTTTGAAGTCACATTTAAACTGCATTTTGGAAGTTCAAATTTGGGGCACCATATCAGCCCATTATATGGAGAAAAAATTTTTTCCTTAAAAAACACAATTTCTTTATGACTGAAGAAAGAAAAACATGAACATCTTGGATGACAAGGGGGTGAGTACATTATCTGTAAATTGTTGTTCTGGAAGTGGACTTCTCCTTTAATTTAGTGTGATACGTGTTACTATAATGGCGTTTGGCATTAATAAATGTAATAAATGTAGTTGTGTGAGTAACCCTGTACTTTTTTGTTATTATTGGCTACCAATGATGGAGGCCTTGATCTGATGAGTTTTAGCCCTCTATTATATTATTAATAGCACATTTTACAGTAAAACAGATTTTATTTATTTATTTATTTTTTATGATGGATAACCCATCAAATGCCTGCGGCAAGTTGGTTTTGACTCTGGAAACTCTGGCTTACACACACATTACACAATTTCTGTGGATTATTACTTGTCTGAGGACAAATACCCTATTTTTATTATGAAATTAAACTGAAAACTGCTGTTATAATTCAGCCTTTATTTTTCTCAAGTATTTACTATGTACCATATTCTTGTCTGATCATACCACCGTTTACTTGGAGTTTGGTTGAGCACTAGTGTTTTTCCCCTGAGGTTTTACGTTGTTTCCTACCCACAACAAAACCCCAATATACTGAAGAATTCTACACTGACATTTGCTAGTCAGTTCACAGTTTACATAGTCAGTTATAGGGGACTATCTACCCATTACCCATTGATCACTATCATGTGGTGGAAAGTGTGAGAGATGTTTGCTCTTTCAGCATCACTGTACACATTAGATTAGTGTTCATTACTTCTTAGCATTAACTTAAACCTAATATCGCAGACCTTCTGTCTGACTGATCTTGGTTAGCATCAACTTTGCTTGTAAATGCATTTGGAAATACAATGCAGTTTTAAAATGTCTAAATGTCAAAAACGAAAAAGTCTTTATAATGCATCTCTTTGTGTCCGCAGATTGGAACCATCATTACTGCGTAGCTAGATCTCCTTTTACAAAATTCTGTCTGTCTGAACTTGCTCAGGAAGTTGCACAATATGCCGTTTTGTCAGTATCCCCAAAGGCAAGATCAAAGTCCAACGTTTTGTTCTCTGAGTATTCTGCAAGCTTCATGATTAACCCTTTAACTGTTACTCTAATTTTTGTACACAGACATAAAAATGTACTATCCAGACTTAAATTTTTATAATTTATGAATGAAAACATTTTGTAATATGATTTTGATGTACATTTTCCGTGGTAATGCAATGTCTGATTTTAAAATGCCTTTCAAAGGATGAATTTAAGTTTTGAACTGATAGGAAATAGTACTCTTGACATATACTAATCTATTACTTTTCCTACATAAGTTGTAACACAAAAATATGGTAAAATTAGACCTTTCCAACGATGTATAGTTTTCATGATTAGATTAGGATTTATTTGTAATATGGTGAAGTAAATTTAGGTGTCCCACAGAGTGGATGGTGACAGTTAATGAGTTAAGGAGGATGTGTGTAGGAAAATTTTTTTCACTTAGTGGAAAAGAATTTTAGCATACTCTCACTTTTGCTGTTCTTCTTGGTTCTTTTTCCTCTTTCACTTTTCATCATCTTTGGTTGTTAAGAATAGCTGTCCTTGTTTGTCTGACTTTTGAAATGTCTCCTGTGGACAAGCAGTTGAGACTGTTAAAGGGGAATAATCTCAGTTGATCTCAGTTTTTCAGGCTCTTCAATTCAAATCAGTTGTACAGTTTTACATTCTCTGAGAAGAAACAAATTTCATAAGAACTGATTTTATCTTTTTTTTTTCAAGCTTTTGGTTTTGTATGCTAAAAAGGATGTGTGACCTCACGACGGAGTCCCCCATACGTCTGGAAACCACACACCTAGTATATACAGATAGCAGACTCGGTGTACAACCACTTATCTCTTTGCTTTTACATTGTTAACTTTTTTTTAAAAAAAATATGTATTCATAATTTATTGCAGGAAACTCACTCAGAAAATAAAATTCTGAACTGTGCATTCTATTTTATATTTTTTATTGATTTTCGAATGTTGTATATTGTACATGTAGCCATGAACTACACTGTGATTGTTAGTAATTTAAACTGGAAAAGAATTTCAAAAGTTATATTTTCATGTAAGATTACATTATATTTTAAAAGACAAAATTTAACTGTAAACTATTTGTTACCACTAAAGAGTATGAATTTGTATTATATTCAAGAAGGCAATACAGTAAAATATGTAATATTATATTATATTATTATATTTAAAGTAAAATAAATCCCTTATAATTAATGAGAAGTACATTCCCATAATTCCCAGTATGAACCATCACATTTATTTAGAATGAAAAAAAAAGTTGTTTCTTAATTTTATCATTTATGTATATTGTGGTGTTTGCTGTTTTAATGTTATTCAGTTAATGTTTATTGCATTCATTTAGTGTGATACGTGTTACCATAATGGCATTCTGTATTTGTGTGAGTAACCCTGTACTTTTTTGTTATTATTGGCCACCACTGATTAAGGGCTTAATCTGATGAACTTTAGTCTTACCGTTATGTTATTAATAGTACATTTTACAGTAAAACAGATTAGAACAGCTCAGATATGTTAGTATATTAACACTAAATCATTAAATGACATATACATGTCCACCAAAATCCCCTAATGCTTGTATATCTACAGCAAAGTAGATTTTTGTATTATAAACAAAAATATGTACACATGTAGCCTACTGAGATCTGTTTAAGAATGCTGAACTCATACTGATGTTATTAATTAGTGATAATTGATAGCTGTGTATTTAAATCTGTTATTTCCTCTTAAATTCTTGGAGAGACTAACTGTCATTAAAGCATACAAAGTCTTCTTCCCACACATGAAACTCAAACTAGGAAGTGCATTAAGGTAGCCAACATTTAAAATCACTTCACAAGAGGTAAAAGAAGGAAAGTATGTATGAAGATGAACAGGTTCCACAAGGATGATGGAAAATTCTGCAGATTTTCATTGGTGTAAAAATTTGACAGCTTATATATGTAAGCTATATAAGCAGTCTCACACAAAAGGAAAAACAGAGAAAATAAATAACTAAATAAATAGTGAGAACATTATAGAGGTCTTCACTGAAGTAAATGTGGACTAGAAGAGACTTCACAATAGCAACATGCCTATAAAGTGGCCCCAGAAAAGTTATTTGAAAACTTTAGACAAATAAAGTCTATAAATATCTGTGCAAAGGTTTCCAAAAGGTAGACATCCACAGAATATTAGATCAAATACTAAATATGAACTCAATCTCCTTCATAATCAGAGGCAAAAAATGTTTCAGTTCAATTAGTGTATGCCGGGAATTATGGCAATTCTGGGAATTCTGGGAACTCTCATATGACTTGGGAAATTCTCCATTGTCTTTTTCAGGATGTCTGTTCAAATAGCACACGCACGCTCACTTTCTCTAGAGAAACGAGCTACTGGAAATAGAGTTAATAATACCAAATGACAACTCAATTACTGATGTTTATTATTTTAGTTTTTGGTTTTGGTTTAAGATCTTTTTCTCAATAAGAATTTTTTTGTAGCAAAACTAAAATTTGAATCCATATGTTTTTTTTTTTCTCTTAATTTCTCCTTTTTTTGTTTCTTGTTTCTTTTTTTTTCTTATTTCTGTTAATGGAAAATGGAAAGTTACAGAACCACAATTGCTAGACCCACAACATTAGTCATAATCCATAAAGCATGATTTTAAAAGATTACAGTGCATGTCATTTTGCCCATTGTTTGGCATGGTTTCATAATGTATCTGCACATACTGTATGTGGCTCATAAACTCTTTACATTAATAAGATAAATAATATACCCATATATAATTTTGTTATCTTACGTTAGTCATTATTTCTTGGTTAAATAAATTAATACAGTACATAATGAGAATGAATTAAACTTATCCCCTTTTAATTATGTGTCATTAATATTTAGTTATTACTAAGTTGTTTTAGCAAACTTCCCCAAATCACTTTATTCAGACTATATTCTGAGAATAAATTGTACCATAAATCATGATATAGCCTACAGTAAGGTTTTTTGTTTTTTTTTGTTTGAAAAATGTAAACACAAACACAGAATTATTATTTACTTCATAGCTTTATTGCCATTAGTTCTGTTAGATTTGTTCTTCATGTTTTCAAGTTTAAAACATTCAGTATCAAAACAGGCTTATAAATAAATACAAATATATTAGGTTAAGGTTAACAAATGTACTTCACATAGTTCTTAGACACATCATAGTCATATCTCTTACAGTCACACTTAAATACAGACATTAAATAAATAAACAAACACGTTAATTTATCACACATGAATTATAAAGCAACTTTTTTTAAAAAAGTTTTAGAGTCATAGGTATTCATTCATACAGAATGGTAATGCACTTTTTACAAAAAAGGCAAATCAATCAGTTCATGTAGTTTTTTTCCCCCAGTTGTTCAGTTCAGTCAGAGTGCAGTGTCCCAAAGAGCTTGTCCCAGTGAGTGAAGTATGGAGCATAGTTGGACTTGAACTTCTGATGGTGGACATCATGGTGTGGAGCTCCTCCATACAGACCAAAAGGCACCAGTCTGTGCGTCGCCCATGGCAAGTCATAGCCACAGTGGTCCTCAACTGACAGCCACATGTTCAGTATATGGAACAGCATCTCTGTCATAGGATGAACCCCGAGTAACATAGGATTCACCGCAGCGAAGAAACCCAATGACAGAGTCTCCCAAGCCCCTGAGTACTCAGTGGCCAGGGCGAAGGTCGATGTATATTTGTGATGCACCTTATGGAAAGTGCGATAGAGCCAAGGTACTTTGTGATGCAGAAGATGCCATACAAAGTACTGGAAGTCGAAGAGAAGCAGGCAGGCAGCAAGGTCCCAGATAACTCGCAGGAGTCCAGGTGCCATCGCTGGGTAGCTGACAGGTCTCCAGTACCAGTGCAGGACACTCAGCGGGAAGATGTACATGGCATGGTTGTAGAGGGAGAGCGCGAGGCAGCTCCACATCATCGTCCAAGACACGCTGGTTTTCTGTTGAATCTTGTATCTCCTTATCAGTGCTACCCTAGGAGACAGGGCATCCAGAACGACAAAAGGCAGGCAGAAGCTCAGGTAGACTGTAATAGAGAAGAGAACTGGGAAATATGGAGACCTTAGCAGGGCCTCGTACTGGAGAATACTGTCCCAGATGTACTGCAGTCCAAACATTTTCAATTCTTTTCAGTTCAGTTTCTGAATGGCAGCACATGGCCACATCGCGCTTATAAAGTAGAGAACCACGCCTCCTCCTTTACTCACGCTGCGACTCGCCCTAAATGCTCTTCCTGTTGGAATTTCCAGTAAATTTTGCCGTAGAGTGAGATCTCAGGTGGCATGTTAATCGGCGACTATATAAATCTATAAAAATAAAGATCCTGCAATACTGTAGAGACTGAAAATTATTTATTAGCTTACAATAATATAGTAAATAATAATAATAATAAAATATAAACGATGATGATGGAAAGACAGTGTATTGAAAAACAGTGCGCAAAGAATAACTGAACAAATAAGTAAGGTAAGTAAGGAGTAAGGTAACATTCAAAACCTGTAAACGAACTTACCTTCGGGAAATGGCACTGCACCCTACCAGTTATCCTTTTCATATAGCAGCTCAAGCAGTTAATCTCACCCAGTCCTACTTGATATTGCTATTCCACATTCCGAGTTTTTTAACCTGACAAATTATCTATTAATCCTACAAAATATGACAGCTCATATTACATTTCCGTTCTCTGTTTTAACTTCTGCAAGAGTATCTCGAAGAACAGCAATGAGACTGACAGTGGAACAGTTATTCAAGTTTTATCAAGTTAACACCGCCGTCTGCTGTTTATAAAAGGCAAGTGCTGCTGCGACTCTCCAACGAGTTAACGAAGTTTTTTTTAATGTTTTTCACGCTCTTTTTTTGAATGAGTTGTCACATATCTAGGACATTTTCAATGGCATCCTTCAATGTGTGAAGGAAGGATAAACAAACAAGCTGACAAATAACATTTTAACTAAAAGTACACAACACTGCATTAGAATTATAGAAACACTACGAAATGCAAAAATAATTGCATATGGCTCCAAACGTATTTATAATAAAATTACTATTTGTCTTACAAGGATATTTTGTAGCGAAATAAATGAAAACTAGAAACACGGACACGGACTTTACAGTAAATTATCTAATTTTCAGCAGTAAGCAGTAAGCTTGTTGTTTTGTAGAACATCACAGATATGATATGAGAACAGTAGATAGGACGTATGTGTTATTTAATAAAAATATAATTATATTTTTAGAATGACACAATTGTTTTCTCAAACATAGTCAGTGGGGTAAAACGCCCCCCAGCCAGATGGGGTAAAACGCCCCCAGGGAGCAATGGGAAATTCCCGCCCATGGTACAAATGTAATTGTTTGTTAAAAATCTTATAACACGAAAACCCTGGACATTCTCCACCTTTGTTTCACGGTGTCAGGAAAGCGAAACCTATCCCTCTGCCTTTTTACTTTCGTTTTCGTGACATCGAATCTTTCGAGACGCAAACCGAAGAGAAGAACGCTTCCTGAAAAATATAAAATGAGGTAGGAGTAGAACCTACTGTAACTAACACATCTATCAACCAAACGTGTAATTTAAATGTAGCCTACTGACTTCGCATGTGCTGACTAATCTTAAGCAAATATGTCCAAAATTATCTGTCCACGCCTGAATTACCGCGTAGCAGAAACAGAAAGTCATTTCCATGTTCTTCAGTTGATTTATATCTCGTAGCAGTCTTATTTTTTCATAACATTGCTATCTAATCTTTCAATCTAAATTTGTTTCGCAAAATAATGTGAATGCTGTGGTTATGTATAAAAATAAACTGTTTATCGTAACTTGCAAATTCTCAGGGGTGTCAGTGTTGCACAAAAAACACATGATTTCTTTTCCTCATGTCTCCAGCAACAAAGACATGGAAACAAAGCTCAGGCAGCTGGAATGTCTTTTTACATGGGGAGTGGAAAAATCAGACATAAGGGATTTGAACAGGTTACCTGACAGACTCCATGACAGGATAAGATTTTGTCCACAAAAGTATCGTGCCACGTATTTCAACCTTCTGGCTTTTATCAGCCACTTGGAGGGTAAAACCGAGAGTGCGCTGGACTACCTTCAAAAGGCTGAATCGGCATTAAAAGAAGACCAGCGAAAGAAAGCTGAGTTCCTTGTGACGTTATCGAGCTTTGCATGGGTACACTATCACTTGCAGAGGCTAAATGATGTGGAAGATTACTTGAACAAGGTGAAAAGTATATGCAAAGACATACCAGGTTCATCAGATTACTCCTGCAGCTTGCCAGTAGTACATGGTGAAAAAGCCTGGAGCTTTCTGAGACTTGGAGGAACGTTCTATGAGCAAGCAAAAGAAAGTTTCTCTAAGGCTCTTGAGGCAGAATCAGACAACGTGTTATTTAATGTAGGCTATGCAATAGTGCTTTACAGGATAGAAGGTATGAACAAAGCAGACAGCACTGAAACAGTCACTGAACAGCTTAGAAAGGCTCTTAACCTGGAGCCCACAAACACTGAAATCATGGTACTTTTGGCTCTGAAACTCCAGAGGTCAAGGAGACAAGAAGCCCAGAACCTTATAAAAGAGGCCCTCAGGTTGTCTCCTGATGTCCCACAAGTAACCAGATATGTGGCTAAATATTTCAGGGCAAAGGGTTCCATTAAAGAATCACTTTCCGTCCTCACTAGGGCAGTGGAACAGGCACCAAACTCTTCCTTCCTGCACCATCAAATTGGCCTTTGCCATAAACAACTGCTTATTCAGATGTTGGAGGAGAGGGGGCCCGGAAGACGTGTTCCTGCTGCTCAGAAAGCCGCTAAGGTAGCTGAATGTATTCAACACTTTTCAAAGGCTGTAGAGCTGAAGCCTAACAATATTTTTGCCAAAGTGAATTTAGCAGAGGCCTATGGGGAGAACCGGCAACTTGAACAGGCAGAGAAGATCTTTAGCAGCCTGATAGATGAGAAGGCTCTCAGTGAGTCTGAGAAGCAGCACTGCTACACATCCTATGGTATATTCCTGCTCTACAAGAAAAAGGATGAAGACGAAGCAGTTGGTCTGTTCAAGTCAGCATACATGATTCCTATCGACAGCTACGAAAGGAAACAAGCTGGCAAGAAGCTCAGACTAATCGCAGAGAGGAATCTCAACAACGAGCAGAAAGCCGGAGAGGCAATCGAGATTTTGGATTTTATATCTTCTGAAGACAAGCAGGAGACGCAAACAAATACTGATGAGCTGTCAAAAAGCTTTGCTGAGGGACTGAAATTGTAACTCATTTCGTGTACATAAAAAAAAACTACGGTAACACTTTACAATACAGGTGCAAAAATATGCATTAATTCATGCTTAACTAATGCACAGATAATCACGAGTTAATGCATAGTTCATGAAGAACCTAACCATTTATTAATGATTACTACATCAGCAACTAATGAACATTCTATATGATTCATAGATTAAGTAATAAATTGTTATTAGTTAAATGTGTCATAATGAATTAGTTCCCTAATAACATATTATATTAACTAATGATGTAAATTCATATGGTAATTGCCACAGTGGTCAAAGCTATGTACTTCAACTTCCGGTTGTCTGCTTTAATTAATCATTAGCTAATGATTTTCAAATGCATCATTATATTAAGACTTTGGTTGTTGAGGCACAGAACTATTAACTAATTGTTAAGTAATATGTCACTGTGGTTATGAATTTAGAATTAGTTAGTTAGTCATGTGCCTCAACAAGTAAAGCCATAACATAGTGATATATTTGCAAATCATTAGCTAATGATTAATTAAAGCAGACAACAGGAAGTTGAAATGCATGACTTCAACCCATTGTGGTAATTAACACATACATTTACACTATTAGTTAATATAATACGTTATTAGGGAATTAATACATTATGACACATTTAACCAATAACAATTTATTGATTACTTAATCTATAAATCATATAGAATGTTCATTTGTTGCTGATGCAGTAATTATTAATAAACAGTTTAGTTTTTCATGAGTTTAACTTATAGTATATTAACTTATGATTACCTGTGCATTAGTTAAGCAGTACAATAGTACAAAAAAGTGGAAATAAAATGCAGAAAAGTAAATATATATATTGTCATTGGCTGTATCGCAGCTCTGCTGTTGTACTTTTGACTGACTTGCTTGTTTATTTTGTGTTGTTACTAACGGTTTATACTTTTATGAAGGTTATTGTTTATCAAATATTATTGTTCAATAAATAATGTTTATGTAAAAATAATAGTAGTATTTAGTAATAATATTTAAAATTGAGAAACATTCTGGTTGTTAGTGATAGTGATTTTGACTTTAGTGCAGGTTATATTGTTAAAGCTGTTTTATGAGTGAGTAAGCAGCTAACTTTTACTTTAAACATCTTGTATGTATGTGTGTGTGTATATTTTAAGTCCACATGCCACTACATATAAATACTATCTATCTATCTATCTATCTATCTATCTATATATATATATATATATATATATATATATATATATATATATATATATATATATATATATATATATATATATATATATATATATATATATATATATGAAGAGTTCAGATGCAAAACCAGCTAAAAGCCATCTCGGTCAAAAATGAGATAATGATACTGAGTGAATGCTCCAGACACATAGTACACGTCCATCAAATACTTTTACTTCAAACTCGCTAAATTCCAGCCTCAGCCTAATCAGAAGTGCCAGTACTTACATAGAAACCTATACAAATTAGCCAGAAAGAAATGCTCATTTTTAAGAAATACGTCAGATGGATTTAGCTGGTTTTGCATCTGAACTCTTCATAAATATATATATATATATATATATATATATATATATATATATATATATATATATATATAAACACAAAAAGAATTCATTCATATGTACAGTTTTGTTTTGTCATTGCTGAAAGTGAAGTAAAAGACAAAAATAAATATGCAAAAGAAGCATGACAACTAGACTCCAGATGGCTGTCAATGGTTTAGACAGCCTTTATTTAACTACCAAACATTACACTTCATTTGAGGCAGCATATAAGCTCTCTATCTTCTGCTCTCTCTCCTTCCCTCTCCCTTCAGCCAAGGTTTCAGTTTCCATTCTGATTTTGACACTCCCATCTCTAGGAGAGGTCAATAAAGCCTGCACAGCCTTCCTCATCTGAAACAGTTTGCTTCTGAAACATTTATCGTACAGACGTCCTAGATAAGGTAAGTGCATGCCTAGAGTTACACAGGTTTTTGCAGTTGGTCTACAGTGGTTTTATTTGTTACAAAAATCTGTTAGATATCATATTTAATATAAAAATGTACTTCAAGAAGCAAGAAAATACATTTTCTATTTTTTAAAATTAAATTTTAAATAAATGTACTTTCTAAAATATATTTTGGCCTGAATAAATACATTTAAATAGCACATATTTTAATTAAAAATATAAGAAATATAAGTAACTAAAATATATTTATGTAATTATCCTTTAAAATCTATGTTAGTATATTGGACAGTTCTTGCATATTGCAAATAGATGTATGAGAATGACTTATTTTTCATTTGTTCCAGGTATGGATCCTGACAGAACTCTGAGAACAAAACTTCACCAGCTGGAATGCCACTTCACCTGGGCACTGCTGAAAGATGATATAGATCTAAATGATGTTTTCAACAGACTGCAAGAACAGATTAAATTGGACCTCACAAAGAAAGATGGACTTGCCCGAACTTACAGTGCTTTGGCATATATTCAGTTCCTTCTGGGGTTTCATGAGGAGGCACATAACAACCTCATGACATCCATGGAGCTACACATGGAATGCCACAGGGATGAAGTTCATAAGACTCTCATTGTCACTTATGGAAACCTTGCCTGGTTAAACTACCACATGAAGAACAACACAGAATGTGAGAGTTACCTGAGAAAGCTCCAGAGGATAAATGAAACCCTTCCAACTGACTTTTCATCTGTTCCAGAGGTGCTTGGTGAGAAGGGATGGACTTTTCTTAAATTCTCACGCAAATATTATGAAGGAGCTAAAGAGTGTTTCCGGAAGGCTTTACAACAGGAACCAGACGAAGGCGAATGGAATGCTGGTTATGCCATTGCACTGTATCGCACTGAATATGAGAGTTTCACTTTGGAGGAATCGCCTACAATAAAACAACTGAGACGGGCCATTGACACGAATCCTGATGATGACGTTCTCAAAGTCCTCTTAAGCATGCGACTGATTATTTACAAGAGATACAAAGAGGCTGAAAGCTTGGTAGAGAAGTCTTTAGAAAGATCTCCAGATCACCCACACGTCATGAGATATGTTGCGAAATTCTTCAGGAATCAAAGAAGTGTGGACAGGTCAATTGCTCTTTTGAAGCAAGCGCTTGAACGCTCACCCAATTCAAGTTTCATACATCATCAGTTAGCTCTTTGCTATAAACTGAAGAAAATCCAACTTCTGCAGGAGCGAAGTCACCATACCAGAGGGTCGAGAGTTCAACAGATTCGTGATCAATGCATCTATCATTTAGAAAAGGCCACCAGCCTGACGGCCTCCTTCATTTCTGCAATGAGTGATCTAGCGTTGCTGTACGGAGAGAACCAGGACATATCGCGGGCTGAGGAGCTGTTTCGGGTCACTTTTAAAGCAGCCGAAGAGAAAAACGACAATCTACATGTGGTCAACTTTTATTATGCTGAATTCCAGCTGTACTGCCACAGATGTGAGCCGTCAGCTATCAAACACTTCATGGAATGCATGAAGATGAGCCCGGATTCAGTCGAAG
The DNA here is from genome assembly GCA_036247105.1 of Cirrhinus mrigala. NCBI lineage: Eukaryota > Metazoa > Chordata > Actinopteri > Cypriniformes > Cyprinidae > Cirrhinus > Cirrhinus mrigala. The sequence continues at coordinate 20,528,070 of CM070018.1, forward strand.
GGAAGAGAAGTGCCTACAATTTAAAGAAGATCGCTGACAAACGGATTCTGAGAAACTCGCTGGAAGGGGAGGCTTATGGGATACTAGGGTTCCTTCATAAGGTAAAAGGGGAGAAACGTCAAGCCATTGAGTGCTATGAGAAAGCCCTGAGTTACGAAGACAATGATGAGTTCCTCAGTAACCTTAGTGCACTCAGACTGTCCTTACAGTGAAGTCATCACATACTATGCGCTTACACTATTAGATGTACATTATGTAATATGCATTTGATTGTACTTCATGTACTGACACTTGGCTATTTTGTAACTGTACAATGGAGATTAAGTCAGGAAAAATGATCAGAAAATATATAATGTATTGTATCTGTTGATGTTCTAAGATTAAACTAATATAGGCCCAACATCTAGTTGGCTAAAAATATTTTACAGTATTACTAAACTGTGATTATTCAAAAGGCATTTTACACTAAGAGCTTAAATGTTTAAATAAAATTCATAATGTATATAATGCTTGTTTGTCTGTTTTTTTTTCTCAAGCAGTTGTTTGTACAGGTAATGTGGGCCTGTACAAAGGTAAATGTAATGATGCATTTCAGTGTGGCGTGACTTTTCTTGCATACATTAGAACTCCTCGGAACAAACAAGTAAAATTATAAGTAAATGTATGCTGTACATTCCCTCCCTGAAAGATAAATATTTAAGAAATATAAAGCACTGGTAAAATGAAACATTTTACCTTTAAATGCATCATCCAGCCACATCAATCATTAGACAGCAATACAATCCAGATGACAGCTGACCCAAGGACATTCAATTATATAATTAATATTTAACTTGCCAGCTGTAGCGCGTAACACAAGTGTGTATTTGATTACATTTTGAGGTGTGGATTGAGTGGATCACCTTTCATTCTGGCACAAAGTGTGCACTGTGTTTTTTACATTTCCTTTTTCAATAGAGACATGTTGCATTTAAATCTATGTTCATTTTCCTTGTGGCACAGTATCTGCAGGTCCTTAATAAATGCCATATGTCTATTGCATTTACCACTGTTCTTTCTAACAATATGTAAATTAGCATCATGATGGCAAGTTTTACAGCTCTTCTACAAGTATACAAAATGCGCATAAAACAATCTATCCAGTTAAAAGAAATATTTTTTCAGTTGATGGTCCCTATTGACTTATATAGTATTAGGGGAAAATACTATTGAAGTCTATTTGGAAAATTTTTCAAAATGTCTTATTTTGTGTTCAGCAGAAGAAAGAAATTCGTACAGGTTTGGAACAGCTTAAGGGGTGAGAAAATAATGACAGAATTTTCATCTTTGGGTAAACTATCACTTTAAACATCTTTTTTAACGCAGATGAAGACAAAATTTCAATAATTAACTGACCCAGCTGGATGCTGCATGTCCTTCATAAAACTTTTTGGGGTGAATGCAGGTTTTTTCAGAAATTCAACAACTCAAGCGGAGAATAAAATTTCTATTTCTATTTCTATTGCAATCAACGTACAATCAGTGTCGGGAAGGTTACTTTGGAAATGTAATAGGTTACAGATTACAAATGACCCTATTTAAAATGTAATAAGTAGTGTAATAGTTTATTAATGTAACTTATTACATTTGATTACTTTTTGATTACTTTTCTAAATTTCTAATGTTTTCAACTGTTAATCATTTTGAAACATTTAAACCAGGCAGAGTTAACCTTATAGTAGCACTCAACACTGATTACTGTCAGACTTTTAAAATCCTTTATCACTTGAATTAAGATTATAATAAATAAGAGATATTATACATCTTTATTTTGCAATAACAACTGGCTGGATGTACATTATCCCACTTATTTCACAGCTGCTTGCCACAAAAGTAAATAATTAGACACGAAAAACTGTTGAATATTTGAATGCAAAGCTTCCATGAAGAAATCAGTTGCTAGCAAGCAGCAAGTTCAAATTAGACAGACATTTAAAGGAACACTCCACTTGTTTTGCTAATAGCTTAGCATAGATCATTGAATCAGATTAGACCATTAGCATTGAGCTAATGGTCTAATCTGATTCAATGATCTATGCTAAGCTATTAGCAAAAAAAGTGGTGTGTTCCTTTAAGGGATACAGTGCAGTCATACCACCTTTGTTCCACAACATTTCACCACATAAATAATTAAGTACTAGTACTTACAGTACTAGTTTGTTAGTTATCTTAAAATCCATTACAGTGTACAAAAGCAGCTGCGTTTGTATGAAACAGTAGAGCGAGTCCACGATACCACGATGACAGAATAAGAAATTGTACACATAATATTGAAACTCAATTGAGTATTAATATTTTATTAGCTAACCAAACGCAGAGCTTCCACCAAGAAAAACTATCAAGTGTATATAGGCGACTTAAGTTGCCAGGATGAGTCTGTGTTATTAGCTTTTAACAGTTGTTATTGGGGAATAACATACCTTGGAATGTCTTATTTACTTTGAGGTCATTCTGAGGTTAAATACAGATTTAAAATCATAACAAGAAATAAAAGCTATGATACTAATTTTGAAATCACATTTGCATAGTTATGACGGGAAACAACGATGCCTTGGGAAAAAAAAAAAATTAATTTTAAAAAAAAAAAAACTGTAATTAAATTACGTAATTCCGTTACATGTAACTACTTACTCCTCAACACTTCGTACAATTTATTATGTCTGCAATTAATTTTTCATTAGTAGCTCATAGAAAGCAAAATGTTTCTGGATGCTCTGTGCCTTTTTGTTAATCTCGGGGACCGAAACTGGCAGGAAACTGAACGGGCATGACGCATCTTTCAGGAACTGAAAGTAAGCTACTAAACTGCTTACTAAGCTAGTGAAACATCGCTGTCCCATCCGTATACTTTTCCACAAGCTACAAATAAAAGGATGTCAGAGATGAGGTGAGTGCCGTTTCTAAATTTGAACGAAAGATTTGTCTTACTATTTGAAACTACATGACAAACGGTAATAATAACAAAGGTTAGGAAGTTTTGGAATCTGGCCAGCAAGACCTGAAGAAGGGTAGCGTCAGAACAAAGGCAGTAGCTAATCTGCTCGCTGTCGAGATTCAAGTTAAATTTGTGGTTCAGATAACTGTTCAGATTATATAGACTACTTTAATCTCAGTTGCCATAATAAGAGTGATTTGGTAAGAAATAAGAAGCATGTCCTCTTGTATTAAAGAGCTAATAATAATTTCATTTTGCACGGATATATAATTGTTTTAATTGAGAAATTAATTAATATTGATGATTGTGGTTCAGAATAAATTTGACATTTCTATAATTTAATATATAAAAATGTATATCAGCTGAGACTTGAGTGAGATGGAAAATATGAGAAATGACAAAGCTGCTAAAATAATAAACAAGTACACATAAATATACAAAGAAATGTAAAACAACAACAATAAATGAGTATTTTTACTTTCACTTTACTTTCATTTCCTTTATTTATGCATGATTGAATATTTTACACATTTATTTTTTCATTTAGGCTATTTATTTATACATTTATTTTGTTCCACTTTTGTTTATTTCCACATATATTTATATCAACATTTTTTTTTTTCACATTTATTTATTTCCTCATTTCCTTTGTCCATATAGTAATGAAGGGGGCGTGTTTTACTTCAGATATAGCAATCGACCTCAGAGTTGTGGCCTTGGCCAGAAAAAAAACTTTGCAATATTAGGAAACATTAATGTACTTGTTGAATGCATGAATGCAGTTGTTTCAAGCACACTGATCAGTATGACTGAGCTGCTGCATAGGATTCATCAGCAATAAACACAAGCTCTTATCAGTCACATCCAGTTCATGAAATGTGAGAAATACTGGATTTCACATGCACACACTTCTGTGTCAAATGTGTTATCAGATCTGATCTATTGATGTTGTAGTTTCTGTTAATATTCAGATAAATACCGAAAATCCCACCTGGACATTTTATCCAGAAAAGACTATATGTGACCATGGACCACAAAGCAAGTCATAAGGGTACATTTTTCCAAATTGAGCTTTATACATCATCCGAAAGCTGAATAAATACGCTGAATAATTTTTTTTTTGTTAGGTAAAAAAGGAAAAAAAGCTCCCAAAAGGAAATTTACAAAATATCTGCATGGAACATGATCTTTACTTAATTTCCTAATGATTTTTGGCATTAAAGGAAAATCTATTATTTTACAATGTATACAATGTATTTTTGGCTATTGCTACAAATATACCCCAGCGACTTAAGACTGGTTTTGTGGTCCAGGGTCACATATGGTTGTTCATCCTATATACTCTACAAACAGTTATTATTATTATTATTACATTGCTTAAACCAGAATATACGATTTTAACCATATCGCCCACTTCTAAGCCATTCATTCATAGACTTGCACTACTCAAAGGCCTCATAACTTCTTTCCTGCTCAAGCCAGAGCTCATAGTCTGAAGTAAAACATTTCCATATATATTTCCATTTCATTACCATACACACAAAGCAATGTAAAAATAAATAAATGTAAAAAAGAATACATGTATAAGAAATAAAAGTAGAAATATTTATGTGTGTGTGTTTGTTTGTTGTTGTTTTTTTTTTTGTTTTTTTTTTTTGCAAATTCATTCATTATTTCATTCAGCTTTGGCATTAAGTATTGGGTTTGGTCAATTCCTGCATAGGAGAATTCTTAAGTTGCTGCTGGATAAGGTGTTAAATTGGTCAGCAGGGGGCGTCCTCTCTGCATCCAAATTTACTAGTATAGTGGTAGGACATACTGCCTACTATGAAAGTCTCTGTAGTTAAAATGTTTATTTAAACGGAGGTCCTGACTCTCTCTGCTTATTTAAAAAACCCAGGTTGGTCCCTAAAAGACTAGGAATGTAGTCCTGGCATCCTGGCCAAATGTATCACTCCATGTGCTTGTGGAGTTCAAGAGAGCGTTTCTGACTTTGTAGGTATTTACAAACTGGTGGGTCTTTATAAATCATGCAATGAAAATGATCCCCCTTACCTGACCCCACCCCTAAACCCACCATCACGACAACATCTGCCAGCTCTATTTTGGCCTCGCCCATCGATCTGGTAACTCCCATTACTTTCCTGCAGTGACCTATACTTGAGAGATTCTCCTGTGACTCTAAAGCACTTTGAGCTATATAATGTATAAATATATATACGTGTGTGTGTGTGTAATTAATTACTGTGGAAAGTGTCTCTATAGCCATAGCTATATATAAACATTCAGACAGATGTTTTTGTCTGTGGTGGTATTATTATTCTTTAATAAAGAGTGTTTGCAGCATTTTTGTTATTTATGATTTAAAACTAAATAGTTAAGTGAGACAAAATCTGTTCTTTTTATTCTTTTGATTATCTTGTTTTCTTGTTAGTTCAATCCAGGACAGTTTACAATCAAGACTGGATCAGCTGGAGTGTCACTTCACTTGGGACATTAAAAAAGAGGATCTAGTCTTGACGGATATCCTCAATAGGCTTGAGGAACAGGCCAAGATGGGTCTGGGCGGGGAGCAGGGAGTTGCACGAACTCACTGCTCTTTAGGATATGTGAAATTTCTTCTTGGGCGCAACGAAGAGGCCCTTACTCACCTGCTGAAATCTGAGACACTCATTAAAGAAAACCTTGGTGTCAACTGTGAAAAGACTCTCATTGTCACCTATGGAAATTTTGCCTGGATAAACTACCACTTGAAGAAATACACAGAGTGTGAAAGTTACCTGATGAAGCTTCAGAAGATAAATGAGACATTTTCAACTGAGCCTTCATCTGTTTCAGAGATGCTTGGTGAAAAGGGATGGGCCTATCTTAAATTCTCACGCAAATATTATAACAAAGCCGTAGAGGTTTTTCAGAAGGCTGTGGAACTGGATCCAGAAAATAGCGAGTGGAATGCTGGTTATGCAAAAGCTCTGTTTCGCACTGAAACTGGTACATTTTGCACTGTGGATTCACCTGCAATCCAACAGCTGGAACAGGCCATTAAGATTGATCCAGATGATGATGCCTCTGGAGTTCTTCTAGGAGTTAAACTTTTGTTCTGTTCCAAAAAGCTGATGAATGATTCTGAGAAACTGATAGAGAAAGCTCTGAATGGCTCTCCAGATGATCCACATGTTATAAGATATGTTGGGAAATACTTCAGGAATCAAGGATCTGTAGACAGGTCAATTGCACTGCTGAAGAAAGCACTTGAAAAGTCACCAAACTCAAGTTTCATACATCATCAGTTGGCAATGTGCTACAAGACCATAAAAATAAATTTACATAAAGAAAAACGGGAAGCAAGGTTTGAGATAAATAATGCACGAAATCAGTGCATTTACCATTTAGAAAAGGCAACTTCTCTAAAAGCTTCCTTTGTCATTGCCATGAGTGAGCTTGCACTTCAGTATGGAGAGAGACGTGATCTGCCCAAGGCAGAGAAACTATTTGTCAAAACATTTAAAACAGCTAGAGAGAAAAATGATAGTGTGCATGTAGTACATTATTACTATGCTGAGTTCCAGCAGTATTGTAAAAGATGCGAGGACTTAGCAATCAGCCACTACACGGAGTGTTTGAAAATGACTCCACATACTAGTGAGGGGGATAGAAGCGCAAAGAAACTGATGAACATTGCCCAGAGACATATGAAGGATGACCCAGACAATTGGAAGGGAAATGAAATACTGGGATTAATATATCAAATGAAAGGGGAAATGTTTGGGGACACCAAGAGCTATGCAGCCACTTCAGGCAATGAAGAGAATGATGAATCCCTCAGTAATCTTTGTGAGATTAATTTGAAAATATAAACTTTCTACAAGGATGCATAACTAGCTGACGGAAATGTTCCAATGTTGGTAAATCCGGGTGATGCCAAGCTAGTAATTTGAATAAAACATGCCCAAACTGAATATAAGGCCTTTCCGTACAGTCTCACATCTATCATTTTCTTGCTAGTTTGCTCTCTTTCTCACACTCACTCCAATCTGAGTGCATGCTCAAGATTGTTTAGTGTGGCATTCTTAAAACCGGTTAAAGACAAAAACTGTTTTTAGGTAGTCCTAGAATTAGGCCTAAATTTTGCCATATATTAAGAATGTATGACAGAAGATCGGACCAATAAAGATGACTGATGAGGACAAGCTTTGGGGTTTACAGCAAGCCGGTCGGAGGTTGGAACTGTATGTGGAGGAATTCCTCGAGCTTGCTAACCAGCTGAGCTGGCACGACGCTGCTTTAGGTGCATGTTTTCAGCTGGGGCTGGACCACGAGACAATCCGTTGCGATTTTCCCGTGTGTGACTATCCCCTGATTGAACTGATTAACCTTGTCCTTTATTTAAACGGTTCTAATTTTGAAGAAATAAAGGAAGATTCAAAGTCTCGTTGTCCAGCCCCCTCTGAAACACGCCACGTCGTGCCAGCTCACCTACCGCACCAAGGCTCGGACCGCCTGCCCAGCCCCAAATACCCTGGAAGCATCCTGAGCACTGCACTCATCCTCAGCCCAGAGCTGGCCACCTCGCCTGAGTCCCTGGCCAAGATGGCCTCCTTGCCTGAGTCCCCGGCCAAGATGGCCGCCTCGCCCATGGCCAAGATGGAGGTAATGGACATAATGGACAAGGTGCTCCCCCTGGAGTTTACTGCCCCTATCCTCTCTCCTTCATCTCCGCTGGTTCCGTCCAGCCCTCCTGAGTCTCCTACGTCACTGCTGGTCCCATCCAACCCTCCAGTGCCTGTGGTTCCTGAGCGCCCTCCAGAGCTCGCTCCTCCTGAACTCTCCTGGGCCTGGGGAGCGAACTGTCTGCTCTGCCATGGCTTCCTGAACTGTCTCCTACGCCATGGTCCCCCAAGCTCCCTGACCCGCCATGGCTTCCCGAATTGTCTGATCCACCATGGCACCCTGAGCTCCCTGATCCGCCATGGCTTCCCGAACTGTCTCCTCCGGCATGGTCCCCCGAGCTCCCTGATCCGCTATGGCTTCCCAAACTGTCTCCTCTGCCATGGCCCCCAAGCTCCCTGACCCGCCATGGCTTCCCGAATTGTCTGCTCCACCATGGCTCCCCGAGCTCCCTGATCCGCCATGGTCCCCCGAGCTCCCTGATCCGCTATGGCTTCCTGAACTATCTCCTCTGCCATGGCCCCCAAGCTCCCTGACCCGCCATGGCTTCCCGAATTGTCTGCTCCACCATGGCTCCCCGAGCTCCCTAATCCGCCATGGCTTCCCGAACTGTCTTCCCCACCATGGTCACCCGAGCTCCCTGACCCGTCATGGCTTCCCGAACTGTCTTCTCCGCCATGGTCCCCCGAGCTCCCTGATCCGCCATGGCTTCCCGAACTGTCTCCTCCGCCATGGTCCCCCGAGCTCCCTGAGTTTTTGCTTTCCCATTCTGTTCACTTTTATTAAAGACGGTTTAAATATATCTTTGCGTCTCTTGCGTTCCCCAACAACGTAACGTGACAAATATAGTCTTTCAGAAAAGCAGAATGTATTAAAATCTATTAAAATTGCTGTGCCAAATAAAAGAAGGTAGCTTCTCCTTTGATCTATAGTGAAATTAAAGTGATCCAGGGTCCAGAGAAGAATTTATTTCCTAAAAAAAATAACTATAAAAAAATAAAACTAATGCCAGCTCTGTTAGTCTTGATCCAAATTGATTTTGCAGTTATACTTCATATAATTCAAATTAATTTTACAGTTGTGGTTCATTTGATTCATATTGATTTTACAGATGTGCTTCATTTGTATGTCAAGTGTTATGTCTTCTGATGTATATTTTACTCATCATTTATCTGTACTGGGATTTCAGTTTCCTTACCTCTTAACAAGTTGCTTCATAATAAGGTCATACTGTTTCATTTGAATGTCATATTAATTCATTTGGTGTTGAGTAATGACGAGTTTTATAATGTATCATTGTATAAGGAACACATTTGGATGTTCAAGCAGAAATATATTTTCCATGTGAGTTTTACTTTTTATAACATTAAACTTGTAATACATTATCAAATAAACTGTGGTTGCAGGAAAACATTAGACCTCATGAAAGAAAATCTTTTTTTTTTTTTTTAAACTACCAAATACAGCAGATGTGCAATTATTTGTATGTGAGATTATTTGTAAGTATATCGTTGTATATTTAATTATATTAAGTACTTTGTTATTGTTGTATTTTAGAGCTTGTTTTAGAATTGTATAATAGAGCTGCATATTTAAACCTTTATATTCAAAACATTTTCTTGCTTTAAAGGAGCTAATGATAATATATATCTTCTTGGGACTCTTACTAAAGCCTTCTTCACACTTTATGATTTTAGCAATCCTATAAGATCATTGCTGATTACACTGTGCGACATGGATCTAATAAGTTACTTTTATGTTTTAGCGCCATGTGGCGTTATTTCATGTAACATTTTTATTGGCTGGTAAGTAAACGTGGGTCGTGGCAGCAAACACACCATGCCATGATCAGGCTGAATTTCTGACACTGTCAGAAAATGATTGTAGGCTATCTTTGGTCGCAAGACTGTGACAACGGCCTTCTTTGAACCTCTCTCACTGTAAGTGGTACATAGGACCACAGATTATGAGCCACGATCACAGAAATCGCCACGATTGTTTAACGATGCCAATCTTTCGTCTTGGACAGCCGAAAATCGTGCAGTGTGTAGAGGGCTTAACGGTAAGCAGTTGTAGCTCTACTACCCCAAATAGGATCTGGCTACTAGTGATGGGTCGTTCTTGAACGATTCGTTCATTTTGAACGAATCTTTAATGTGACTCGGGACGAACGAGTCGTCTCGGGGAGTGATTCATTCAATCGCGCATGTGCAACATCCTATTAGGTTCTGTACTGGAATTAGTTCACCTGTTTCGAGTCTTCGAGTTTTTGGAGTCGTTCGTTCATCTTATGGGGCTGTCACGTGATGAATGAACGACTCGAACCCCAAGACTCAAGAGATGAACTAATCAATTCTCTTTCCGGCTCAGACTGCATAGGTTAAGCTTATGGGGCTGTCACGTGATGAACGAACGAGTCAAACCCGAAAACTTGTCAGAGAAGAGGCGAGGTGATCTAATCATAGACTAAAGACCCAGGTAAACAGTGAATTAATCTTTTCTGTTTCTTATAGCATTATAGTTTTGTCTTGTTTGTAGTGTGATCAACGTTTGTGTAAGCAGTCGATGTGTTAGGGAGGCAACATGTAACATTTAAATTATATTTTGCTAAAATGAACGAAATGACTCGAAAAAAGATTCGTTCATTCTGCTGAACGAGACTCAAAGGTCCGAGTCGGAAAATGATCCGAACTTCCCATCACTACTGGCTACAGACATGCACTTGCATTTTCAGACCTGCACTCTCAGACAACAGCACTTCCGCAAGTGACATTGCAGTCTTTTTTATTTTTTATTTCATTTATTAATTATTTTTTATTTGAATCTCTCAACATATTCCAACAGTAGCCAGGTGGTGAAGACAAGAAAAAAGAAACTTAATTACATTGCCACTTGCACTCTCTGCTACCTGTGACGTCACGTCACTTGCAATCCACACAAATTATGCGTGTTGCCAATGGAGACAAGACGCCGTGGTGGTTTAATGGTTAAAACTAATTTAATAGCATAACGTACAGGGTCATGCAAGTCATCTGTAGGAGATAAAGACAAGGCAAATCCGTGGCCACAGAACAGCAGAATTTGAAGACAATGCGGAAAGTCTCTCATTAAGCGTTTCCCTCCCATAGAAAACCATTAACACTTAATGTATTAAGATAGTGCTATTAAAAGATCAAATTTGTTATATAGTTTATTAATATAATGTATATGTAGACTATATAGTGTTTTCCTCCGCAAAACGTGGCATAATGTGGCATAACGGATTAAGATAGGCTAAACTCAATATGCTCCTATTCATTATTAAAACAACTACAGAGAAGCAGGTGAGCCCATGAATAAACGCAAGGCCACATATATTCGCATTTTTCCATATAGAATAATCTCTACAGCCCTTTTATATCATTGTGTTTTATTTATATTAATTTTCTACGGGAGGAAAACGTCTATTTAACGCATTGCGTTCTGGGCACGTCTGCTTGCCTATACGGAGTTGGTCCTTTTAATATTACTTAATGCATTTCTTATTGGTCTTTATCATCTTAGTCCATTATGCCACATTAAGCATTTGCTGGGCAAGTATAAAAGTGAAAGTTTGCGCATTGTGTTCATGGCCATATGCTTGCCTTGAAATACATTAAATTAATAAACTACATAACAAATTTGATCTTTTAATGGCACTTAATGTGTCTTAATTAAGCCATAGCAAGGGTTAATGGTTTTCTATGGGAGGAAAACGCTTAACGAGAGACTTTGAGCATTGCGTTCATATTCTGCTGTTCTGTGGCCACAGATTTGCGGGTCTTGTCTTCATCTCCTACAGATGACTTGCACGACCCTGTACGTTATGCTATTAAATTCGTTTTAAATGTTTAACCACCACAGCGTCTTGTCTCCATTGGCCACACGATTTGTGTCGACTGCAAGTGACGTCGCAGGTAGCAGAGAGTGCAAGTGGCCATTGCAAGTGACATTGTAATTTAGTTTCTTTTTTCTTGTCTTCGCCACCTGGCTACTGTTGTTAAATGTTGAGAGATTCAATTTAAAAAATAACAAATAAATAGAATAAAATAAAAAATAAATAGACTGCAAGTGATGTCACTTCCGGAAGTGCAGTTGTCTTAAGGCTCGTTTGAGATGAGCAAATTCTGCGCAGAATCAATCACCGGTGATCACCGAAAGATGCATGCCGGTTAGAAATGTGTCCGAGCTACGTCCCCTTGCTCTGATGTCATGCTGACGTGTGCCAAAAAACTCTCGCGACGGCGAGGCGGCTGTGTCGGACCAAAAGCACGATGGGAAACGCCTGGATGACGACACAGCTTAAAGCTCATTGGTTCAGACAACTGTGATGTTGCCGTTCTGTTCTAAAATGTTTTATTTTTTAATCTAATATCATGTAGTTATGTGTTTTAATTATGCATGAATATTCCCAAACACTATGCCAGTGCGACCTCTGCGTCAGATATGTGCTTGTTGTCATATTTCAATAAAAACCCTTGTCAAAAAATCCTATTGGAATTTTAGTTTATCCTTTAGGATCTTACTGGATTCTTAAAATCCTATTGGACAATCTGATTTATTTTAATGGAATTTCACTTTGTCCTATAGGATTTTGGAATCTTATTGGACATTCTGATTTATCTTACAGGAATTTCACTTTGTCCTATAGGATTTTAGAATCTTATTGGACGTTCTGATTTATTTTACTGGAATTCCACTTTGTCCTATAGGATTTTAGAATCTTATTGGACATTCAGATTTATTTTAATGGAATTTCACTTTATCCGATAAGAATTTAGAATCTTATTACACATTTTGATTTATTTTAATTGAATTTTACTTTGTCCTGTAGGATTTTTTTATTTTTATTTTTTAAGGGTATTTTAATTTCTCCTGACTTTTTATTGATTCATGGAATCTTATTGGAATTTGTGATTTTTAAATGGAATTTCACTTTGCCCTGTATTATCTTATTTGATTCTGTTATTCAATTACTTTTTAATTGTGTGTGTGTGTGTGTGTGTGTGTGTACTTGTACACAATAAAAATGCAGCATATATGAAAACACAAATATAAACACTGAAATCCATAATATTACAGTAAGACGAAGATAATATATATGATATTTTATAATGTACGAATAAGTTTACGTGTATTATATGTGACTAAGAATCCACAGAAACACAAACATCTATATAGGGTATTGTCCTGACGCTTCCCCTTTAAGAAATCCGAATGTAGTGAGCGTGCAACTGTAGCGCGCATATTTGAACAGTAACGGTCACGGAGAGAAGAAGCTGAGTGATAACGTTGTTTAACTCGTTAAAAGTTGACTGTAAGACACTACCAAGGAAGAAATACTGGTAACGCTTATCTGGTCTGCATCCTATACGTACAATTTTGGGTGAACGACATCTGTCGGTGAGTTGTTGAACTTGTTTGACTGTTTCTGGTGATTAGCATAGCAGTCTGCCGTACGTCAAAAGCTATGAATCTGCGTAACTGATATTAATGAAATATTGATGTATGCTCTGTATAATGAATTTTCATTGTAGAGTACAAAATGCCCGTTCTACCACCATTTTGAGCTGTTTGAGCTGTTTACAAAACAACGTTGATGGTTTTGTATAGCGTTAGTTTAATTATGTAGTGTTTAACGTTATTTACACTAAGTGCAAATAGCTCGCCTTGTTGCCAGAGGCTACTTACAAGTAAAAATAGCTGCTGCCTTTTAATTATTTGTGGAGTAATATGATGTTCTTATGGCCTGTCCAGGTTAGGTTCCAGTTAAAAAGTTTGACATGGACAAAGATTCTTCCGTGAAATGTGTGTGTTTATGGAGAAGACTTGCATAACAAGAGAATTAAGATGGCGACTGGCGAGGCAACCCCAATTGTGAATTTCATCTCTTCATCAGCGTGTGGACCTGTTGTGTTGACTGGGAACCTTTACTTTATACAGAGCATTAGGAGTGATTGCTTCATTTGAAATAGATTGGATACGATCTTCTTCCTACTTTTTTTTTTTCCTGAACTGAATTAGATGTTTTTTTTTTCTCCCTCTCTTTACATTACTCACAAACAAAGTTTATTTCAGACAAATTGAACTTTATTAAATTTATATTGTTTAATATTTTAGTGTTCTGTGTTATGATGTGATTTGCCTTGAGAACAACAAAGTTATTCTTTTGCCTGTGAAGGAAAAAACTTACACATATTATTATTATTATTATTATTATTATTATTATTATTATTTTGTGTGTGTGTGTGTGTGAGATCAATCCATTATTAGTGCTTTAGAAATTTTTTGCACCAATGCTATGTGCTGCACAAATCACCTCCTATGTTGTTTACAATGTTACTGCAGGCTGTGCAACATACAATGAACAATGTCTATATCAGGGTGAGTTTAAGCAAACTGCAAATACTATCTGTTAGTAAAACAAATACAGTGGAAAATGCACCTTTAGAATTAAAAAAATAAATAAAAAAGAATTCCCATATAGATATGACCAGTTGCCTAATTGGATCCCATTAAAATCCTATAGGAATAGTCCTACAGAATATTAATGTCTTGTCCTATAAGACTCTTCCTATCAGAATCCTATAGGAATGGTTCCAAAATATGATAGAAATTCTTATTAGAATCCTGTACAGGTTTCCCATTGGAATCCTATAGGATTTTTTGACAAGGGAATCTAAAATACAGGTTTGTATTAAAGTAAAAATGGATGATGAATAAGCCTTTCGTATGGAATTAAATAGCAAGCACTTTGAGTGTCTTGTTCATCATATTTATTTCCATATAAAAACAACAGAGCTGAAATTATATCATGTTTATCAGCAACACAGCACGTGAGTGTGATAACGCGATATCCGTATATCTATATTCTAGAGCTCAGAACTGTCCGTCTTGACTGCGCTTATTTCACTCCTCCCCTCACTGCAGCCGCCTACTCTCGCCTACATTTCAGGCGAGGCGAGGCTCTATATGTTAACAACATTTGATTTACAAATTGTTATTGTTATGAAGAGGCTGGTATAATTATCAGGGTTTTTTATTTATTTTTTTTTTTTGGAGTAGCACCAATTGTGGCTCTTAGCCAAAGGTACTTTGGTCTTAGCTCAGGCTGTTCTTTTGGTTTAGCCGACAACGGCGAATGACAGCGACTGACAAGGAGATCAGGGTGAGCCCGCTCAGAAAGAATGCATTGCTTAAGTTTCTGTGGTGTCTTAACTGTTACCAACCAACCTATGAAAGTCACGACGCTTCTTTCGAGGAATAAAAACTGAAAGTACTGCGCCAGATCTCCTACTAAGCTTTTGAAACATCGCTTTGCATATCATTTCCCCCAAGGTAAAATAGAAGAGATGTCCGAGATGAGGTGAGTGTTGTTTTTTTTCTAAATGTAAATCTAAAAAATTGTCCTTTATTTATTTATTTATTTTTTTAACTAAATGACAAAGCCATAGCAAAGGAGTTTAAAATCAACTCGTGATGACTTGCTGTTAAAACACATAAGCTATAATCTCACTCATCATGTTTGTAAAGAACATTCAGACAGATGTTTTTGTCTGTTGTGGTATTATTGTTCTTTAATAAACAATGTTTAATATGCAGCATTTTTGTTATTTATTATTTAAAACTAAATAGTTAAGTGAGGCAAAATCAGTTCTTTTTATTCTTTTGATGAATTATCTTGTTTTCTTGTTAGTTCAATCCAGGACAGTTTACAATCGAAACTGGATCAGCTGGAGTGTCACTTCACTTGGGACATTAAAAAAGAGGATCTAGTCTTGACGAATATCCTCAATAAACTCGAGGAACAGGCCAAGGTGGGTCTAGGGGGGGAGCAAGGAGTTGCACGAACTCACTGCTCTTTAGGATATGTGAAATTTCTTCTTGGGCGCAAAGAAGAGGCCCTTACTGACCTGTCGAAATCTGAGACACTCATTAAAGAAAACCTTGGTGTCAGCTGTGACAAAACTCTCATTGTCACCTATGGAAATTTTGCCTGGATAAACTACCATATGAAGAAGTACACAGAGAGTGAAAGTTACCTTATGAAGCTTCAGAAGATAAATGAAACATTTTCAAATGAGCCTTCATCAGAGGTTTCAGAGGTGCTTGGTGAGAAGGGATGGGCCTACCTTAAATTTTCTCGCAAATATTATGAGAAAGCCGCAAAAGTTTTTCAGAAGGCTGTGAAACTGGATCCAGAAAATAGCGAGTGGAATGTGGGTTATGCTATTGCTCTGTATCGCACTGAAACTAGTAAAGATTTCACTGTGGATTCACCTGCAATCAAGCAGCTAAGACAGACCATTGACATCGACCCAGATGATGATGCCTCTAGAGTTCTTCTAGGAGTTAAACTTTTGTTATGCTCCAAAGAGTTGATGAATGAGTCTGAGAAACTGGTAGAGACAGCTCTGAAAGGTTCTCCAGAAAATCCAGATGTCCTAAGGTATGTTGGGAAGTTCTACAGGAATCAAGGATCTGTAGACACGTCAGTTGCACTGCTGAAAAAAGCACTTGAAAAGTCACCAAACCCAAGTTTCATACATCATCAGTTGGCAATGTGCTACAAGACCAAGAAAATAAAGTTACAGAAAGAAAAACGGAGAGTAAATAGGGTGCTGTTTACCGAGATAAATAATGCACGAAATCAGTGCATTTACCATTTAGAAAAAGCAACTTCTCTAAAAGCTTCCTTTGTCATTGCCATGTGTGAGCTTGCACATCAATATGGAGAGAAACGTGATCTGTCCAAGGCAGAGGAACTGTTTGACAGAACATTTAAAACAGCTAGAGAGAAAAATGATAGTGTGCATGTAGTACATTATTACTATGCTGAGTTCCAGCAGTATTGTAAAAGACGTGAGGACTTAGCAATCAGACACTACAAGCAGTGTTTGGAAATAAGTGCACATACTAATGAGGGGGATAGAAGTGCAGAGAAGCTGATAAACATTGCCCAGAGACATATGAAGGATGACCGGGGTAATTGGAAGGCAAATGAAATACTGGGATTCGTTTATCAAAAGAAAGGGGAAATGTTTGGGGACACCAAAAGCTATGAAGCTCCTTCAGGCAGTGAAGAGGATGATGAATCCCTCAGTAATCTTTGTGAGATTAATTGCAAAATATAAACTTTCTACAAGGATGCACAAATAGTTGCAACATCCAAAAACAAAAACAATGGGCCTCATTTGTGTATTTATGTGCACAGAATATATACACATAAATTTGTTACCCTTGTTTTAATGTTGATGAATCTGGGTGGTACCAAATAAGGGATCGAGAAAAGCCAGCGACCAAAACAAACAAACAAACAAACAAACAAATACAAAATAAAATGAACACCTGTTGTAATATAGTCTTTCAGAATAGTAGAATGTTAAAATCTATTAAAACTGCTGTGCCAAATATTGGCATATGAAATTAAGGTGATCTGGGGTACAGAGAAAAATGTATTTCATTAAAAAAAAAAAAAAAAAGAACCATAAAAAATAAAACTAATGCAACTCTGTTAGTCTTGATTCAAATTGAATTTGCAGTTGTACTTCATTTGATTTAAATTGATTTTGCAGATGTACTTCATTTGTATGTCAAGTGTTACATCTTCTGATGTATATTTTACTCATCATTTTGTTGTACTGGGATTTCAGTTTCCTTACCTCTTAACAAGTTGCTTCATAATAAGGTCATTATGCTGTTTCATTTGAATGTCATATTAATTCATGTGGTGTTGGTTAATGACCAGTTTCATAATGTATCATTGTATAGGGAACACATTTGGATGTTTAAGCACAAATATATTTTGCACATAACATTAAACTTGTAATACTTTAACAAATAAACTGTGGTTGCAGGAAAACATTAGACCTCATGAAAGAAAATCTTTTTTTTTTTTTAACTACCAAATACAGCAGATGTGCAATTATTTGTATGTGAGATTATTTGTAAGTATATCATCATAAATTTAATTATATTAAGTACTTTGTCATTGTTGTATTTTAATTGTATAATAGACGCTGAATATTTAAAACTTTATATTCAAAACATTTTCTTGAAAGCATGAGATTTAAAGGAGCTAATGATAATATATATCTTCTTGGGACTCTTACTAAAGCCTTCTACACACTGCTCGATTTTAGCAATCCTATAAGATTATTGCTGATTACACTGTGCGACATGGATCTAATAAGTTAGTTTTATGTTTTATGCCATGCCGTGTTGATTTCATGTAACATTTTTATTGGCTGGTCAGTAAACGTGGGTCGTGGCAGCAAACACACCATGCGATGAACAGGGTGAATTTCTGACACTGTCAGAAAATGATTGTAGGCTATCTTTGGTCGCAAGACTGTGACAACGGCCGTCTTTGAACCTCTCTCACTGTAAGACATAGGACCACAGATTATGAGCCATGATCACAGAAATCGCCACAATTGTTTCACGATGCCAATCTTTCGTCTTGGACAGCCGAAAATCGTGCAGTGTGTAGAGGGCTTAACGGTAAGCAGTTGTAGCTCTACTACCCCCAATAGGGTCTGGCTACAGACATGCACTTGCATTTTCAGACCTGCACTCTCAGACAAGAGCACTTCCGCAAGTGACATTGCAGTCTTTTTTATTTTTTAGTTCATTTATTTATTATTTTTTTAATTGAATCTCTCAACATATTCCAACAGTAGCCAGGTGGTGAAGACAAGAAAAAAGAAACTAAATTACAATGTCACTCGCAATTGCCACTTGAACTCTCTGCTACCTGCTGCCTTTTCTTGCAGTGTGTGTTGCCAATGGAGACAAGACACTGTGGTGGTTTAATGGTTAAAACTAATTTAATAGCATAACGTACAGGGTCATGCAAGTCATCTGTAGGAGGTAAAGACAAGACCCGCAAATCTGTGGCCACAGAACAGCAGAATATGAACGCAATGCGCAAAGTCTCTCGTTAAGCATTTTCCTGCCATAGAAAACCATTAACACTTAATATGTATTAAGATGCTATTAAAAGATCAAATTTGTTATATAGTTTATTAATATCATGTATATGTAGGTTATATACTGTTTTCCTCTGCAAAACATGGCATGTGGCATAATGGATTAAGATATAGGCTAAACTCAATATGCTCCTATTCATTATTAAAACAACTACAGACAAGCAGGTGAGCCCACAAATAAACGCAACGCCACGTATATTTGCGCTTTCCCATATAGAATAATCTCTACAGCCCTTTTATATCATTGTGTTTTATTTATATTAATTTTCTACAGGAGAAAAACATCAATTTAACGCATTGCGTTCTGGGCATGTCTGCTTGCCTATACGGAGTTGGTCCTTTTAATATCACTTAAGGCATTTCTTATTGGTCTTTATCATCTTAGTCCATTTTGCCACATTAAGCATTTGCTGGGCAAGTATAAAAGTGAAAGTTTGCGCATTGTGTTCATGGCCATATGCTTGCCTTGAAATACAATAAATTAATAAACTATATAACAAATTTGATCTTTTATGTTTTATATTTAATATCTTTTATATTTAATGTGTCTTAATTAAGCCATAGCAAGTGTTAATGGTTTTCTATGGGAGGAAAATGCTTAACGAGAGACTTTGAGCATTGCGTTCATATTCTGCTGTTCTGTGGCCACAGATTTGCGGGTCTTGTCTTCATCTCCTACAGATGACTTGCACGACTCTGTATGTTATGCTATTAAATTCGTTTTAAATGTTTAACCACCACAGCGTCTTGTCTCCATTGGCACATGATTTGTGTGGATTGCAAGTGACGTCGCAGGTAGCAGAGAGTGCAAGTGGCGATTGCAAGTGGCGATTGCAAGTGACATTGTAATTTAGTTTCTTTTTTCTTCGCCACGTGGCTACTGTTGTTAAATGTTGAGCGGTTCAATTGAAAAAATAACAAATAAATAGAATAAAATAAAAAATAAAATAGACTGCAAGTGATGTCACTTCCGGAAGTGCAGTTGCCTTAGAGTGAAGGTCTGAAAATGCAAGTGCATGTCTGCAGTCAGACCCTTCTCCTGCTGGGAGCTTGTGTGTTGGTGACCCAAAAACAGCATTTTCTTTTTTTTTTTTTTTTTTTAATTTCCCGGAAACAGCATTCATTGGTACATTCCTTGGACGCATTACATCATCACTTAACCAGCATGACTTGCATTTGTCAGGAAAACTCAGTGAATGCTTACACAAACTCAGTGAATGCTTACACATTACTATAAAAATTGAGAGATGGAGAAATTCTATACAAAAATCTTGATGTGTGTTTTTAAAAAAAAAAAAAAATAGTGTAGATGAGAATGTTCTTTTGAGCATAAAGTCAATAAAAGGCCCATATGAATTTTTTTTATACACAAACAATTCCTGTGTCAATTAAACAAACAGGCCCTATATGTTAACAAAATTTGATTCACAAATTGTTATTGTTATGAAGAGGCTGGTATAATTATCAGGTTTTTTTTTTTTTTTTTTTTTTGGAGTAGCACCAATTCTGGCTCTTAGCCAAAGGCTGTTCTTTTGGTTTCGCTGACAACAACGAATGAATTGCTTAAGTTTCTGTTGTGTCTTAACTGTTACCAACCAACCTATAAAAGTCACGACGCTTCTTTCGGGGAATAAAAAGTGAAAGTACTGCGCCAGATCTCCTACTAAGCTTTTGAAAGATCGCTTTGCATATCATTTCTCCCCAAGGTAAAATAAAAGAGATGTCCGAGATGAGGTGAGTGTTGTTTTTTACTAAACGTAAATCTAAAAAATTGTACTTTTTTTTTTTTTAAACTAAATGACAAGCCATAGCAAAGAAGTTTGAAATCAACTCATGATGACTTGCAGTTAAAACACATAAGCTATAATCTCGCTCGTCACGTTTGTAAAGTGGCAGTGTTCAGCTGATTATATTCTACTTATAGCCTATTCATAAAATAAAATTCTGCAATGCCGCTTTGGAACAATGTGTTTTGTTAAAAGCTGTACAGAAATAATCTGAACTGAACTAATTAACTCAATTATAAAAGAGGCTTCGCAGGAAGATGCATATAGATTTGCTTTGTTTATTGTTTCCAATTTTTATTGCCTATGGCTATTTCATATTTAAAAACTTTACCATGGAAGATTGTGGTAAGTTAATGAATATGATTAAGCTATATCGTAAACAACAATAATAGCAAGAATAATAATTATTTACCTAATACAAATATTTAAAGCAAACCATCAAGGTATTTTATAACTAGCAACATAATGTCATATTATAATTGATTGATTGATTGATTGATTGATTTATTATTTAGCTAATTCATTTAATCTTGTCAGTTCAATTCAGGATAGTTTAAAAATGAAACTGGATCAGCTGGAGTGTCACTTCACTTGGGACCTTAAAAAAGATGATGTAGACTTGCCTAACCTCCTCAGCAGACTAAAGGAGCAAGATGAACTGGATCTAGGGAGGGAGGAAGGGGCTGCACGAGCACAATGCTCTTTGGGATATGTCAAATTCCTTCTTGGCCTTGAAGAGGAAGCACTTGAACACCTACTAAGATCTGAGAAACTCATTAAAGAAAACCTCAGCGACAATTGTGACAAGGCTGTTATTGTCACCTATGGAAATTTAGCCTGGATAAACTACCACATGAAGAACTACACAAAGTGTGAAAGTTACCTGATGAAGCTTCAGAAGATAAATGAAATGTATCCAACTGAGTCTTCATCTGTTCCAGAGGTGCTTGGGGAGAAGGGATGGGCCTATCTTAAATTCTCTCGCAAATATTATGAAAAAGCAGCGGAGGTTTTTCAGAAGGCTGTGGAACTGGATCCAGAAAATAGCGAGTGGAACGCTGGTTATGCCATTGCTCTGTATCGGACTGAGACTGGTACATCTTGCACTATGGATTCACCTGCAATCAAACAGCTAAGACGGGCAATTGAGATAAACCCAGATGATGATGATGTTCTGAGAGTTCTTCTTGGGCTCAAACTATTGTTATGTTCCAAGATGCTGAAGAATGAGTCTGAGAATTTGGTTGAGAGAGCCTTGAATGGGTCTCCAGAACATCCACACGTCATGAGATATGTTGCAATGTTCTTCAGGGATCAAGGATCTGTAGACAGTGCCATTAAAATGCTTATGAAAGCATCTGAAATATCACCAAATTCATGCTTCATTCATCATCAGTTAGCAATGTGCTACAAGACCAAGAAAATCAATTTAAAACAAGAAAATCGGAGCAAAATTGAGATAGATGAGGCCCGTAATAGAAGCATTTACCATCTAGAAATGGCAACTTCCCAGAAAGCGTCCTTTATTGTTGCCATGAGTGAGCTCGCACTTCAGTATGGAGAGAAAAACTATCTGCAAAAGGCAGAGGAACTGTTTGACTCAACATTTAAGACAGCTACAGAGATGAATGAACATCTGCAGGTAGTGCATTTTAATTATGCTCAGTTCCAGCAGTACTGTAATAGATGTGAGGATTTAGCTATTGAGCACTACAAAACATGTTTGACAATGGGTCCACATACCAAGGAGGGAACTAAAAGTGCTTGGAAACTGCAGAAAATTGCCAAAGGACGTATCAAGTGTAACCCAGATGATTGGAAGGGAAATGAGATATTGGGATTACTTTATAAAGAAAAGGGTAAGATATTCAGTGACACAGAGGGTTATCCAGACACTTTAGCCAGTGATGAGAATGGTGAATTCCTCAATAATCTTGGTGAGCTTTTGTCTTAACATCATAAATGTTCATGTAAATTATGTCAATGAATCGGGGCTATTCTAAATGAGGGAGCTAGTTCAGTTGGTAATTTGCATTAACACCCCAAGCTTTGTCCATTTAAGGGATTTTACGTACAACTTTATGTCTCCACCAATTATGGATCATGGTTTCTATGTGAAAACATTTGTACACAGAAAAAAAAAATATGCACTTAATGAAGGAGACACTATGGGTAACAAATGACAACAGTTATTGTTACCTCTGAAGTTTTACTTTATAACTTACAGTGCTTTGATTTATTAAGCTGTTAAAATTATAGTATACTGTGATATCTATTGTGCATCTATTTCTTACGTTTTGACAAGCTGACAAATTCTTCTGATGGTAAATATTTATGAGTATCTTCTGGTTAATTTGATTAGTAGCATGCACACAAACTTGTATAAGCTTATTGAGGAATTTAAACTCTAGAAACTATTTGTCATCCAAAGAACCATTGAGGGACTGCTTAGTAGCAAACTCAGTGATCATAACAAAACTTTACGTCTCCTGCTTTTTTTTTTTTTTTTTAGTCTGCACCGATTATGGATCATGATTTCTATGTGAAAACGTTTGTACACAGAAATAAAAATATGCGCTTAATGAAGAAGACACTATGTGTAACAAGTGACAATAGTTATTGTTACCTTTGAAGTTTTACTTTATAACTTACAGAGCTTTGATTTATTAAGATGTTAAAATTATAGTATATTGTGCTTCTAGAAATCTTTTGATCAGCTCTCCTAACAGAATGTGGGCCTATTGGAATCTTTCAAAAACATTGATGTTGCCAGATCTTTGTTCAAAACAGAGCATCTCTTTTATAGTTTAATGAAATGAAGGTGGTGTGAACTGAATGTCCTGTATTATGTCTTTGGACATATATTTTACTTGTATGTTTTTCCTCTTGTATTTGGGTGTTTTTCTGTTTATCTTTTGACAAATTCTTATGATGGTAATTCTCATTTTTGAGCCTCTGCTGGTTGATTTGAATGTCACTAAATGTATTTGGTGTTTCACAGAAGAAAGAATGTAATATAGATTGAGATGACAGAATTTCATTTTTGGGTGAACTGTCACTTTAAGTCAGGGGTGTCAAACTCAGTTCCTGGAGGGCCACAGCCCTGCACAGTTTAGATTCAACCCTAATTAAACACACCTGATCCAGCTAATCAAGTCAATCAGGCTTGTTTGACAACTACATGGTTTGTGTGTTAGAGCAGGGTTGGAACTAAACTCTGCAGGGCTGCGGCCCTCCAGGACTGGAGTTCGACACCCCTGCTTTAAGTGCAATTACAGTTGCATTACTTCTAAACCTGTATTGCTTTGGCAAATACAAAAATAAAAATAATAAACTGCTTTTTGTTTGCACTGTGTTTTAGCCTTGATTCAAATTGATTTTGTACTTCATTTGTATGTAAAGTGTTACATCTTCTGATGTATATTTTACTCATTTCTCTGTATTGGGATTTCAGTTTCCTTACCTCTTAACAAGTTCCTAATGAGGTCATTATTCCGTTTCATTTGAATGTCATTTTAATACATATGGTGTAATGACCAGTTTCATAATGTGTCATTGTATAGGGCACAGATTTGGATGTTTAAGTACAAATATAAAGTGTTAGCATGTGAGCTTTAATTTTTATAACATTAAACTTGTAATACTTCAACAATTAACGGTGGTTGCAGGAAAATACTAGACCTCATGAAAGAAGTTTTACCAACTAATGCTGCTTAAAATTGCAGTAGATGTGTAATTATATGTATGTGAGATTATTTGTAAGTATATTGTTATACACTGTAAAAAATTACTGTGAATTTAACAGTAAAAATACTGTAAAAATGCTACAGTAAAAACCGGTTAAATGGTTAACGGTAAAAGGCCGTAAAATTTACAGTGAAGAACCGTAAACTGACATTCCCAGAATTCCCTGTGTTACATTTTTTTTTTTTTTTTTAATTTGATGTTTTTTTTGTTGAAATAACCCTTTCTTCTCAGTTTTTTCTTAGCTGTTTTGTACATTAGGGTCCTATGTTACATCTAATGTTGTTAAATTAATGTTTATGCATTATTTCAGTTTCATGTGTTTAGTGTTTGTGTGAATAACACTGTGCACCTTCTATATGTTAATATTTAAAAGCTGTTTGTGATGAGCTTTGGTTCATCATTTGACTTTCTCATCACCACCTGCTTTTGGTGGTTATCAGTGTATTACAAAGGTACAAAACAGATTTCAGTACTTCAATGAAATTATGGTATTTACCTGTAAATTTAAGTGAAAACCGCAAAACATAAACCAAAACAGCTGCCGTTTTTTTACCGTAAATTTTACAGAATATTTTTTACAGTGTATAATTAGCTAAATGGAGTAGTTTGTTATTGTTGTATCTTTATTGTATAATAGACACTGAATATTTAAATCTTTATATTAAAAACATTTTCATGAAAGCTTGAGATTTAAAAGACCTGAAGATACAGAGAAATGTATGTTTCCATCATATCTAATATTGTTCTATATTGTTCATAGATGTTTATCCTGTTACTGAGGTGTTACTTAAAAGTTGCTGATTACAGTGGCTAAAAGCAGCGCTATGGCTTGTACCAGTGGTTCATAAATAGATGATACTGCAGTTGTAATTTTTTCTTTTTAGAAGTTACTTATTCAAGCTGACAAATTCTTCTGATGGTAATTATTTATGAGTATCTGCTGGTTAATTTGATTAGTAGAATCGTTGAATGACTGCTTAGTTGCAGCAAACTCATGATCATAACAAAATACATAACTTGTCAAAAATGTAAGACTGTGACATGTACCCTTTATATCTGAATTTCACACCTCAGACTTGTCTAGATCTATCTAGAAATCATCATTGCCCTCTGCTGACTTAAAAACATACTACAACTGGAGCTTTATCATAACCTTCATTTGTAATTAAAGGAAAACTCACAGACTGCTTGCACATTACTATGAAATTTGAGAGACAGAGAAAATATATACAAAAATATATACAATGAAAAACCTGATGTGTGTTTTTTAAAGCTTGCTAGTGTAGATGAGATTTTTTTTTTTTTTTTTTTTTTTAGAACAGAAAGTCAATAAAAGCCAGGCACATGAGAACTTTTATAAACATACAACTCCTCTGTCAATTAAACATTATTACGGACTCTATATATGCTAACAAAATTTGATTAAACAAACAACTAGATAAATAAAAAAAAATTGCTATACCAATGCTATGAAGTGATGGGTATAATTATCTTCAGGTCTTTTTTTTTAGAAGCATAATAATCTACTTGTTTGCCTTCACATGACACCAGTTTTGAGTCTTTGCTCAGGCTGTTCTTTTGAGTTCTCTGACAACGGCGAATGGCGGCGACTGAGAACAGCAGGAGAGAACTGGAGATCAAAGCGAACCCGCTCAGAAAGAATGTCGCCATGTAAGTCCCTGTGGTGTCTACCAACCAACCTTAAAAAAAAAAAAAACAATTACATGATTACCTTTTAATAGGGCACATCATTACAAAGTGACAGCTGTGGTCAATGTTTTTTTCTTCTTTTTAATAAAGAACATTACAGTAATTTTTAATCTATTTTTCATGGACTGGATCTAGGGCCAGGTGTTGTGCCTAGGGCTGGGCGATATGGACAAAAAAATTATCACGATAATTTTTTTTTCATATCAGTCGATATCGATAATTATCACGATAAATTTCAAATCTCTATTTCTTTCAAGTTTAAAGTAAGATTTTTGCTCCAAAGTAAAAGTTGTAGAAACCAGATCATTAATTTTTTTTTTAACAAAATAAATATCTAAATAGAAAAATTAATTTCCACATGTTTTAATGAGTTATATTGTTTCAAATCAAGAAACAGGGTTTGGGTTGTCTGATAATGATAATGATAATAATAATAATAATTAAATCACTTTTTTTTGTGTCTTAGAAATGTACTTTTGATAGTTGCTTGAGGATGCAGAGGTATTTTTTTGTTCATAATCAATCAGTAACATCTATAAAGATTGTAGCAACCTCAGTTTTATATGGTTAAATTTATTCTGACCCATTTTTTTTTTTTTTTTTTTTAAGCATTGGTCTCCCATAGTAGCACGCATACATTTTAAATCATGATAAACATAGCTAAAACCATACATAATGGTACCTCAATACCATGGTAAAAATATAACTACATGGTTTTATAGGTAGCCTATTTGTATGAAAAACAGTAGTCTAAAAACATTCACTATAAATGCACACATGCTATAGCTTAATCACAAATACACACATACTATAATTATATACCATTATTCCTGTAATACAATTCAATGTGAATATCCCACATTGCTGCCACAATACCATGGTGCAGTGAGTGTTACTACAGTAAATCCATGGTAAATGATGGCGATGTGTAGATTGAAAAGCCTTCTGACTGTCTCGTTGCACACAGCTTTAAACTAGTTTGAATCATTTGTGTTCATCGCTGAATTCAAGTGTTTCACACTGGATCTCACAGCGCTGTTTAGTGCTGGCATAACGGAGCAGTTCACACATCGCGTCGTTTGCGCGTTCAAGTTCGTTATTTCAAATGTAGGCGCGCGGCAGCTACGCTCATTACGGAAGCGACGCGGTCGCTACGCGCTCGGTTTTTCCAGGCGCGTCCGTGCCGTATCTAGATAATAAATGCATTTTGTCTAGTGAGTTCGCGCAGCGCGGCAGTTTAAACTTTGGTCCGAGCGGATAAACGGTCCGTGTGGCGCGATTAAAATGAGTCGCGCTATTTCGTTCCGCTTTTAGCACATAAAAATTATATCGAACATTTATCGAACTCTTCATATCGTTTTATCGAGGAAAATTATATCGCGAAAATTATCGTTATCGAATTATCGCCCAGCCATAGTTGTGCCAGTGACAAACGAATGGAAAACATGATCAAAATAAAATTCTTTGAGGCTCTTACCTCCAATGGGTGGGCTGACCAGATAGGGAACAGCATGGAGGAAGTACACAACCCCAAGAGCTGAAGAGAGGTAGGTTGTCCCTACAACATCTGATGTTACTACAGGAATCAGAGCAACATAGGCGCCATCAAAGTACCCATAGAGCACAGAGAAAGGTACGAGCAAGGCAAATGTGCGTAAGAGGGGGATAAAAAGACAACATAGTCCCTCCATTCCCACAGCAAACATGTAGCATATATTTCTGTACTTCTTCAGACACCTTAGAGAGATACAGAAAGTGGTAGTCAGCATGATCAGAAGCAAACAATCAACAATCTTTATCTGTTTTTCTAAAACCTGAGCATTTTTTAGCTTTGTAAACTCTATGAATCATTCATCAGACAAGAAACCATGACATACACTCTTGTAAATTTTAACTCTAAACGGACAGTTGGGTCAATGATAAATTAAGAAAATGACAACAAATTTGGCAACACTTGGCAATAAGGTGTCATTTGTTAACATTAATTAACAATGTTGGGAAAAGTTACTTTTTAAATAATGCAATATTGCATTACTCCCTAAAAAAGTAACTAATTATGTTAGTTATTCTTTATGGAAACTAATGTGTTACCTTACTTTTAAAATCTGGGCACGTCTTGCTTGTTTGTTTTTAATATAAAAAGTTCTGTTTTTTGCAAAAAAAAAGTGAATTCATGCACAGTAAAACGCAGAAGAAGAAAGTTCAACACACTTCAGCGATTAAAAAAAAGAAGAACGAGAGATGTTAGTTTATCTTGAGTAATTTTTGCTCATTATGGTTGAATTGGATCATCGAAGGTCAGCAGGAAAGACACTGGTTAATACAGTAAAATGGGAGTAAATACATAAAGGATATTTATTACTTTGTATTACATATTTAATTATTGCAGGTTTGCATCATATTCTGAGTTGCATTTCACTATTTCTTAGTGACTATTATTTTGAGGAATGCTGAATCAGTTTTTTTTTTGTGAGTGAGATGAATTAATGCATGTTTACTTTTATTCTAGAACTAGAGTGACATCTTATTCACGATTTCTCTCAACATGGGGACAGGAGTGCTTTTAATCAATAAATGGGGAAGAAAGTAACTGGTGTTACTTCTTTTTCAAGAAGTAACTCAGACATTTTCTTGTAAATTAAAAAGTAATACATTACTTTACTAGTTACTGGAGAAAAGTAATCTGATTATGTAACTCACCTGTAATGAGTTACCCTTCAACACTGTTAGTTAATATATATAGTTAGGTAATATCATAAACATGGACGAAGAATGAACAATACATTTATTAATCATTGTTAATATTAGTTTATGAAAATACAGTTGTTTATGTTAGTTCACAGTGCATTAACTAATGTTAACAAACACAACTTGTGATTTTAACAATGCTTTAGTAAATGTTGAAATTAAAATTAATTAAGATTAATAAATGCTATAGAAGTGTTGTTCATTTTTAGTTCATGTTAACTAATGTTATTAACTAATATTAACTTATTGCAAAGTGTAACCATAATTTTAAAATATCTAAAAACTTGTGCCAAGGTATTAAAAATGTACTCCATGTCTTCATGTTCTTGTTTCAAACGTTTTACACCATTTAAAAAAAGGCTTCAATTGAATGACTGTAAATGTGTCAAAAAAATCACCATATTTTCCTTGCACCTTGAAAGTTAATATTCACATTTTAATATTTATTTTATTTATTTGTCATTAATATTATTTTCTTGAATTTTTTATTTCATACTTCTAATGAAAACATGATGTCAGTTGTATCACCCTGTCATTGTTTGACTTGATGCCTTCCAGAAAATATCAAGATTAACTTTAATTCAGAAACTAAAAAGGAAGTTTTTGCATGAATTTACCTATTCTCTGATGAGCATCATCAAAGAATAGGTAAATTCATGCAAAAATCTTTAGTCTGGACAAAAAAGTGCAATGTCATGGAAAACAAAACTTGTGCTTGGAAAAAAAATTGATCATTAGCTCTTAAGAAAAGAAGAAACAAACAACATGTGGCTCAGTCAATAAATGACTTATTCCTGTTTTTGACTGTAATGCAATACTAACACAGCACAAAACAACTTACCTCCTGTCAGTGAGCCAGCCAAATGTGATGTTGCCAACAATGTCAATGACTCCAAGTATGGACATCAGGAAGGCAGCATGCTGATGACCTACACCTACATCCAGCGCGTATGGTACTAGGTATACAAACGGCAGACTGCACCCACTGGCCAGCAGCAGGAAGGAGCCTGCCAGCACCAGGAAGTCAGGCATGAGCAAAAAGTGGTATTCCTGCATGGACTGAAGACAGGGTTGTTTAGCATCCACTTC
This sequence comes from Cirrhinus mrigala, assembly GCA_036247105.1. NCBI lineage: Eukaryota > Metazoa > Chordata > Actinopteri > Cypriniformes > Cyprinidae > Cirrhinus > Cirrhinus mrigala. Next base: position 20,557,802 of record CM070018.1, read on the forward strand.
TAATTTATCGACCACAGCCTTCCCCATAGGAACGCCGTTCACCGTAGGCGGCTTAACAGCGTACTCGCACTCTGAGTCCACCGGAAGAGGACAGGCCTCCTCTTCCTTTAGAATGATGGGCCGTAACAGAGCTCCACATACACACAGGTTAGACACAAATCCCCCTAAAATAAGGAGGGCCCCCCGCCACGAGTAGTGCTCGATTAGCAGCTGCACTACTGGGGCCAGGATGAAGGTCCCGATGCCACTGCCAGACATGGCAATGCCATAGGCCAAAGCCTTTCTCTCGCAGAAATAGATACCGACCATTGCAATAGCTGGAGTGTAGCAAAGGGCAAAGCCAAGCCCTAAAAAAGAAGAGTATAAAATAAAACCACTACATACAAAGTGAAGACTAATCGGTCTGTAGGTCAGCGTTTTATTCTTAGGGTCTTACCAGTTAATACTCCCAGGGTAAGGTAAAGATATTCCAGACTGGTGGCGAAGGAGCTGAGGACTAAACCTATGGAGGCCAGGAATCCTCCCAGTATTACAGCTACGCGACATGACAACCGATTCCCGATCAGGCTTCCGAGTGGAGCTGCAAAAGTAATGTGATTAAACATGTTGTGAAAATCATATTGAACAATATGTGATGAAAAATCACAAAATCACATTTGAATTAATATTTACTTAAAGCTGGGTTCCTATCCATGTCCACTACTATACATAATTTTTTTGGGGCCATTTTCTAATGTAAAAAACTTTTACATAGTTACAAAAGATTTCTTTTTTAAATAAATGCTGTTCAAAATTAATCATAAGAAATGTTTCTTGAGCACCAAATCAGCATATTAGAATGATTTCTGAAGGATCATGTGACACGACAGACTGAAATAATGGTTGCTGAAAGTTCAGCTTTGCCATCACAGGAATAAAATTTTATAATATAAAAATAAAAATAGAAAATAGTTTTAAATTGTAATAGTATTTTACAATATTACTTTATTTTTCTTTTTTTTTTTTCTAAGAGATTTTCTTTGCAGAGAATATATATAAAAATGGTGTATTTAATATGGTATATTTCTGAGAAAATGTAGAGATATTGCATAAAAATGCTCCAAAGGTGCATTTGCTTTAGGTTAGATTTTTTTTTTTTTATTCAATAAGAAGGCATTAAATTAAACAAAAACACATTATGGGAATAAATTTATATCCACATCAAAAATGTCAAGTGACATGCTTCCAACAACTGATAGCAAAGATAGAAAGCTTTGTTTTATTGTTTTAAACGGCTGCTAATTTTTATTTAATATTACATTGTGCAATATCACATTACACAACGTTCATTAAAAGAAATACTTAACATTTTTAATTAAGAAAAGAGTTACAGTCGCAACAACTTCCATTATTATTTTGCATCAGTTTCCTCAGAAGTAATGATTTTGTTACGTTGAACACACGGGATGGGAATGCTTTATTTGGTAATCGTGATATTCTAATATTCTAATTATTCCACTAATATGACACTCTCTCATATGGCAACATACAGTATTACATAATATGCACCTGTGTGCCTCTACAGACTCCTGCACGGCCCCAGAAACATATCAGCCTTGTGATAAAAGAGAACGTCAGATGTTCGAAAGCTTTAAATAATAGCATTTCTTACGTCGTTTGTTTACTAGTTGGCTGCCTAAAGATGGCCCTTCCTTAGCAATGTAATTCTTAAGACTGCTGTACTGTCAACAGCAGACAGCAGTGGGTGTAAGGAAAGCAAACAGGCCTGTTTTTTTGGGTCAAGCTTGCGACACTGACGTGTCCTTTCAAGATGTTCGCTGTGTGTTGCTGACTTCAAGAGAACGATTTCAGCCTCCCACAGGCTGCAGGTCTTTCTTAGTGTCTTATGCAACATTATTGTCTCAGATGGGAAAAAACTATGTCTAAACCAATCTGGAAAGGAGAATTTGTATCTAAATTCTGCTGATGGAATCTATTTCAGACCAGGCCAATAATGTGTGATACACTAATGCGCAATGACTTCACTATCCAATACGATTATTACATACCACACAGCATGGTTGTGCAGTCCACTAATGAATGAATCCATGCCGTCCCAGAGTAATCTCTTGCAAAGTGCATCTGAAACTCAACAAAGAATATGGAGATGCATCTGGAAAAGAGAAAAAGACAACTCTGATCAGACAAAATACACACAGCACACGTTTGTGGTCTTTAAAGGGCCATAATGTGACACTTCAAACTAACAACATGCTTCTAGTGCCATTCACAGCCAGTAACAACGAACAGCCGTGCGGATCGTGGGTGTCTGGATATGAAAGGCTGAGACGGGGTAATGAGGCACAATCCTCTGCAGTGCCTGTTTTGCACCTGAACAAACAGAACTAGATCACCATGCAGGTCATTCGGGTCAGAGCACTCGGTGTGGGTATGACAGCCAGCAACTCTCACATCTTCCGCCACTGAGACAGACGTGTCTGGCCATCAGCCAGTCCTTTAGTTCCACAGACAGTGAAAAAACCCAGTCAGCAAAACCAAGTTGTAGACTCAAAGGATAAAATCTTACCCTAGGCCTTGAATAACATGCACATATGTAAATGATAAGAGCTGTCGAAGGGGTTAAGGGCAAAGAAGAGAAAATCCATAAGATAAAAAAGAGGTTAAAAAGGCAATTTTTTTTATCCGAAGACCACTGGCTGCCCTTTAAGCTCTAAAAGAGTTTCATCATCTGGTACCTCTCTAGTTGATTATTACCACTTATCTCAACAGGACTTAAGAAATGGTCAAAAGAATCCTTGTTTAAGAGGTGAGAGGTCACATAGACACTTTTGTCTTAACCAGCCTGGCTGCAATTTCATCCCACCTACATCATTAGCGGATTTGCAGACCTGTCCTTCAGGTTCTCGCCTTTCAAACCTTTTCACGTCAGGTGATGCACTCGAACAATTAAATTGAACAATAAAATAATTATCTGGCGTATGTAGTCAGTTCAGCATGTTCCTGCCTGAGGGGGAAAGTCAAAATACTGCTGGATAGAACAGCTTGTTCAAAGCAGTATGAAAGAAGGACTGTACTGCCCTAAAGATATTATAGAAGTTAACATAACCGAAGCAGAAAAAAAAACCTAAGACTTGCAGGCCAGTAGATGTAAAAAAAAAACAAAAAAACAACAACACTGTGTTATCTATATCCATGTGTGAAGGCCTGAAAGTTGTTTACAAGACCGTCAAATGTAACCTGACCTCAAAGGCTGCTGCAGAAACACCAGATAGCGCTTGTCACTTTGTGAACCGGTGACTCATTCTAGGTAATTCTCAGCCTGGAATGAACTAAATATAGTTGTGTCTCATGTACAGCACTAGACAAAAGTAAGTACTATTTAACAAGTTAAACCCATTTGAGAAACAAAGCCTGACATTTTAAGGAGAGACAATGTTCGACAATGTTCCTAAGTTATCAAACATCTAGTTACGCACAACCATCACTTTATGTTCTAGTTCCAAACAGGTAAGAACAACAGCCTACGCCCTCCAAAATGTTTACCTTGTGACAGCTCTTGTGCAGACAGTTACCACAAAGCAGCCAGCTACGATCATCCATCCCCATCCTCCATCAGGAGGAAGGACCCCTCCTTTCTTCTTTTCCTGAGCCATGGAGTCTGTCCTTCCCACCACTTTTATTTCCCTCAAGCACCAAAACTCCCGGTCCCATACACACGTTGCACCTCTCTGCTGCCACACTCACGGGTCATGGAATTCCTTCTGCAGATGTGAGGCCCGGTCAGTGACTCTGCTGAGTGCAAGATGACACACACAGCAAAACAGGCAGGAATAAGTAACAAGCTCAGCTAAAATGATTAACAGGCACGATGGGTGATGCACAAATTCTGTAAGAAAATGCGACATCTTCCAGAGTCTGGGGCTTCTTTTTGTTCTTACAAATGATTCACAGTGAAAAGTGAAATGATGCATGACTGCATTCATGGGAAGTTTATGAGAGAGAGCCCAGTCAAGCTGACAGGTTGCTATATTAACTTGAGACCCTGCAGTCTGTCTGCCTGACCCTTCTACCCTTTTGGCCCCTTTGTCCCAATTAAAAAGCTGCTTTTTTCTTCTTTCTAAATACCATTTAGTTTTTGGTACCCTAAAATATACTTATATCTGTTAAAATAAGTGACAATGATGTGGAAAATGACATGCATTCTCTAGAGCCATTAAGGGCTCCAGTAAAAACAATAAAATGTGGCCATGTACACATTGTACACTGTCAAGATAAGATGATACCGTTTTTGGTCTCATTATTCTAATCTAGATATCAGTCGACTGTGAGAACAGTCCCAACTGCACTTAATGCAGCATGAAAAACACACATCAACTCAACAGATTTCTTTTAAATTAGGCTTGTCTAATTGTCTAACTGTTGATTTCTGGGATAATTTACTCTCCTCCTCCTGTATTCAAAGTATGCCTTGTCAGTATATAGCAAATTTTATGTGTGTAAATGTCTAAAATCTTGTCATTAATGTTAGTGTTACATATTTACATTTTGCACCTGCAAATCTCAGCTTAGATCTTAGAGGTTTTTTTTTCCTAGAAGATAGAAAATATTAAAACCCAATTTATTATTATTATTATTATTATTATTATTATTATTATGAGATTCATGATATTCTTTGTCTTTAAAATAATCCGTCAAATCGTAACATTCGTTCCAATAATAATAATGTAAAAAAAAAAAAAAAAAAAAAAAAAAAAAAACTAGATAAGAAAACTGGGAAAGTTTTACTGTTGTGTTGTTTTTCTTTTAAGAAAGGAACATAAATTCACCAGTGCACGTGATTCGCTTGTTGAAACCAGATGTTTAAGGAACTTCTCAAAGTGGTAAATAAAGGCACTTACCATTTTACAAAACAACCACAAACACGGTCCAGACTTTCCCCATTCAACTCCTCTGCAATCGCATGAGCAGGTCCCGATGTTTGAAACTCTTCTGCACATTCGCTTAATTGAGTTGGTGCAGGATGTTCATCAACATCCTGCGGCTTCCACCAGTGAACAAGTTTGCAGCTGTCGGAACATCAAGACCCGTGGACATTAACATGTTTAGACGTGCAAGCTGTGAACCTATTTACCTCTCTCTCCACTCCCCCTACACGTGAAGAAAAAAAAATGCAAGTAATGTTATGTATGACAGGGTATTACAAGTTCCTTCTCTTGCAAAACTGACTGCTTGGGAGTTGCCCTAGTTTCATTTGCAGTTGAGGAACAACGTCAGAGTTTACAAACGTGCTCAGCATACAGCAATTGTGACCACAAAAGCAGACTTATGTTGCACGGGTATATTTGTTTTAATAGCCAAAAATACATCGGATGGATCAAATTGATCGATTTTTCTTTTATGCCAAAAATCATAAGGATATTAAGTAAAGATCATGTTCCATTAAGATATTTTTGTAAATTTCCCACCGTAACTATATCAAAACTTAATTTTTGATTAGTAAAATGGATTGCTGTGAACTTCATTTGGACAACTTTAAAGACTCAGATTTTCTCAGTATTTTGATTTTTTTTTTTTTTTTTTGCACCATCAGATTCCATATTTTCAAATAGTTGTATCTCGGCCAAATATTGATATTGTCCTTTCCTAAAAAACAAACAACAAAAAAAAAAAAAAAAAACAAAACAAACAAACAAACAAAAAAAAAAAAACATATTAACGGAAAGCTTATTTATTCAGCTTTCAGATGATGTATAAATCTCAATTTCGAGAAATTTACACTTATGACTGGTTTTGTGGTCCAGGGTCACAATTTATAATTTCATACGTATTATCTATCAGGCAAATCAAACTGTTATTAATTGCTAGTAAATAAATTTAAAAGTAACAATTCAGACGACACTGTACACGATTTTTCGAAATGTAGATTATTGGTCTACATTTTACAAGAAAATACTATTTAAGCCTTTATTTGTGTGCAAACAGTTTCATGTAAATACATCCGTTTTTTCAGTGTAGGAAATATCAAACACCTGGATTCCCTGGGTGACCAAAAAACAACAACAACGAGAGAGAGAGAGAGAGAGAGAGAGAGAGAGAGAGATGGCTCTCACACATCAACAAATATCTTAATTTGTGTTTCAGAGATGAGTTCAAGTCTTATGGGTTTGGAATGACAGCAGAAAACTAATGACAGCATTTTTATTTATTTATTTATATTTATTTTTACTATCCAATTAAGTATTCTAGACATAATACTTATTCCAAACGTGACTATGTTTTAATGCGTAGCAAACATTTGCTATTGCTTTGCTACTAACATCCTATTGTCTTATACATTCTATAGGGATCTGTGATTTATACTGTAAATATATAAACAACTAGTATCATTTTTCTAGCACAAATTGAATAAACACTGGTAGACCTACCTTCTTTATAATACTTTTCCTCATGGATTGCCATTGCAATTTGTTTCTGGTAACTGCTGAATGTTGCATGTGAGAATTGGGTAGTTGAATGCAATTTTGCATGATAAAATTGGCTAGTATGAAATGAATATGCAGTAAACTAGCTGATTTTTGGATGAAAATAAGGAAAATGAAATGAAAAGCCATAACAGTAAACCAGTTTCCATAATTAACACATTTAATAGATATTTACAAAATAGTTTATTGACAAATGAATTTTCACGTTAACTCAAAACCAATATAAAAACTTCTTAGTGACATGTTAGAGCCAGTAATGTGATTTCTTCATTCCCTAGGAGGCAAAAGTAAATCATGGATTCCTCTATGACCAACATCATAAGAAATAGACTTAAAATTTGTGTAGTGATACTGTTTGAGATTCATATGATTGCCTGAACACTGAATAAACTTAACTTAAAATAATTTTCAGTATGGAATTATACATACATACTCACTCAGATCACATACGTTAGACAGGTTTGTCAGGAGATTGAGGTCATTAATGAGGGGTATAAGCAAGGAAAATGAACATCTAATTATCTAAAGCGAGACGATTTATCAAGACACAGTTTAGCTCTAGAAAAAGCTTATAATTCAGCTGTATTTGCGCTTCAGCATTTCTAATTTAGAACATGCTTCCTGAAAACTGGGCATTAAACATGTACAGTTTGGGACAGACAGAATACACTTATGAAAGGAGAGAAAAGTTTCATACAATTTAACAAAGAGCGGAAATGAAATGAACATGCGCTGGCATACGATCCAAGCGTTATGCTGGTTTACAAGAACAAAACCTGACAGACAGGCAATTACACTACATTAGGTGGAGCGATCCATCCAAGTGCTTAAGGAAATGACACACCTGTTCATAAATCGCTTACATGCTTTGCATTGGCTCAGTTAAAATACAATGTACCGACACATGCATTCACTCTGCTGTGGCATAGGTAAAGCAATACCCCCCCCCAAAAAAGAAAAAGAAAAAGCCTCAAATATACTGTTAAGGATTAATGTATACAGTGACATCTGGATTTAGCATTAGCAACAATACAGAGGATACAGAGATAAAGCCTTGTCTCTATCAGTAAAAGGCACCCCGTAACACTTGGAAGTTACTTTTGTGGCTCAGAGTTGTTGGGGTGCCATTGTGCATAATCCAGACATCCAAAGACAAAATGGCACCCCACTGCATAAGGCAATTCTAAGGATGAGCAGAGGAAGTAAAGCATGAATCAACAGACAGAAGGAACCGATGTAGAGGCAGTGTGGCTAATGCGCTGTTACAGATGTTACCAGCAGCTAAAAGACACATTTATGTCAGCACAGGTCTGTTGTTGAGCTACAGTAGCTGATGAACATGTAGTAGGTTCAGTACACTTACATTAGGTGATTACTGTTGACACAAATAACAGAATCCTCTAACAGAAATTGCATTATGATAATATTCCTCATATTACTTCCTTATATGAGTTTTGGTCTTGCTTGCATTTATGATGATCAGGCAAAAAAAAAAAAAAAAAAAAAAAAAAAAGCAGCAAACTACAAAATGCAAGCCTGAAAACTGCTCATTTTCTCAGTGCTGTTAAAAAAGTATTGAATGTTTTTTTAGTTCATATTTACAGTGTCAAATCAAAAAGAGAAAATGAAATTGGTAGAAATGTAATTGCTATAATGCTGTGGCTCAAAGAGAAGGAAAGCAATACATTTTTATCTTAGAAGTGCTTATGTTTCTGATCTTCTGATCATATTTAGATTATAGTGACTGGAATAACGTTTTTGAAATTTTCTGATTCCAGCTTTAGGAGCACACATCTGGTTCTGAACAACTACCTGGAGCGTTCACATTCAGGCCCAGCTGTCCAATATTAATACAGAGAGTTAAAAGGTATTTAGGCATATAGTTAGAAATTCTCATGTTTATACATGAGAAAAAAGGCAAAATCTTTTCAGTAATAGATGATGTTTAAGCTGAAAATGTTCAAAGGATGAAGGCATTTGCGAGGAGGTTTGACAGTACATATGTGTCTTGGTTAGCAGTCTCAAATGAAATTTAAGACATCACTGCATAATGGCATGAATGTGACAAGAGATGGTTTGTGCAAATGTTAAATTAAATAAAAACAAAACAACAAAACGTTACACACTACAGTGTATATACACAGGGTAAACTGTTAACACATTCAGACCAGAGAAATCTCAGCATTTGGGACTGCAAAACTGAATAAAAATCATTATCACCGTAAGAAAGGACTAACTATACTGTATGTAGTGAACTATGAGAATTCTCCTTCTGATGTAGATACTGATTTCCAGTCAATATATGCAATTTGGTCCCAACACGATCAGTGTCAGCTCAGGTGCATATGTTCTCTGTTCATTAGACAGACCAGTTAAAAGGAGGTAAAGATATATTAGAAACTACAGCTACTCATGTCAACAATCCACTAATCATACAAGGCCCAGTGTAGATAAAAGAGATCTACCTGACAACATTTTAATTCTGTAAAAGTGTTCAATATAATTGAAAAGTACTGAAATTCAGTTGGTATTTGATGCGTTATAAAAAAATGTTAGAATTATGAATTTGGACTATGTTTTAGTGTCCAAAATGACTTTAAGTCTAATAATACAACTTAGCATTTTTAATGTAGTACAGATATTATAAATGCTTGTATGTGACTGGACCCAGGAGAGTAAGGTCCCGCATAAATGTACTGCTCATCTATGCGTAAATATAAATCTGATTTGTGGTTCAAAGCATTATTTTTTCAGAGGGGATTGGGGGAGGATTTTTTTATACAGCAGGCTTTTCCACTAATACCCAATTTACTCACATCCAGACCCTTTCCACATGTTACGATTGGTTTCATAAAGCTCACAAACAGGGAGTAGAGGGAGTATACAAGCATTAGTGTCCTAAATCATCTTTTCCTCAAATCATCAATACACGGCAGAGGCAAAGCTGTGCTGGGATTATGGCAACGGTGACAAGGAACAGTTAGTGCGAGGCGCCGTCTATCACACACTGAAAACGGTGTGCTGTTGCATCACAGCCTCTTGATCACCTGCACTTGTCACGAGCATAGAAGGGCCAGCGTGTAGATGATTTGAAGAGAAATGGAAACTCGTCACATTATTAAATGGCTTTTCCTTATTAGGGGATGTGGCTTTCCTGAAATCTTACAGCAGCTTCTGGTTTGAAGGTTGGGGTTTCCTCAGTGTCTCAGGAGTCTTCAGTCATCTTCAGTAGCTCTAGGAAGGCACCAACAGCTCCAAAATAACCCTGCAGTAAAGAAGCAGAGCATTTTATTATATTTCCATACATGCTCATTTCATATGATATGATGGCCTTTGTTGAGGCCTATTATATGTTATATTATTATATTTTGCACTACTGTTTTCAAATGTTTTTGTGAAAGTATTCATTTTTTTCATGTTTTGTTATGTTGCTGCCTTAGGTTAAACTGCTTTACATTACTTTTTCCCCACATCAAACTACACTCCATACTCCATAATGACAAACCAAAAACAGAATCGTCACAACTTCATAAATTCATAAATGTATAAATAAAAGACTGAAATAAGTACCTTGCATAAGTAACTCAGTATTTAGCTGAAACACCTTTACAGCCTCATGTCTTTTTGGTTATGATGCGACAAGCTTTGCACATCAGCATTTGACAATTATCTGCCATTATTCTCCTCACCTCTTCACCTCTCAAGCTCTGTCAGCTTGGGTGGGGGCTGGGAGATATTTTCAGGTTTCTCCAGAAATATATGATTGGGTTCAAACCCAGGCAGTGGCTGGGGCACTCAAGGACATTCAACAGAGCTGTCTATAAGGCACTCTAGCTGTGTGCTTAGGGTCATCAAGCCTGTTGGAAGGTGAACCTCCTGCCCAGTCTGAGGTTCTAAATGCTCTGGACTGGGTTTTCATTAAGGCTATCTCAATATTTTTGTGCACTGAGCATTTCTTCTACTCTGACGAGTCCTTCAGTCCCTGCCACTGAAAAAAAAACTGCAGCTTAATATAAGGCTGCGACAACAAAATGTGAAAAAAAAAAAAAAAAATCAAGTGGTATGAATACTTTCGCATGGCACTGTGTGCGTCTATATATTTATATATAAAACAGTCATTTTAAACTGTAATAATAATAATAATAATAATATCACAATTTTACAGTTTTTACTGTATTATGATCAAATAAATGCAGCCTTGGTGAGCATAAAAGATACTTTAAAACATTAAATAAAAAATGTTAACTGATCCTAAACTTTTCAATGAATATAAAAAAATCTTACGAAATGCACACAACATAGCAGAACTTTTTAAATGTAAAATATTTTAATTCAAATAATAATTTCTAATTAATAATTTCAAATAAATTTAGAATATTTGACAACAGAAAACAACATCCATTGAACTGACACAAGGGGGAGCTAAAAGTTGTTAATCTGCAAAGTGATCATGCAGTGACATCGACTGATGATCCACAGGAGAGGAAAAACTTGTATAAACTGTACTTACACCTTGTTAATTTCTCATTTATTATAGACCTATAAGTAACCTGCATCTGTTGCAACAAAATTTTTTTGTTTGTTTGTTTTTGTTTTATATAAATCATCATACAACAGGTGCTCATTTTCATCTTACTCCCTAATATTTACATCCTCACATGCATCTTCACAAACACCTCGTACAATATCCCACCACAATCTTTTCTGGTCCCATTAATATTTTTGTATCTAACTAAAAGCCACAAAACTCAAATTTTGATTTAGTTTGCTGTTTAAAAGCAAGTAATTGTAATTTAGTTAATACTGCCATCGTTTATAAAAATGTGTATTAAAACATTAATGATATGGGTGTGTTTGCTGGGTGATGCCAATCAATTTAAAAGCCATATACTTGCTTTGCTGATAAATTAATATATTGACCACTATAAAAAAAAGGTCATGGTGCAAGTCCAAACAAACATAATTAATGGCCAAACATAACTGATCCAACTGATTCTAGCATTGGCAAGGAATTACAAGTAATAAAAAAGACTTACTTCATGTTCTAAGAAAAGGGCTTTCAACTGTCCGTTTGACCAGAAGTCCATGGCATAGGCTAGCAGCTTAGTTGATATTGTATTGATCCGAAGGAAATTCCCAACAAAAACCACTCTATCGATATTCTGAAGAAAATTAAATGAAAAACAGATGGTCAGAATAAACAGTAATATTGCTCTATTTTAATTCTAAAGAAGAGAAAAGAGGAAACACATTCCACTTTTTCTTGACTTTTGTATTTTAGGAAAAATTGTGGCTGTTCAGTGTGCTGTGATAGCCCTGTACAATGCTGCTTGATCTCCATGCCACAAGACAACACTGTAAAGAAGCTCATAGCACACAGAAATTATGGTCATCCTTAGCCTCATGGACTTGGTCTTTATACTTTTTATATGTCTTACAGGGAAATGACCACTGAATTTAACGTAGCCTATGTACCTCTGAACAAAAAGAAAAAAAAAAAAAAAAAATCCAATGTGCCTGTAAAAACAGTTCTTAAAAAAACAGATGAGAGAAAATGTTTTCAAACCTCGTTGACTGCACACATGCGGGCGATGGAACCAATGTTGTTAGTGATGGTGACTAGAGTGGCCCTGGCCAGGTCCTCTTTACTTATACTATCACGTTTCTCCTTGCTCATCATATGACCAAAACTAACAAATTAAAAGAAAAAAAAAAACTTGAAGATCTTCTTTAAATCACAATTGTAGTTATATTTACATACAAATGATGGCAAATCTGTCTATACCTGGAGGCAACGGCAGAACCCTGGAGACCGAAGCGTTCATAATCGCCTCCATAAATATCCTTCACGAGTTTGTCCACATTTGTGCTGTCCCCTTTAGCCGCCATTTCTAAGGCCTCCTCAAATGTCTCACAGCCAGTCAGCAAACAACACAGGCCTAGAAATGTACCACCTCCTAAACTGAATCACAAGTAATGAAGCAAATGAATGCTGGTGTATTTAAATGAGAAGTTCACTTCCAGAACAAAAATTTACAGATAATTTACCCCCTTGTCATCCAAGATGTTCATGTCTTTCTTTCTTCAGACATAAAGAAATTGTGTTTTTTGAGGAAAATATTTCAGGATTTCTCTCCATATAGTTGACTTCTATGATATAGTTTGAACTTCCAAAATGCAGTTTAAATGCATCTTCAAAGAGCTCTAAACCAGCTGAGGAAGAAGGGTCTTATCTAGCAAAACGATCGGTTATTTTACTAAAAAATTGACAATTTATGTACTTTTTAACCTCAAATGCTTGTCTAGCTCTGCTTGAACTCTATATATTCCGATTCATGACAGTTAGGGTAGCTCGAAAAATTCCCATCTTATTTTCTTCTCCAACTTCAAAATCATCCCACATCGCTGCAGAAGTACTGACCCAGTGCTTACAAAGTGAACATGCAAAGAAGATCAAACACCCTTAACAAAAAAAAAAAAGGTAAAACAGCGATGTAGAATGATTTTGAAGTTGGAGAAGAAAATGAGATACCTTAACTGTCATAAACCGAAATACAAAGAGCTCACGCAGAACTAGACAAGATGAGAATTTGAGGTTAAAAAGTATATAAATTGCAAAATTATTTCGCTAGATAAGACCCTTCTTCCTCGGCTGAGATCATTTAAAGCCCACTGAAGCTGCATTTAAACTGCATTTTGGAGGTTCAAACTCGGGGGCACCATAGAAGTCCACTATATGGAGAGAAATCCTGAAATGTTTTCCTAAAAAAACAATTTCTTTACAACTGAAGAAAGAAAGACATGAACATCTTGGATGACATGGGGGTGAGTAAATTATCTATAAATTTGTGTTCTGGAAGTGAACTTCTCCTTTAAAAAGTTGCATTACTTTATGTAGATTAGAGACCTTGTTTCTAACAATTTTCATTCCAAAAAAAAAAGAAAGAAAGAAAGAAAGAAAGAAAAAGGAGTCCTAATTTTTACTTTTTTAATTTAGGCTCTTTATCTCCATCTGCTGTTGAAACATAGAAATTGCAAGATGTTGTAGAATAGTTTTTAGTTTTTTTTGTAAGTTGCTCTTTGGTAAGGTGTCCACACATGACATGGAAGAAAAAAATTGACATTGTGGCCACAAATCAAGAATTTCTTTCTATGAATTAATTCATGGCCACATTTTATTAATGCTTTCTTTCGTTTTGGTTAAATTGTGGCCACAATGTACTTGTTTCCGCATTTTATTTACATCGTGGCCATATAATTAATTAGTTCACTCATTGTAATTTAGTTTTTAAAAATTAGGCCACATTTAATTAAAAAGGGGAATAATTTAGTACAACGCTGCCCTGATTTAACTAAAATGATGAAACAAATTTTTTAGTCATGGCAACAAATTCTTATGGCCACAATATCTTTTTTTCCCCGCATGTCATGTGCAGTACTCGGTACTTTGGCAATTTTCTTCTGCGTTAATAAATCATCAGGTTTAAGCTATATCTATGGTCCTTTGATAACATATCTGATAAATGTGTCATCTGGTCAGTAAGAAGCATATCTGCCGTTATAGTAGCCAGATCTTCTTTTCTTTACTTACAGGCAAGGACTAAGGGCATAACCCTGAAATTAACCTATTTGCTTACCTACAAGAAAAAAACATGAAGCCGGAATTTACCTGGTGCCTGTGACTCGCTTGTAATCATCCTTGGAGTAAACAGCCAGGATGCTAACCCCCGAGCCAATGTTTACCAGCAACATAGGGAAGGGGTTCTCCAGGCTAAATGGCCTCTTGACACAGTTTTCAGGGTCAGAGGGATTTTGGAAAAAATAACACTCAGGATGACCATTGAACCCGACTGAGTCAACGTAGAGCAGACCTTGAATGAGGCAGTCCAGTTCATCCAGCTTCTGCAGCTCCAAACCAGCCACCTGCAGTTATAAGTAAATACACAATCATAAATGTGACATGCATAGCTAAAAGATCGCCATTCATTGTCCTGATAACAGTAATAGGATAACAAGACATTACAGTATGTCAACAAAATACTAACTTGCTACAGATCAACAATTTTTTTACATTCAATCAAATAGGATAAATTCCATTACAATGTCGCCATTCCTCTGTGGATCACATACCGTTCTGAAGTCATCTTCAAACTTGTATGCGCCCCCACCCGTGGCGCACAATGTGGTGTGCAGACTGGAGAAGTTCTTGTCTCTGCCCATTTGGATGAAGCGGTGCATGTCTTGTGTGGGGAACCGAATGAAGTGCAAGTTGCCTTTCCGGCCACACATGGTGAGGTTCTTCAACTCAAGGTGAACATCACGGATACCTGTGTTTCCATAGGCCACATTGGAGGTCAGATATCGGCGGATGCTCTTTAGGCTCTCCACTTCCTCTTGTTCTTCTTCAGCAGTTATGTCCTTGGGCTCAAAGTAAACCAGCTTTACCAGGGTGCCTCCGATATCCATTCCGAACCATGGAAAAGCTGAAAAAAAATCTCAAGTTTTAGAAAGGGAAATTTTGCTGTTCTTTCTTAAACAAACATAACCTTCATCTTTCTTTGTGGTACTGATGGATGTGAGAGAAATATGTGTGGAAAAAATTCAGTGACTTTTGGCATTTTTAAGATTTTGGTGTAATAAGTATATTAACGAATACTGTCTGATATGATCGCCTTGATAGGGGGGAATTTTTTTTCTATTTACACTACAGCTTGTGGGCCTTTTTGTTGCCATGGTAATAGTGGTTTCAAAGAGATTGCCTGGCAATTCTGAGAAACATCCTGTCTTCAAAATAAAAGTTACACATCAGATGCACATTATCTGTCTAGCATACAATATAATCTCTTGGTAAAAAACATTTAGATCGTACTGATACAACGTCAGTATTTATTTATTTATTTGTTTTTTTTTTAGTTTTAAGTGAATTAGTAAAATATCTTTGCAACGTTTGGAAGAAAACACTTTCTTATGTCATTGATTAGTTAAGGGAGTCTGCGTTTAGATCAGTGATAATAATGCAGCTGGCTGACGTACATGTAGGCAAAAGGTGCGTGTACTCCTTGTCTCAGAGAGCAAAGTACTCCAAAGCCACCAAGAACACAGTGACTTTACAGCAGTTAATGAACAAAAAAGTAAAGCTACAGCAGTTTACAGCCAACAACCCAAAATGTAGTAAAGCAATGGAATGAATATTTGAGATTTCTTTTAATATTTAAAAACATTTTTTTTCAAATAAATAACGAATAACTATAAATACTTTTTGGAGTGTGCAATTACTTTGGCTACTTGACTGACAGTAGACTGTAAAAAGATGCCGAATAATCAATAC
Organism: Cirrhinus mrigala; assembly: GCA_036247105.1. Taxonomy (NCBI): domain Eukaryota; kingdom Metazoa; phylum Chordata; class Actinopteri; order Cypriniformes; family Cyprinidae; genus Cirrhinus; species Cirrhinus mrigala. Next base: position 20,573,612 of record CM070018.1, read on the forward strand.
CAACAAAACGGAATCACTTCAAGTTTTTATATCGTGTAGTGCTTTTATTGATTCAACAATATTAATCAGGACCTTAACTTACCTGGCTTCTTCACAATTAATTTCATACTTTGCAGGTGTGACAGATTATGAAGACAGCAATATGAAGCACGAAGCGATCTAACCAATATATGTATGTATCATTCAAATGCTGCTGACAGAAGAATGTCCTTATGCCACTTGTCAGGTGTGCTATTGGCTTTTTATGTTAATTACACATGTACTGTAAAGTCTGCCAGTTCGATTTCCCCACCCCTTTATATGATCCTTTCCTCTCATTGGTTGAAATCGCATGTCTTTCATATCTGGCGTGTTTTGGTCACACCCTCATTTTCTGATCTGGCCAATGAAATCCGCACAGCTAGCATCACATTGATGTCACAACACTAAATTTCCCGGTGTTTCAAAACAAATAAACCTCTTATTACAGGCAAGTTTGAAATGTGTTTACATCTTATTAATTTATTTTTTTAATTGCGAAGAACAGTTAAATAAAACACAAAAAGAAGAAAAAAAGGTTCACTTCCGGAACTTCATGACACCAAAAAATCTCATCTTTCACGTTCTTGATACAAATATGAATAAGGGCTAAATGCGGGGGGAAACAGATTCTTCAGTACAAACACTGACCAAACAGCTAGCAAATAAAATTGAATTTGTAATTATACAGCGGGATAACCGTTATTCATAATAACGAACGGAAAACGGAACGTATAAAATAATGTCTGACAAGCTTATTGCACAACAGAAAAAATAGAAAAATAAAAACAAATTTTAAAGCACTGGAATCGTTTCTTCAGCTGGATATATTATGGATCTTTTTAAATAAAACTGATCCCAAAATAGCGATTTACAGTATGTTGTGCTAACTGTCATTGTTCAATTTGAGTCACATTGCAAAAAAAATAAAAATAAATAAATAAATACTGAAAACTCGACTTACGCGGTCTGTTCTTTTTTCCCGAATCCACGCGTCTTCGGAGTCTGCAGCGCTTCGCAGGCGAACCATTGTTGTGTACATCCTGATGAAGATGGTGGAAATTTTCAATACCATTATGGCCACCGCTACTGTCACTAGCACCCAGACCTCCTCCGTTAGATGAAATACACTCCCCGTTATCGGACGGTAGGGTGTGAAATCCGTTTACTAAACCGTTCGTGTAGTGCGTCGTTCCGTTTTGATCGGATGTTTCAGCATTTTCCATTATTTTACGCAGCAAATATGAACGCTCGGAAGACAGACAGATGCGTAACGACTCGACGTTTCGAAGGCGCTTTGAAATTTACAATTGTTTTATCAGAGTTCTATATAAATGCTGATGTGTTGTAAAGAGATGAAGACAATAGACAGGTCTTCAACATCTTATTTGAGGTCACTGTCGGTCATTTCTTCTTTACACGCTGTATGGCTGTTTCCGAGTCAAACAGCCGGTATATGCGACGTCACTAAGGAAAATGCCCCCACTCCCTCTTGCTGAAACGTCATGTTTCAGAGCCGCCTACTTATGACATACCAACTCACATACCAACTCACCTACTCACTATTACCGTCTTACTATTTAAAAACTTTCGCGTTACCTAAATAAGTTTATTTAAGTAATATTTAAGGAAGTCTTGACAGAAAAGTGAAAAAAGACTGAATATTAGACTGAATGTTGTCTCATCTGCACAACTCTGGTGGACTTGGGCATAATAGCCTACCTGTTTGACAAAAAAGAGTGTATTCATAAGGAATGAAAGAATACACTTGGTCTGTGTTGTCAAACCAGTTATTAGGAACAATATAAGGTAATACCTGGGTAAGAAGAAAAAACAAAAACAAACATACAGCACTGGGAGACAATGTACACCATTTTAATAAATGTGTGAAGAGTCGTTTGCCCTATTCAGTTTTTGAAATGAATTATATTCAGAGCATGATTTTTTTTATCTTCTGCATCAATCATGATGACTGTTATTTCTAATGTGTGGAAAAATTGTTCAAGTGCCAACAACAGCAAAGTTTGCAATGTAACATCAGTGTTGTTATTGGCCTCCACCATACAGCTTAACTCAGCTTACTGACAATTTATTATTCTCTACAATTCCAACATTAAAAAAGAAAGTTTATGATCAATAGAAGCACACAACCAATTACACCCAATGACACTTGCCGATACAGTTCACAATGAAGAAAAAAAAAAAAAAAAAAAAGAACACAAAGGAACAGTGCACATTGTAGTATGGAAGCACGTTTCCGCCACTGAATAAAAAATAAAAAAGGTAATTGTGACTTTTTATCTCACAATTCTGACTTTTTTTTCTTTCAATTACGAGTTTACATCTCGCAAGTCTGAGAAACAAAGTCAGAATTGCGAGTTTGTATCATGCAATTCTGGGAAAAAAAGTCAGAATTGTGAGATAACAAGTCGCAATAACCTTTTTAAAAATGTTTTATTCAATGGCGGAAATGGGCTACCATATGTATGTGTTAGGGGTAACACATTACAAGTAATGCAAGTTACATAACCATATTACTTTTTTTTTAAGTAACTAGTAAAGTAACACATTACTTGAGTTGCACTTTTAAAAATAAAGGTGCTTCATGATGTCATAGAAGAAACTTTTTTGTCTAAATGATTCCATAAACAACCTTTAACATCTAAAGAACCTTTCTGTTTCACAAAAGATTCTTTGTGGAAGGCTCTTCAGATTATAAAAAGGTAAAGAGATGGTTCTTTAAAGAACATTTGACTGAATGGTTGTTTGTGGAACCAAAAATGGTTCCTCTATGGCATTGGTATGAAGAACCTTTTAAAGCACCTTTATTTTTAAGAGTGTATTTTTTCAAATAAATAATGACAGTTACTTTGACTGATAGCTCTCCTGTCCCCATTGACATAAATCAGAAATAAGTGCAGAGGCATTGTGTGTGCTGTGTAAACATGGTGGTTACTGTAGTTCTAGACTAAATGTGAGCATCCAATAATTCATTGCACATAAAAAGAAAAATGAATTTTGCTCAGTTCAGGGCTCTAAATAAAATGTAGGTGTTTTTCCATCCTCAAGTATGAGCTCCATAATCTCATATATCATACTGTATGAGACTGCTGTATCAAATATGATAATCAACAACAACAACAACAACAACAACAACAACAACAAATATTTGCTTTTATATATTGTCTAAATAAATGGCTCCATTAAAAAAATAAGACTATTTTAACTCATACGTCAAGCTTTACAGGTTTATCAAGTTTAATAATTGTTTCAGCACTGTTACAGTCTGCCAGTCCGTGACTTTACAATTGGTCCCTATGTTTAAACTAAAAGAAACAAAGGTGAACATTTACATACAAAATTAATGCACATTGTTTTATTACTTTGAATCTGACAGTTATCATTATTAATTTTTGGAAGAGACATATTAAATTAAAAAGCAAGATATACAGTTTTTAAATTTTGCACATGCACCAACGTGAAAAGTAAACGTTTAACATTTTGAGTGGCATTGCCCCAAGAGGGCGCTATAAGCATGATATTCATCCTGTCAGCCACAACATTAAAACCACCTGTCTAATATTGTGTAAGTCTCCCTTATCCTGCCAAAACAGCTCTGATAAGTCAAGGCATGGACTTCACGAGACCTCTGAACATATCTTGTGGTATCTGGCACCAAGACAAGTCCTACAAGTTGTGAGGTGGGACCTCCAGGGATTGGATTTGTCCAGCACATCCCATAGATGCTCATTTGGATTGAGATCTGGGGAATTTAGAGGCCCAGGCACAGTGAACTCATTGTCATGTTCCTCAAACCATTCCTGAACAATTTATGCTGTATAGCTGGGTGCATTATCCTGCTGCAAGAGGCTGGTACCATCAGGGACCACCACTGCCATGAAGGGGTGTACGTGGTCTGCAACAATATTTAGGTAGTTTGTATCCGCATGAATACCAGGCTTCCAGCAGAACATTGTCGAGGGCATAACCACCTGCCAGCCATAACACTTTCCTCTGGGTTTATAAGAGCGATGGGCTCTGTCCAAAATGCTAGTTCCCATATTTGTAAAATTAATGCAAGATGTCAGATGTTTCTAGGTGAAACTGTTTAGTTTGATGTAGAGGACAGCCACTATCTCACTTATAAAACAATCTCAGAGTAAGAAATAAGGGAATAAAAGTGCCAAACATGTCTAAAAAAATGTACAATATATGTGTTGACTGGGATGTGTATCTGCAAAGTCTCAAAACTGAGTAACAGAGAAGTGTCTGCTAGATGTATGGTGTCATCATTATTACTTTTATTTCATTTCAGAACATCTTATAGACTTACTTTTGTTGTCTCTGTAATGTCTGACATACGTAAATCTGTTGTCTTATTTTAGAACTTTCTTTTGTCTGTGAAACACACAGTGTCTGTATGAGTTCTCTTGAGGTTTTATATAAATACAATTGTAGAGGACAAAGGAGAGTTTTTGTGTTCTTTCCACCCCTTTTACATAGTTTCTGGATTATAGTGAAGGTTAGCTTAGATCTCTGTTCACCAACATTTGTCAATGTTTCAGTCACACATATTTTAATATATCATAAATTTCAACATTCTGTTCAGTGTAGGAAACGTATTGATTTGTGTTGCTCTAAGATGCTTTCTACTGTCATTCATCGGAGAAGTTAATATCATCTAGTGTCAGCCCATATAAGAGATTACACAATTATGTGCTATTACATCTACAATACAATGCAAGACACATTAGATGTCTTGTTTTCCTGCAACCACTGGGAGTAAAATAACTCCCTTAAGCTCTATATAACAATGAAACAAAAAGACTGATGATAGACAAACCTTGATCCTTGATCAAGGAGGAAATGGAAAGCATGAGTGTTTTGTCTGCTGAAGGCTACAAATAAGGCTTTTAAGCTCAGTAATTATCTCCTAATATAGGCATTTATCCCTTTCAAAATATGCCCTTACTCTGTTAAATTATTTAGTATTAAAAAAGATTTATAAATAAAGAAATTAATAGTACTTTATCAGATTCCATTAGATTACAAAAATAAATGTAACTGTAATCCTACTTAGAAGTAATAGAGTTAAGTAATACTACAAGATAAATAAATTACAGTTACTTATAAAAATGTTAACGATTACAAAGCAGTTTACATCTAAATATTTTCACTCACTCACACACACACACACACACACACACGTTTGTTTTTGTGAATTGTGGGGACTTTCCATACACACACACATACAAATTTGGTTTGTGTACTGTAAAAATCCATAAAATGTACAGTAAAAAACTTTATTTTGCCTTAACAGAATTTTATCATAAAAAAATACAATAGCAACATTTTAGGTTTTATGAATTTAACTTAAACTTACATTCAAAATTTGTATTTCACCTTTGTAATACTTTGATAACCATCAAAAGCAGGTTAAATCAAAGCTAGAGCAGTGGGCAACCATTGCTCCAGCACCCAGGGAGCAATTGGGGGTTCATTGGGGCACCTCAGTCATAGTATTGAAGGTGGAAAGAGCACTGTTCACTCACAATCCCTACCTTCAATTCCTGCTTGTGCAAGAATCAAACCAGCAACCTTTGGGTTACAGGCCCGACTCTCTAACCTTTAGGCCACACCTGCCCCATAACACCATTGTGGTAACACACGATGTAATGCAATGTTTTTACGTGGTTTCTGAAACGAATTGATTTTTGCAAAGCTCATTGTTCTGAAAAGCAAGGTGTGCTCTGATTAGCCAGCTATCCAGTGCGTTGTGACTGGCCGCATATCTCAACCGTGTGACGGAAATGTTATGCCCCTTACCATGTTGTGATCCAACATTAGGTGTAACATACAACCCTAATGAACATAACTGGTAAGAAAAAAACTAAGAAGAAACATAGCTATTTCAATAAAAAACATCAAATGTGAAATGCAATGCAGGGAATTCTGGGAATATCAATTTATGTTTTTCACTGTAAATTATATGCTCTTTTTCACTTTCAAAAACTGTATTTTACCATAAAATTATATGAAATGTCCAATTTTTCACCATATATAGTAGTGGAACTTATCATCAACCAATTAATAGGTTTTTACTGCAGTATTTACAGTTTTTAACCATCAAAAAATCACAATCATTTTTAAGGCATTGCGAGATGCCAGTATTTCCTTGGATGGCAACGCTGGATGGCACAAAAACTCAAATTAGTCATATCAGTAAGGAAAGTTGTTACATAGAGGGCTCTACTCCTTTATTTGTCTTAATTCATTAAAGGGATAGTTAAAAAAAAAAAAAAAAAATTGTTGCCATTTACTTACCAGGTCCAGTGGTGGACAAAACAGTTTAAAAAAATCTTCTTGTGAGCAAAGCTTGTATTTCTGTAAGACTAAATTCATTAGAGATTTAAGCAGCCTTAAATAGCAGGGCTCAACTTATTGACATCATTCTCATAGCGTGATTGAGCCATAGAACATGCATAATGCCATGGCTTAGATTAGTGAAAATCAAATAAGAATTTTAGATGATCTTGTGCCTGAGGTAAAACAAACACAAAAGAGTGTATTATTTAAAAGAGTGGATGAATAATTAATTTCATAGCTATAACTATTTTGAAACAAGCAGGATTTTTTTTATTATTCAGTCAGCTGCCTCATTATGTGTTGCTGCGTTTTATCTGGAAGTCAAGCTTATTCTTTGTGCAGAAATATATTAGGAAAATAAGTTTCTTTCATCAGTGACATTGATTGTAAGCATTATTCTGATTTCAAATCACAACGCAAAATATCTAGTGATCATCTGTTAAGGTGACAGTAACATTTACATAACTGATCATGTAGTTTACATTAAAAGTGTTAAATTCTACCTGCCTGCAGCCAACAAACACCATATTTATGTTTTATGTTATATTTTTCTCTTTCTTTATAATCCTTTCTTTAAATTGTTGTCTGTATCATATACCTCCTTGGTTGGTACATTGTTCAGCTCAGTTTTATGTGTTTATTTGTCTTGAGTGGGAAAAAAAAAAAGATCTAAGCAGTTGCGCTGTTCACTTATTTTGTTTATGTTACAGCCTTTCCCTTCTCTTAAAGTTATCAAAAAGAAGGTTGTAACACATGTATACATTTATAACATATACACAGATGAGCCATTACATTATGACCATCTAACAACCTGCAGGAACCCCTTTAGCCTACAAAATTGCAGCAACGATTTCACGAGGTGGCAATAGGTCTCCTTGGGTATCTGGTACCATAATGTCACCAGCAGGTCCTCCAGTTCCCATACATTGCAGGGTGGTAATAATGCAGCATGAACCCACTTTTTGATTGGGCTCATGTCAGGTGAATTTAGAGGCCAAGGCATTAACAGAAATTCACCATCATATTCTTTGAACTACTCCTTGATGATTCTGGAAATGTGGTATGGCGTATTATCCTGTTTGTAATGGCGATAACCAGCAAGGAACAATTTCTATGAATGGGTGCACTTGGTCCACAACGATGGTCAGATACCTGACGGGATTATGCTATTGGGATAATGGGGCCTAAAGTGTTTCAAGAAAACATCACCCACAGCATATAACACAGGCACCGCCGGCATGTGTAAAACCCAACACTGAATCCAGGTGCCATAGCTTCTGTTGGTAATCAGCATATCTTGATGCACAAGAAATCTTGATTCGTCAGACCAAACAGGTTCAGCAGTGTACTTAGGGTTGGTCATGGTCATGCAAGTTAGTAACATCATAAACATCGCATTAAAGGATAAGTTCACTTCTAGATCAAAAATTTACAGATTTACTCACCCCCTTGTCATCCAAGATGTTCATGTCTGTCTTTTTTCAGTCGAAAAGAAATTAGTTTTTTTGAGGAAAACATTTCAGGAATTTTCTCCATATAGTGGAGCCTGTGAGTGTGAACTTCCAAAATGCAGTTTTAATGCAGCTTCAAAGGGCTCTAAACAATCCCAGCCAAGGAAAAAGTAAAACTTAGTAAATTTAGTAAAACCATTGGTTATTTTATATACTTTTTAACCTCAAATGCTCATCTTGTCTAGCTCTGCGATGTGCATACCTACTCTGGTTCAATAAAGTTATGGTATGTCGAAAAACTCCCATCTCTTTTTCTCCAACTTCGAAAACCTACATCGCTGCAGAAGTATACTGACCTAGTGATTACAAAGTGAATGTGCAAAGAAGGTCAAACGTCCGTTACCGAAAAAAAGGTAAAACAGCGATGTAGGACGATTTTGAAGTTGAAGGAGAAAATGAGATGGGATTTTTTCGACATACCCTAACTGTCTTAAACAAGAATGAACAGAGTACAGAGTATAAGTAAATTATCTGTAAATTTTTGTTCTGGAAGTGAACTAATTCTTTAAGCTTGATCCAAAGAATAAAATGAGTGTAGAACTATCATACTATATCAGTTGTTTCAAAACATGTTATGCCAAACTTAAATTGTTTGCTAGAATGTTGCATGAAAAAAAAGTATCTAATAATTTAAAATGGCAGACAGGGAAAATGATTGCCTGGTGTCTTTGTACTCCACAAGACAAAAAGAATTTAAATGAGTCTAAATATTTAATGTTTGTTCAACCACTTGGTGTTACTCTTTTGAAACCGCTCATACTTCCATGGCAATTCTTTAATGCATTATAGGTGAGAACATCAAAGTCTGGAATATCAAAACCTTGACTTTATTTCTCATAATTACAACTTTAAATATCACATTATTTTTCTCTTAAACCTTGTTTGACAATTAAATTTTTTTCCTTTTTTTTTTTTTTACTCTGTGGTGGAACCAGGATGAATAAGAATAAAACAACAGGGGCATCACACCTTCTGGACTCTTAATGAATGTAGACAATAAGGAATACTAATTTAAAGAAATAATTTATGCCTGAAGTTATCTAGTGACTGATAGAATTACCATGGCATCTGTCTGTCTATCAGTCTGCCGATCAGGTAGCTGTGTCAATGATGAGACTATAAAACAATAATAATAAGGCAATTGTTTATATTTCACTTTCTGTTTTTTTTTTTTTTTTTTTTTTTTTTTTTAATTCATCTTTATCTTCGTTTTTGGCACACACATTTTACCAATGTGGTATTAAAGCAGTGACCCGTCCTTGTGCAGATCTTAACACTGAACATTCTAAGGATGAATGTTGTGGGGTGGGGAGGAAAATAGGATCCACAGCTGCTGCTGTAACAAAACCTGACCTTGACTCTCACAGTTACATTTATTCTGCTGTATAAATTCAGGAGCCATTGTCAGTATAATTTGGATTTTGAAATAATCCCAGTCCCCTGGGTGTTTTTGCTTTTCACACAGAGGTAGAAGTCCCCAGATTTTATCAGCAGGAGGAGATTTCTGAAGCTGCCTTTCTCTTTTATACATCTCCCAGCCCATACATATATTATGCAAATGTATGCCCTCTGGAGCGATAAATAAATTTTACCAAATTCAGCTGACAAATGGCTCCAGATCTTATATATATATTTATACTTTCCTTAAACAATCCTCATAACTAACAAATCCCTTAGATGGGGTTCAATGCAGGAATGGGGTCTTCCTATTCAAAGAATAAGAATATGTAGCTAAGGGATAATGTACAGCCTGTCACTCATTACCACACAACAAATCAATACAGGGTGTTTAGGACTCCAATATGATGCCAAGATAAAGTCACTATACAGCCTAAACAATTGACCTACCAGCAAAACTACGGGACCTGATTGCTCACCGCATACCGGTTTCAGTTTACCTGGATGAGCAGTCTGACATAGGATGAATTGGAAGTGAGCATATCTATAGTTGGAATGTCTTTGAAGTGGGGATTCTGAAGGGAGGAGGGCAACTGTGGTTGCGTTTCAATCAGCTCCCAAGCTCGCTAGCTTGTGAATCAGTATACTGTATACAAAAATTCAGGCACTGGTATGGACCTGGCCCACTGTACATTGGGGTACTGATTATTAAATTTATTTCTGCTTATTAAATGTGTTTCTGCTGACCTAAAATGACATATAATCACATGTCACAGCATATTTTTTTTAATTAACTTGCGCCATCGATGCTCCCTGGATTTTGCTGTGTATTTTTTTAGGGAGCTAATGTTCTAGAGCACTGGAAGCATTTTGTAACAAAGACTCCCAGACTACTGTACCAAGTAGCTTACTAAGATGCACCCTGTGTCTCATATGTGGTCATTTAGAACACTTGGAAAAAGGAGCAATGAAGGATAATGAAATTAAAAGATTTCCTCTCCTGGAATTATTACTGTGTAATGTGTAACATTACTTGTTTAACTCTTTGCAGGACTGAGGTTGTCACTCTGCTAACATACACACATTAAAATATTTTCATAAGGATTTCATTTTGATCCCTGCTTGAGGGATTGCTGTTAGCAACCCCTAGTGGTGATTCAGTTTATTCAAGTAGAGAACATGCTCTTCAGCCATTTTAAGCATGTAGCACTTGAAAGATAACATGGATAAGAGCCTGCTGAATGGCTATGTAGGGTAGACCGGGTACAGTTAGTTGACTTTTTGCTTTTTCCATTACCACACCAAACTAGGCACTGAAAAGTGATTTTTCCTTTACTTGTCTACTAAAATATTAATAATTATTAACATCCATAAGTAGGTCATATTTGCCACAATTAGCTCATAAAAACAAAGCTTTTTTGTTGTTTTATTTTGTTGAACAATACCTGAGTACGGTTAAAGGAGAACTCCGCTTCCAAAACAAAGATTCACTTATAATGTACTCACCCCCTTGTCATCCAAGATGTACATGTCTTTCTTTCTTCAGTCGTAAATAAATTATGTTTTATGAGGAAAAGCATTTTTCTCCATATAATGGACTGATATGGTGCCCTGATTTTGCATTTATTGCCCAGTAGAAAGCGGACAGAGCAACACTCACTACATTTTTGCCCATAAGAAAGAAACACAATGCAATGAAAGAATCACACATAGCCCCAGTGTCAGGGTCGTGTGTAGGAAGGAGCCGTAGGATGAGGAAATATAACAAACGTGCTTTAATAATAAAATCCAAACAAGGGTACAGGAACAGGCAAGAACAGCAGGGGAACACACACTTACATAACGTTAAGATCGGACGAGAACCAAGGAACTGAATGAAACTTATAAAGGAGTGCTAACAAGACAAAAACAGGTGTGGGTAATTAACCAATGAAGACTTAACAAGAAACGGAACATTAAAGACCATTGCATATATTATTACTGTTATTGTATATTGTCTTTTATATAGTATACTGTTTTATGCATGCTTATTATAGAACCCCTTGTTCCTGTAATCTCACCTATACCATGGTATCTTTGAATTCGTCTTCTGATGATCTAAATGAGAGTGTATATTACATGTTGATACCTATGCAACATATTAGTGTTCTAAGAATCTTTAGTAGTTTTGAACATCCAATCCTGTTACACATGCAAAATACCATGTTTGCAGACAAAGAGTTGTAAACTTTCCCTCCAAAAGTTCATGACACCATTGGCTCTTTGACCTCCCCAGAAGTATGACCTTGATTCTGAGATAAAGCTCTCACATCAGTGACCCACCTCCTCAGTCTGCGGTTCTTTTAAATTGTGAGAGGATGTTAAGCTAGAACTCTTCTAGACCCCTAAGTTTGTGCCCGGCTGCAGCCTTGTCTTTCCATTCACCAAAAATCCTTAGATTCATCTTTGCATGAAGGAGGAGGGTCACCAGGTCGGTTTCTGGCAGTGAAAGCTGTCATCCATGAGCTGATAAGCTCGCTATGCACCTCCGAGAAGAATGGCAAAGGTTTTCAGCGCAAGTTAGCCAGAGAAACCAATAATTCAGCCTCGGTGGCAGTTTTCACTCGAGCCCAACCCTTTTGGTGTCCCGAGCAAGAATTTTCGTCATCTCTGGGTGGGATTCAGACATTGCCACCATCCCGAAGGAGACAGTGCAGCCAAATCCTCATCCACAGAGAGATCAGGCACACCCTCCGATGCAGCATTTGACATCCTGACGTCGGGGGGGGCTCCGAACGATACAGCCGGTACACTCCGGGAAGGTCCAGCATGTTCCCTGGGCATGTCCACTGGTTGTGGAGTGCAAGAAGAGTGAGGGTCCCTGGGAGGTTGGTTCCTCGGAGAGGAAGTACTCACTGTCACCCTCAGACCACCCAGGTGACTACTTGAAGTAGTCCTCCCCTGACTTTTACTCATAAGATTGCCACCACAGCTGCAGTGCTGTCAGACCAACATGAAACAAAACGAGGCTTCTCACAAAAGAAATGACTTTTTATAAACACTAGAACACTAGATCAATCTTCGTAGAGCAGAAAAGATTAACACCACTCAATTTGGAATCGAAAAGCTACTGCCTATTTATACTCGTGCTGCAGGGTGCGGCAGTCAGATTCAAATATCACAAGCCAATGTGCATTGGCCCGTTTAGTTTACTCTCAAAGTAGATTGGTCTCTCTGGTAAGATTTCCAATTAATCTATGTGACCAACTGAAAGGAACTGAGATTTATCATCAAGTTAAGTTCAAGTTCACGTTTATTTATACAACAAATTTAAAAACAACAAGCGTTGTACCAAAGTGCTGTACAATATATAAACATGATTAAACAATATAAAAAGCAACAACAAATACATAAGAATACAAAAGATAAAAAGAAAAACATGCAAGATGAACCATAAACAATTATATAACCCCAATAGTCTCAGGCAACAACATAGGTTAAAGAGAACAAATGAGTTTTCAATCTAGATTTAAAAGTGTCCAACATGGGAGAGGATCTCACAGCAACTGGAAGGGCATTCCACTGTTTAGGTGCCGCAGCTGCAAAAGCTCGGTCACCCTTAGTCTTTAGACGGGACTGGGGAACAAAAAGAAGCAACCGGTTACAAGAGCGGAGAGATCTTGACACCGAATATGGTTTAAGGAGATCAGCAATATACTGGGGTGCTAGCCCATGCAGAGCTTTATAAACAAACAGCAAAACCTTAAAATCAACTCTGTATTTAACTGGTAACCAATGCAAGGAAGTGAGAACAGGAGTAACATGCTCTCTTCCTAGTGCTCGCCAGAAGTCTAGCTGCCACATTCTGGATCAACTGCAAATGATGTTTGGAGGAATGCGATAGACCCATATATAGTGAATTGCAGTAATCAAGCCGGGATGTAATAAGCACATGGATCACTACTTCTAGGTCCTTCTTTGAGAGGAACTTTTTTAATTTGGCGATGGATCGGAGAGGAAAGAAGCTTCCTTTGATGGCAGAATGTATCTGCTTATCAAATAATAAATCAGAATCAAAGACAACGCCTACGTTCTTGACCCTGTTGTGCTGTGTTAACGACAGGGAACCAAGTTGGTTTCCAGTGTTCCAATGCGACACATAATGAAGATCCAAAAGCAATGGCCTCAGTTTTGTCTTTATTTAACTTTGGGAAGTTTTCTGACAACCACATTTTAACTTCCCCCAGACAGGAAATAAGATTCATGATAGAATTTCCGTTGCTAGATGTGACAGGAAGATAAAATTGTTAATCGTCAGCGTAACAGTAATAAGAGACATAATCATATTTCTGAAAGATAGAGCCAAGAGGAAGCATGTATAAAGAAAAAAGCAGAGAACTCAAAATGGAACCTTGTGGAACACCACATGTGATCAGTGTTGAGGATGAATTGTGCTTACCCATATTAACTGAGAATTTTCTGCCTTTAAGATATGAAGAGAACCAACTTAATGCAACCCCCTGAATACCGACCATTCTCTCTAGGTGATTTAATAAAATGAAGTGATCTATTGTATCAAATGCTGCACTAAGATCTAAAAGAACTAAGACAACCCCGTCTCCAGAAGCTAAGGCAGATGGGCCCGCCCACCACTTGAGCGTTTGAACAGCATTACCTATTGCAGGCACAATAGCATGATTTAATCAGGCTTTAGCATTTCGGAGAAAAGGACTTTCCCCAAAGCGTAAGTTATTATGCTATGTCTCCTCAGGGAACCATGGTTATGTCAAGTTACCCGAGACATTTTTTGTAGAGGTAAGAACATCAACATAACGGCTAAATGTGGTTGTCAAAATATATGCCTTATTATTTACTATTTTTAGTTTGGATAGAGTCTGTGATTTCTGACCTTGTTGGTTTGCTGGATACTGCAGCCCTGCAGCGCCACACTTTGCAGGACACACATGCCAGCCAGGCCACCCGTCTTAGGTTGGAAGAGAGGCAAAACATACATGGATCTGGTTTTATTAGAGTCACACCACCTACAGTGTTGTAAGAGATTTTCTTTTGTTAGATGTAATAAAAGCTATTTTTGCATGGATTTTGAGGAGTTTATATGCACAACATTTAACAACAACACCTGAAATACTAAAAATACATGTGATTATTTATTGATACTGTGGACTATTATGATATAATATTTAGTTAATGCTCATTCTCTGTGTTCAAGACACAGAGAAGAGACATTTAATGTCAAATATACATATCAGAAATTAAAAATTGCAACATACTACTCAAATAAAAAGACATTTCAACAACAACAACAACAACAAAATAAAACATTTTAAGTATAATTGTTTAAAAAAACAACAAATAGCATAATTAACACTCATTAAAAGAAAAGTTCACTTTAAGTGACCACCTTTTATTAAAATTCGATCAACGAAATTAGATAAAAAATTTGATCTATGTTTTCCCTGAGTAAAAACTTGTAAACAGGTTTCTGGAATTTCAATGAGATTTTGTGGTACACTCTTAAAAATAATTTACAGCGATGCCATAGAAGAACCATTTTTGATTCCACAAAGAACCAATCAGTCAAAGGTTCTTTAAAGAACCATCTCTTTCTTACCTTTTTATAATCTGAAGAACCTTCTTTTGCCACAAAGAACCTTTTGTGAAACAGAAAGGTTCTTCAGATGTTAAAGGTTCTTTATGGAACCATTTAGACAAAAAAGGTTCTTCTATGGCATCGTGAAGCACCTTTACTTTTATGTCCCTAAGGAGGTGAAATGGAAAATACACTACTGATGAAACAGAATTAGAGCTAGGCATTAAATATATTTAAAAAAATAATATACTCATAACATAAAGTTTCAAAGCCCATTTACAGCACCCAATCTAAAACATAATCAAGCTCTCCGCAGAAAAATATTTAAAACAATAATAACAATTTTAACCTTTATTAAAAAAAAAAAAAAGGAAAAATGTGAAAGACATGCACACAATCAATATTAACCCTTAATATCACGCAAAGTCACCCAGACCAAAACAAAACCAAACATTCTGACCAGCCATTTCAAAGTGTAATAACTAGACGTAGCATTTTTATTGTTTTGGAGAAACGTGTGTAACGCATGTTTCCTAAATATTTGCAAACATATTATGGTATATTTATGCTTTGGAACAGTGAAAAAAATATATATATATACAGTTATCTTCGCTAGTTTCAGAAGCACCTTCATTGAATTAGTTCTGGAGCGTCTGCCCAGGATTATGATCAGTGCAAAACGTTAAGCAAAACAGAAGAGATTCCTTTTGACTCAGGGTTAACTATTTCAAGTAAGTAAAGCCCTTTTGTGTGGCTTCCTCCCTTCCCTTCCAGGAAACAATTTGCTAAACGTTGCCATGGGCGACACTCATTGATGTCAGACCACTGGGTGGCGCGATTGCCCAAATCAGTATGGAGACGGCTCATTTACTCACTGAGCTGAAAACAGATTGAGCTACGAGGCTCATGCCACGTGTAATTGGGTGGACCAATGCATATTTGTATTATAAAGAGACATTTTTATCTTTCTTGTGGCAGCTTGACTGGTACATTTTGGAGATTTGTATTTTTAAATATTTCAAAAATATTGAAATGTTTTTCCAATGCCATTAACTGGAATTCAGAGGGATTAATAGCTAACATTGAAATGATTGATTTTATAAATAGTACATATTTAAATTTCACATTTAAATGTTAAGTAGTATTTATAAAGGTTGTTTTTCCCTTCATTTCAGCCTTTATAATTGTAAATACAGTCTTAATGTAGAGGGGCATTAGTGTCCATCACAACCACAATAGCATTACTTCTTGGTATCAGTCTCACAAACAAACAGCAGTGTCCTGATGCATATTATGAGGCAAATGTCATTGGAACTAATATCTGATATGATAGATATCAGATATTAGATATATGATAGATAGATTTTTTTTTTTTTTTTTAAATAATGGACATTTTCACTTAATTTGAAGAATTTCAAGTATAGATTATCACAGTACTACATGTTGTTGTTATTAAAATTCATCTGTCAGTTTAACATTACATGATAAATTATGAATGTACTTAACCATATTTAAACTGTCCTTGATGTTTCTCCTGTCACTCTTTTTATCCTCTCACTTACTTTCCTGCCTCTTTCCATGTTTTCTTCCCCCTCGTCTTGTTCTCTAGCCACTCATCCCTCTCTTTTTCTTACCTGTCCTCTCTGTCCCTTGCTGTCCAATGTTTTTTTATTTTACTCCTCTTGAATAATACATGCCCTTACCTCTTTATTTCTCTCCTGCAGGGTTTTTGGGACCGCCATTCTCCCTGGTTGTGTGAGCTGAGGTCATTCAGTAGAAACAGAAGACACCATCATATCCCACCACGATGAGTTAATGATGACTGGAAGCTGTTCATGTGCCTCAGTATTCTTCCAGTTTTAGTCTTACAAATACTCATGTATTATTCACAAATACTATAGCTTTCTCTGCAAATCTAGATGATTATCTGAAATGATCCTACATTAACACATCTTATACAATGCTACACACAGGTTTCAGTTACAAAAAATGTATTTAATATTGTAACAACAATTTTATTATAACCACAATACGTTCTAGTTTACATTTTGTATAGTTTATAGTGAATACCACTATGATCAAAGAAAGAATAATCATAATTATATGATGGTAGTAAAGAATTTTACTATTATTATTAGGAAATATTATTATTATTTTATTTATTTATTTATTTTTTTTACACTAGCCCACAATTCTTATATGAATGGAAGTGTATTGTGATGCTTAGTCTCTTTTTCTCTTACACAGTTGACTACAGTCATACTGTCACAATTCGGGTCATTCTGTAATTTTTTATTCAAAGAACCACGCCCATAAATATCTCGCGTCATTACGCACAGTCAAGACGCCAATAAAATAAATGCCGTTAAGAGCGCGCGGTTCGTTCTGTAAGCGTTAACTTGAATGGTGTAGATGGGATGTTCTTCTGTTATCCCAGATAGAGCCAGAAAATCAGTGCAGCATATGTGTGTAATTACATATCATGTATTTAATTGTGACTTGGATTTCTTATGGATAATGAGAGCAACATTTTTTCAGAACCAAGGACAGTTCTCAACAGCCAATATGATCTCCACACTGACGAAGGATCGTGTGCAGGCACTCATGACTAGTTTAACATCTGAAGTGATGGACTTGCGCTTTCTTAACAAGATGCACGACACTACTACAACTTTGCCGACGCCAAGTTTTATGGATAACGAGACCAGATGCGGAGAGCCGATTTTGAGTTACGGACATGTTGAGAAAGTGCTCATCGGAGGGGTTCTGACCTTGCTTACTTTTTTAACAGTTTGCGGGAATTTGCTGGTGGTAATATCAGTGTGTTTTGTGAAGAAACTGAAGCAACCTTCTAATTACTTAATCGTTTCTCTGGCCGTTGCAGACTTGTCGGTTGCAGTGGTCGTAATGCCGTTTGTCAGCATCACTGATCTCATAGGAGGACAGTGGATCTTCGGTCGTGTTTTTTGTAATATTTTTATCGCCATGGACGTGATGTGCTGCACCGCTTCAATAATGACATTATGTGTCATAAGCATAGACAGGTAGGTCTCCCAAATGTAGGTGCTGTAATTTAAAATAGATGCAAGCATAATTTGGTTAAACTAATCAATGATAGATTACTGTATACAGTTTAAATGTGTCATTCAGTCTGTATATTATATGTACAGGAGACCGGGGAATTGTCACATTTTTGCTCAATTGAACGTTTATATTTAGACTTCATATTTACATCTTAACTTGGCTATAAATGACAAATCCTATACCTGTACGTTTTACAACAGAACACGCCATTAAACACATTTTCAGGATAATGTAAATACTAAAATAATTATGAAACACGGAACAATTTGTAAAACCAGCCAAAATGTCAGAAGTAATGTGAAATAAAATGTCAAACCATCAATAATCCATTAATCAAACCATTAGTCAAAACATATGTATATATATATATATATAGAGAGAGAGAGAGAGAGAGAGAGAGAGAATTAATTAAATAAAAATGACAGCATGCACTGAAAAAAATTAAGTTAGGTAACATTAATTTTGACATTAATAAAACCAGGCAAAATTAATGTTACCTAACATCATTCAGCATAAATTAAGTTATTCTCAAGTTTATAAACTTAATTTTATGGGTAAAATTAGGTAGATACATCTCTTTAAGTATTTCAATTAAAGTTACCCCATTTTACAGTGTATGCAACATTTTTGAAAAACACTTGTCATGAAAACCTTGTAATAGAAATCTTCCTTTTTATTCAATGATTATTCAAATGTACGTCAGAGTGATTTTATTATAATAACTTGTTTAATAAACAAATATTTAAAAAAATAAATAGTTTGAAGGACTGAATTAAAAAAAAAAAAAAAAAAAACTAAACTAAAACCCTGCTAAAACAAAAATTGTTTGACTATAAACCTTACAGCTACTGTGATTTATTCATTACGACAGCAAGCCCTGGTCTTTTTTCAAGGAGTTATTTCAAGCTTAGATTGTAATATTCCAAAGAAGGACAAAAAAAGGCACTGCGAAAGTGCCCACATTTATGCATTCTTTGACAGTGATGCACTTTAACAGTTCTTTTTTTCCTTCTTTTATTTTTCCCATTCTTCACTTCATTTTCTCAGGTACCTGGGCATCACTAAGCCGTTGACGTATCCCGTGAGACAGAGTGGAAAGTGCATGGCCAAAATAGTGCTGTCTGTATGGCTTCTCTCTGCCTCCATCACCCTACCCCCACTGTTTGGATGGGCTCAGAATGTCAACGACGACAACGTGTGTCTGATCAGCCAGGACCTGGGCTACACTATATACTCCACCGCCGTGGCCTTCTACATCCCCATGTCCGTGATGCTCATTATGTACTACCGGATATACAGAGTGGCAAAGGTGAGTGCTGCCAAACACACAATCGCTGGCTTTCCCAAAGCTGAAGATGAGGAAAGTGTGAACTGCGTGACTGCGGCCCTAAAGCTGCAGAGGGAGGTGGAGGAATGTGTGAGCTTTTCTCGCCTTCTCAAAAATGACCGTAAAAACATCTCTATATTCAAAAGAGAGCAGAAGGCAGCAGCCACCCTCGGGATTGTTGTGGGGGCTTTCGCTGTATGCTGGCTGCCCTTCTTCCTGCTTTCTACAGCACGGCCGTTCATCTGCGGAGTGCAGTGTAGCTGCGTGCCTTTGTGGGTGGAGAGGACGCTGCTTTGGCTGGGCTATGCCAACTCACTCATAAACCCTTTCATTTACGCATTCTTCAACAGAGACCTCAGGACCACCTACCACAACCTCATCCGCTGCCGCTATCGGAACATCAACCGCAAGCTATCGGCAGCCAGCATGCACGAGGCTTTGAAACTAGCTGAGAGACCAGACCTGGTGCTGTAGGCTGTCCATACCCTTCATGTCTCTCTGGGGACTGATGCAGTCACACGGAGGCTGAGAGACCTTTTTGATGAATTTTTTATTGCTCTCGCAGAGGAGCTTTTTAGTCACTTCAATTAAGTCAAATTGCAATGACTTCAATTAAGTGAAATTGGAATGGTTGTAAAGCTTCATGGAATGTTTTATAAAATGCTTTATAAATTAGATCTTATTGCTGTAAAATGTGCTTGATGAAGGAGAAAAATAGCAATCAAAATCAAAGAGCAACGAATACACTAGTATCATGTTCGTATTTCATAGAGTATTCTTTGTTTATTTCTGTGCTTATATTATATATGTAAGACTTCTTAATGACAGCAAACCCATGGTAGTATGGAAGTAACATTAAAAAGAATAGTTTACCTATAAACTTAAATTCTGCCACCATTTACTTGCACTCATGTCGTACCAAACCTGTATGACTTTCTTCAGTAAGTCACAAAAGTCACATTAGACCCCATTGGTTTCACTTCATAATGACATTAAAATAAAAAATAAATAAAAATGTCTAAAGTTGACAGATTTTGAATAATAAGAGTGTGAGTAAATAATGACAGAATTTTCATTTTAGGATGAGCAATTTCTTACTTGAGGACACATTTAAAGCATAATACAACACTAGAATAAAATATGCAGTGTGTAGCAATCAAAAAGATGTTTTGAACATTCCACTTCGTTGCAGTGCCATCTCTTCTGCCCTCCAAATCACCATCAGTGTTTGCCACTAATAATGTGACAGCAAGCTGAGCGTGTCACACCAATAGTCGTATTATTAGAAGCAAGGTATTTATTGTCTTCTAGCTGTGAGAAAGACAGGGGTGGGCAGGTGCCTTTAATTTGTCAGCATGCTTGGCCAACAGATGGTAAACAATACATCAACATGCACTGTGACCCTGCGGATTCGACAGACATTTTAGTGACCACGTTCTTGGATATGAAATGTCTATGTATATGAAGTTACAATTAATATCGTAATAAAAAGTACTATGAATGATGATTTGAGATTAAAGTAGGTTGTTAAAAGTCATTTGGTAACAAAAATATTAGAATTGGCCAATTTAGAGAAAACATATCAGACTGCTCTAATTGTAAGTCAGTCAGACGTAGTATACTAACAACAATAATAATAAGAACTATTAAAATTAAATATAATATTAGAATTAGATATAAAATTCCTTTCAAAATCATTTTATATGATTCAGATATAAAAAAACACAAACAAATACATACAAAGGTAAATGGATAGTATAAAACCAAAGAAGCACCAATGTTAAAATTGTATTTCATGGACAATAAGAAATAAATAAAATCTCTAATGTAACATAAAATATAACAGGTGAAAAAGTAAATAGCAAAGCTTATCTACAAATCTAAAAGAAAAAAATTAACATGGACAATTAAATAATAAGCATCAACAGATACAATAAAAAACTTGAATATTGACCAATGTTCAGTATTGTCCCTATGCATTCCTACCTAAAACAGAATAACAGACCTGAAAGAGAAAAGATAGAAGTGTATCATTAACACGGCAAAAAATGCTTTTCTTACCAAGATTTTTTGTCTTGTTTCCAGCCAAAAAACTAAAAATTCTTAAATCAAGAAGGATTTTCTAGACAAGTAAAAATGATTGTCTTGTTTTCAGAAACAAAAAAACAAGTGAAAATTAAGTGAGTTATAAGCAAGGAATAAGCAAAATAATCTGCCAATGGGGTAAGCAAAATAATCTTTTTTTGCTTTGTTTCAAGCAAAAACTCACTTAATTTTGACTTTTTTTTTTTACCAGAAAATCCTTCTTGATTTTATTTATTTATTTATTTATTTTGATATTTTGGCTGCAAACAAGACAAAAAATCTTAGTAAGAAAAGCATTTTTGCAGTGAAGATGCTGAGGGTACCAAACAAACTGCTGTGGTCAATGAATTAAATAGGATTAATTATAAAAATGCTTAGGCTTTTATAATTAGCCTGATATACTGAATCCCTGGTGAGGTCATATTGTCCTTTGTTCTATAAACAAAAGGGGAAATGAATGGGAATGTCATCAGCGGAACGTGTCAAGCATCTAAGGCCAAAAGGCAAAGGATACTAGTAAGGAGTTATTCACTGGACCACATTACAAAATTAAGAGTGTTTCAGGGGTTTTTATAAAGATGTTTTGTTCTCATGTCATACCTGAACTGAACATGAACGACTGTTCTGTTAATTGTACCTCTTTCTGAATGCTGTGACACGCTGCCCTGCTGAGTCTTTCAGTCTTGTTTTTCCATCTACAGTGGCACAGCATGAGGGCTGGTTCCTATCCATTTCCCAGGGGACTATTTGGAATCAATGTACCTGCAAATATATTCAGATTTAAGGCTTCGATGGGATACGCAATAGCGGTGTACCTTATACAGAGAGGACATCTGTCAGTTTAATATTGTCAATTACGAGTTTAAAGACTGTAGTCCTGTAGTTTAATTCTAGACATGTATAGCATCATTTTAAAATGGTAATGTTTAACACTACCAGTGATCACTATTAAATAAGCTTTGATATAGTTTATTACAACTGATGCCATTGTTTTTCATGTTCTCCATGCAGTTTAGCAAAAATAATCTGGATATCTAAACAATAACAGTGTTTGCAAGGCAGCACTGTCTTGATATTCCTCTAACATTTAGGTTAGGGGCTTTTTTGTAATGTAAGATGTTTAAATAAAGTATGTAAATATGTAAGAAAATCTCCCATTGATGTTGATTGATTCAGTTAATTCAAATTGTTACTGACAGTGTTGGTACCTTTGTAGTATTTACATTCTGAATTATAACTTCTTCTTTCAACTATTTTCATACTCAATTGTGATCACTCTTGTTTTTACATACATTTAGCCATGTTGAGTGTCAACCTAAGGCTAAAAACTTTTTTAAACACTTTACACATTTGCTGCCTTGGAAGCACTAGTATTTGCTTTAGGGAATGTAAATCTATTTTCAATATCAAGTTAAATTAAAAGGAAATGTATGTCTTTTTGCACAGTAAAGATGATGTATTAAACATTATTTTGTGGTGAGCAGTGTTGGGCATGTTACTTTAAAAAAGTAATTAGTTATAGTTACTAGTTACTTATCACAAACAGTAA
Source organism: Cirrhinus mrigala (assembly GCA_036247105.1). Classification (NCBI taxonomy): domain Eukaryota; kingdom Metazoa; phylum Chordata; class Actinopteri; order Cypriniformes; family Cyprinidae; genus Cirrhinus; species Cirrhinus mrigala. The sequence continues at coordinate 20,596,540 of CM070018.1, forward strand.
CTGAGTTAACTAACAACTGAGTTACATCATTATAAAAGTAACTAATTACCAGGAAAAACAACTACTGTGTTACTTTTTTAAAAAATGTTCAAATATGTCAAATAACTTAGATGCTCCTAATATTAAATATGAAGAATGAAATAGACACTAAATAGAATAAATTATTATTATAAAACATTGTACACTAATCTACACTATTTTAATGTTTCTGTGGGACAATGTGAGAGACACATATCAAATATCAGTTTCACTGATAGGATGACAAAACTATGACGAAATCTACTACTAATAACAGTATAAAAGATTAATGAGCTGCTGGGTTCATGAATATTAATCACGTTGTCTGCGGGGGCGATAATAGGTGAACGCCAGCCAATGAGATTGTGCATTAGTTCCGCCTACTACCGGAGAAATCGTCAGTTCTTAAAAGCTGATGAATTCCAAAGGAAAATGCAACAAATAATATCATTTACTAGTTGCGCTTCAATTGTGCATGGTATATAAGGCTCTCTTGCTCTGAATCTTTCTTTGCGTGTGTGTGAGACAAAGCGACGACTAGTCATGTGCCTTCACACTGGAGTTCACGGTTCGTCGAATACAGGTACGCTGCACATACATTCAGATGAACTGAAAAATAAAATTCTAATAATATTGTAATAAATTATAGTAATGCTACATTTTATTCATTTTGTTTGTCAGTAATGGTAACGGCGTTGTAACGAGGGAAACAGTAATTCATTTGATTACTCGTTACTGAAAAAAAATAATGCCGTTATTCCCATCACTGGCGGTGAGATTCATATTTTTCTTACCCCAGCTTTACAAATTATTACACATACACTGCTATGGCAACGTTAATTGCAAGATTTTGTCTTGAAATCCAAATACCTTAAGTTTCTAAAAAGATCTGTTGGTATTGCAATCAATGAAGATTTACTTGCTAATTACTGCATTATTACTAACTGCAGACCTAATAAATATTGCATGTTTTAATCCAATCATCTATTACACACCCTTTTATATTAGGCCATCTGCAAATAAATAAATAAATAAATATTTCAGAAATTTATTCAGTGCAAGATTTCAAGGTGAATCTATTGCCACCGGTTTTAGAAGCACCAGCACACATATCGGTTCAATCAGAGAGACACGTCCTTCAACCTACACCATGTACAAAGGATGAAAGAGTTATGTTTTCCAGCCTGGAAAGGTACTTAAGATACTGAGATATCTTCTGTATGGCTATAAAGCTCTGGAAGCTACATTCCTCATGTTTTACACCCTTGTGATCAAACAGAGATTTTCCATACAAAACACTTTCTCCATCCATACTATTTGATGTGTTTTATCATAGACGCATCACATAAGTGCTCTCCACCATTTTGATGTCTTTGAATACTCATTTCATGACACTAATTCCACCTGGCATCACTATAATTGCAATCTAAACTTACAAAGGAAAGTAAGAATGACCCTGTCAGTGTTCGGACCCCCTGTCTGCTGTTCTTTAGTACAGTGCAGGCCCCGAGCAGATTCCACATAATACGCCATTCCAAGTGAACATGATTTCCGCTGCTACCTCTGAAACAAAGAAGTCTCAAGACTAATAAATCACACAGTCCTGAAGGACAGTCCAAGCGTGCTGAAAGCGAGAGGAGGTGATATTATTAGCCCAATATCATCAGGGCTCTGGCACACAAACTGGACGTACAGGCTAACAAGAAATTCTCATTAAGCACCCTGTGCATCCTATTTTGGCCGTTTAAAAAAAATCTGAACGTTATGGTGCCTGACATTGAGGCCCTATTTCCGGGTGCCTGAACTTCTCCTTCGTTGATGGGAAGCTTTAATTGACCAGCTGTCCTGGTGGTTAAAGTATTACCTTTTGAGACAATCAGACTACATCATTAACAGAACTTCACAATCAGTCAGGAATAACACCTCTGAGATTTCTGAGACAGCAGGTACCATTACTAACAAGAAGTCAGGGATTAATAGATGACAGCAATTAAGAACAGGTATAAAGGAGAGAGAGAACAACCTCTGTAAAGGCTGATTGATTTGTTCAACTGTTTCATGCCGTTAATTCACTGGCCACTGTGAAATGTTTAAATGTTTCCAATGGGAATGAATACGATTGTCACAGCAACTGGATAGGAAAAGATGTGGGGCTTAATTGGATCTGGCAATGGCTTTGAACAGATAGAGACCATCAATATTCTCTCCATGCTTTCTGCTGATAATAGTACAAAAATTGCATTTTTTTTTATTATTTTTTTTTTTTTGACATGATTTTGATTTAAACAAATAAAAAAGATGCTATTGATGAACACTGCATAAATCACAGTGTGCTCATAAATTCACCGATTTAAGACATTTAGGTCCAAAAAGAGAGGTGAAATCAGGGATTTATTTCAATAACGTTAATGTTTGTTTAAAAAATGTAATAAATAGTAATAAATTAGACTTTTAAAACACACTGTGTTTTATTTTATTTTAAAGAAAGACATTGCTAATGAGTACTTAATGGCTGTCACAATGCAGATGGATGGGAGAGAACTTTGCCTCTTGACTGGTTAAGTTGGTAAAGAGGTTGATTTGTTAGGTTTGTTGTTATTTTAAGCTCTTCAGCTTTTGCCAGCATCACAGCGGGACTAGCTGTCGTCCTGTGCTAATGTGGAGATGCTGGCTGCCATTGCACTAATCTCACTCTCCAGTAGACCTTGAGACACAGCTTTATCTCACTTTATCATACTGAGATAGTAAGTAAACATCTTTCATTTAAAGAGGTCCTATTATGCTTTTTCACTTATTTTAGTCGGTGTGTGGTGTGTATGTTTGGGCATAAAAAAAGATCTACAAAGTTACAAATCTCAAAGTCCTGTAAGGCTCCTCCTGCTACGGCAAGCCTAGCGGTTCAGCTGAAGGTTTCTTGCGTGTAGGTTTTTTCCAGCACTTCTGTAAAAATTATCTTGAAATATTAAAATTTAGTTTCCAAACAAAAATCTGACTCCATGAATAATTTAGTCTGACTCCAATTATGAATAATTTGTTAATTCCGGTTTGTATTCTGTAATTTGCCGATCGCAGCTATTTTTTTCTGTATAATAATTTAGACATTTGAATATTCTGGAAATCCCGTAGTCTCAATATTTCGTTCCTTAGGGACTAGGTGCCGCTTTCGATTTACACCCCGGCCGTGGCGAATTCGTCGACACAAGCTCGCCAGTTCTGACTTACTCAGAGGATGCAGAGCAATTATAATATCTTAAAGTGGGCCGCGCCTGCGTGCTCTCAACAAAAAGTATATATTTCCTCAATAACCGCGAGAGCTACATCGTGTTAAGTCAGTGACAGCTCAACATCCGGAGCCCTAGTGATGTCCCCATGGCTCATCAGTCGGTACTTCCGGCGTGGCCTGCCCTGGACGCAGTCTTGAGGTAGCACCCTTACACATTAACCTACTAGAAAATCATTTCCAAGAAGTCCAGAATAAGTCAAAGTTAACATTTTATTAGCAGTCAGGTAAAAAGGTATCATGCCAATTACATAGCTTAACAATAAAAATCCAATTCAGAATTAAATTCAGTTCCAATTAAAATGAATACATAACATACTCCAAGATAAATCTAAGAGTGAGAGATGCATACCTGACTGCATAAAGATACACAGCAGCATGTGAGAGATTTGGAGGCAAAGCTCCAGAGACTCTCATACACAGTGTGGGGTTCTTCTGAATACAGAATCTCCCCGTAATGTTTTGTCACTTCGCTTATATACCCAGACCAAAACAAACAAATCTTCCAATCAGTTGTAAAAACATAAAAGACCTTTTGGTTTGTCAGGAGATCTCATGACCCAGGGTCACACTTGGCTGGAGATTCTCACCCGACCCTAAGGAGAAAACACACCCCTCAGCAGCAAAACACAATTCTACAAAAGTGTTCAGTCTTCCTCATAATATAAGTGACTGCTGTGAAATTGAGACCATTTTACCAATCGCACTAAGACCTTTAGAATGATACCAAACATGAAAGGGAAAATTCAACATATTCACAAAATGTAACACATGTAGTATATGGGCATTCTTATAGTGACTTTCAGTGGAACCTTTTGGGGGAAAAGTGTGAGATGCAGGAGGGGAGAGGAGAGGGAGGAAGGGGGTTGTAAATGAGCAATAGAGGTGGTGTTGTTTGCTCTCTTTGAAGATCTCTTCTCCAGATTAGTTTTATTGTTTTGTTGCATGGCATCTGTTTTTGTCAGGGCTCCTGGACTTTAAATTCATGAGGAAATAATTTCACATCTTACAGTCCACTCCAAAGGGAGCTTTTTTTTAAAAAAAATCCCTTTTCAAGAACTACAACAAATGGCTCCTTTTGACTACAGCATTTGTTTTCTGGTTCCTGTGATGTCACAAGAATATCATTAAAATTCCGCCAATGGAAATTCAAATGGTTGGGGGGTGGGTAGGGACGAGGCGGCATTAGCCTAACTTTAGTGATGCAGCGCGGAGAGCCGCTTCAGCGAGCCGCAGTGCAGCTGGTATAAACACAAGCATTGACTAGAGTGGCCGTGATCTGCCCCGGTGGCCGTGTCGGAGCCTTAACGCGCTGCAGATGTGTGCAGTGTGTGGTAAGAGATTTATTCATCATACAGTGTAGATAGCTTCACTTATAACGCAAGTGTTTTTTTTTAAATGCACAAACTTGCACTAGACTATGCTATAGGCTAATCAGTGATGATGTTGTTTGATCATGTTAATGTTCTTTGCTCATTTTCTGTAGCTGCTTTTTGAATAACTAAGGAAATGTAAGCATTATAATTAGTAACTTAAAATGTTTTTATTTAATTGTTGTCATGTTAAATATAAATAAAGTCATATGAAAAACATTAGGCTGCTTTTAGCCTTATGCTGGAGCTGGTTTCGGGCAAGCAAATAATTAAAGAAATTAGCACGATAATATCATGTATCGGTGATCTCGCAGTCTGACGATAGGACCTGTATTATTTACTCACCCTCCATGCATCCTAGGTGTATGCAATCAGATCAGGGTTGCCAGGTTTTCACAACAAAACCTGCCCAATCGCTACTCAAAACTAGCCCAAAACTAGCCCAATCGCGTTTCGAGGGGGTTCCCCCGTTAAAAATCGCATTAAGGGGGATAAAAAACACGTTTTTTTGTGTTCCCTAGTAAATTTGTATTTCAGAGGCTAAATGTGACGTTATTGGAGTCGCTTAAACCTGCAGCTACAGTGTTACATTAGCCCAATTTTGCTGGAAAACTGTGGAAAATTATCCAGGCACTCCCAAGCTTTAGAATAGCATAGACAGGTGCTTCTCTTCATCAGTCCAAAACAAGCCCAATAAAGTGCATCCATCCATAATAAAGCGCCTTGCCTCAACACTTTACCAATCACAACACATTTTATTTTTCGGAAGGCAGGCCTTCATCAAACCCAGAACTAATCAAGTCATTTGTGCCAGGCTGGGGAGAAAGGTAATGTAATAATGTAAATTATTTGAAAAATAATGCGTTTTTTGAACCACCAAGCATGAGAGCATGTTCTATTACATCCCCAAAACAAAATCAAGACTTTGTAAAAAAGCATAATAGGACCCCTTTAACATGACTGACATGGCACACTATTTACTGATATTTACATGGAGCAAAATATGTGGTTAATCATGCAAGGGGCAAGTTTCTCTCTCTGTTAATTCATAAAATACATTCCAAATGTGATGATTTTACTTCAATATTTAGACCTGGGTGACAAATTCAGGATTAGTCGTCATAGTATGATATGTAACTGGAGAACATACATTTTACTCTGGCCAGTAATGAACTTGCGAAGTGCACCCTTCTGGTGACATACTGTTATTCACCAGGGCAACACTTTTCAAGGACCGTTCATCAGGCAGCAAGGTGTCATGGGTTTGTACAGAATGTCAGGTGTCAAGTTTAATGTCTAAATTGGAAATCCTAGGAGGATTTATTCACATCATGCTTTCAATGCCATAAATCCTAAAAAAATAAGTCATCTAACAAGCTTTCTCCTATGTTCAAACATACATTTCTTCAGTTAGACTCTATAATCAATCAACAGGGGACTAAATAATTATCATTGAAATTCAAATTGGCTTTGTTTGTTGAGGATGTTTTGGTAAATAAAGAAACCCTGTAACTCATTATAATTTATCCTTGCAGGTTGTCTGTGTTTATACGTGTGAGAAGGATGATTGAAGTGAGAACGTGTGGGGTGCCAGCCTGGAACACAGGGTGCAAACTGCAATCAAATGACAGTTGCCTTTGTCTTTTCAAGGTTATACCTCATTTGTGAATTCTTTCACATTAAGCTCCCTAATGACACAGCGCATTCAAAATCAGGACCTTCTTGTTCACAGTCTGCAAAATAGTTCTTGTTTCAAGCAAGATTTCATTTCCATTTTAAACCTACCACTATAATGACCGAAGTTTGGGTCACCCAATCTACTCTCGCTGTATTTTACATCTAAATGGGCTGGACCTCACTGTAAGAAGCGCAGTCATGCACTGCGATGCTCAAAAAATTATTCATAGATGCTTATATAAGTCAATCTCTCAACTTCAGCAAAGGCAAAAGTCATGTTAATGCAGCACTGTGGCACTCCAAGAAATGTTTGCAATGCCAGAGACACAATTTTAACATCACTTCATTCATTTATATGTAATGTAATTTGTAACAAGCTTCGTTTCATGAGAGACTTTATTGCAGATTGGTAATTGATTGATTTGGATGGGTAATTAAGAGAAAAAATATAGGTTAATGGCAGTTCACTTACTGTGCTGGGGCGAAATTAATGTGAAACTGTTTCTATTAAAATCAATTACCCTGAAGTGCTGAGACCCCCATTTCAGATGGCCACTGGTTGAACCAAAAACATAATGAAACTGATTAAACCCATTTCTTTCAGGAATTTAAAAAAAGGCCCTGCCTGCTGTCTCAGCTATTTCACTGAGATTATGTGCTGACATTTGAGGATGCAAAACTAAAACTAATTCTCAATAACAAAATGTAATAACGTTCATGCACAAGAACAGTGTGCCATACAGCCACAGACTAATTCAGTTTCAGCATTCCTTATTAGAACATGGTCTTCTCATCGAATTGTTCTTGTCTGGTGCCATTCCATCAGAAAAGACTTCAATATGCATGTTAGCTAACAGGAACAAAGGCTTAATTCAGTCTTTTTGGGTAATAATTAATAAGGAAAAAAACACATCTTAAATACTTCAGATCAGGCCCATGCTGCTTCAATGTTTTTTTTTAAAAATTCGAAATTCCAATGATGGTTTATAATAACTAAGCAGGGATGAAATTTGTTCATGTGCCTCATGATTTAATAGTTTTTCAAGCACAGGCCACATTAATCACAGAGTTAGTGCCTTTTGTAGGTGCAAATCAGTGTATTAGATTTGGAGCAGCTAATATACACTTATGAGACATATTTGGAGTCCCACTGTGCTCATCCATGCCCTTGTAAATCACAACAGTAAGGTCACCCTCAGCACAATAATTGCACCATATCTTAAATGCTGTTCTGCAGCTATCAAACAATTCACCTCTCACCATTCTACAAAGATAAAGGAAAATTTCATTTCGAATATTTACAATAAACAAAGGAAAGTATATAAAAAACATCACAGTAATTTATTGTTCTTGTTTTACTGTGAATTCACAGTATAAAGTTGTATTTAACTGTGCCAACTGTGAGAAACGTAGCTGGTTACTACTTTAATTGTTTTGAAGTCACCATAACGGTGAATAGTGATTAGTATTTGTTTAGGACCGTGGACCTTTTGTATTCATAATCAAATTTCTGATCTGTTCATGTCAGAGTGTGACACATGAAAATATTTGTCAAAATGATGACAAGCCACAATATGAAATAAGCTAATTGCCTAAGCTAGAATATGAAATAAACTAATTGACTTGGTTAGTCTAACTATTCTTAGCACGAACATGAAGATTTTATTTTAGCATTATTTAAGCATGAGGATTAATCAGTAACTTATTTCATATTCATATCTGTTTGTGGATGGATCTTTTACAATAGTGAAGCAACTGCTGAGATACGTCTTTGAAAGATGTGACATCAATACTCCACATACAAAACACAACAATGGTAACACTTAAATAAAAACAACACTTTTAGTGTCTTGCGAAAGTATTCATACCCCTTCATTTCTTTAGGACACTTGAAATTTAGCTCAGGAGCACTCGAATGGAGTTAAACTGTGGCAAATTAATTTTAATGAGTATGATTTGGAAAGGCACAAACCTCTCAGAAAAGGTCTAACAGCTGAAAAAGCATATCAGAATCCTGAGATGTACGTGTTATCACACTAATATTGTTCTATAATGTATTCTATCCCAAGGTTTTATTTTATTTATTTATTTTTTATGTATATGGGCAGATCTCGGGCTCTGCTGTAACAGGTTATAAATCAAAAATGTTTAATAAATATAGAATAATAATAATAATAAAAAAGAAAAGAAGAAAAAAAAGGCATATCAGAGCAAAAATCAAGCCCTAAGGTCAAAATAACTGCCTGTAGAACTCAGAAACAGGCTTGTGTCAAGGCACAGATCTGGGGAAGGGTTCAGAAAAAAATCTGCTGCATTAAAGGTTCACAGAAGGATGTACCCTCCATTATCCATAATGGAAAACGCTTGGAACAACTAGGACTCTTCCTAGAGCTGGCCTCCTGGCCAAAGTGAGCAACTGATGGAGGAGGGGCTTGGTTATACTGGTGACCAAGAAGCTGATGGTCACTCTAGTTGAGCATCATGATCATATATGCAGATGGAAGAAACTTGCAGAAGGACAAACATCACTGCAACATTCCACCAATCTGGTCTTCAACTCAGTCCTCTTCTCAGTGAAGACACATGAAAACCCCCTTGGAATTTGCAAAAAAGCACCCAAAGGACCCTCAGACTGTGAGAAACAAGATTCTCCGGTCTGATGAAGCTCAATTCCAAGCTTCATGTTTGAAGGAAAACCAGGCACTGCTCATCACCTGTAGAGGGCAGGGACTGAGGGACTAATCGGTAGAAGAAAAGCTCAATGCAACAAAATACTGAGATTGAGCCTTAATGAAAATCCAGTCCACAGCATTCAGAACCTCAGACTGGGCAGAAGGTTCACCTTCCAACAGGATTGATGACCCTAAGCACACAGCAAGAGTAGCTTATAGACAACTCTGTGAATGTCCTCGAGTGGCCCAAAGCCAGAGCCTTGGCTTGAACGTAATCAAATATTCCTGGAGAAACCTTTAAAATGTCTGCCAACCCCCTTCCAAGCTGACAGAGCTTGAGAGATGAAGAGGTGAGGTGAAGAATGACAGATAACTGGCAAATGCTTGTTGCATCATAACCAAAAAGGTTTGAGGCTGTAAAGGTGCTTCAACTAAACACTGAGTTAAGGGTATTAATACTTATGCAATGTACTTATTTCAGTCTTTTATTTTTTATAAATTTGCAAAGTTGTCACAAATCTGTTTTTTTTTTGCTTTGTCATTTTGGTGTATGGAGTGTAAACTGATGCGGGAAGAAACTAATTTAAAGCAGTTTAACATAAGGCTGCAACATAAAAAACGTGAAAAAAAAAAATGAAGGAGTATGAATACTTTCGCAAGGGACTGTACAACATAAACCAACATTACAAACTGCTGCCAAACTGAACCAAAAACAAGTTCAATAGCACAAGAACAAGAAAAATCTGTTCATGCTGCATTGCAGCATGATCTGTATGCATGCCTTCATAGTACATATGCACCGTAGAAACAGTATGATTTACAAGAAATTTCTGAGTGCAGTCAGATACAAGACAAGTCCCCTATGAAATTACTGTAAAAGTAATGCAATTATTAACCTGAATAAAACTGCAAATTCACACTAAAATTTTTAGTATAATGTCGAAATAAAATGAAGCAGCTGACACAGAAGTTACTTTCAGACTAGCAGCTTTCTATTGGTCAGTGTGACAATGTGTGGGGACATCTTTCGCAAAATGTATGATCACATGGATGACCGGATTTCGACAGGATTTTTACAGCAATATCATTCTTCAATGTCGTTATCGTTATAGTTGTGGTGTAAACCTCTCTGTTCTCATACAATTAAGATGTTCATTAAAACTGAATTGTCATAATTATCATCCTTGATGTGAATGGACCTTAAATCTCTTTCGCTTTGCTCCACTCACATACACTATTCCAGAACGGCTTTCGGTGTTGCTTGAGGACACAAGCAATATATTTGTATATTTTCATCCACAAATTAATAAGGATGTACAATGTTGATTACTTGTTTACAGAACTGTATAAGAGCAATATCCTATGCTTGGCTGATATTCACATTTGCTTATGTGATATTGCAGTTGGATGAGCAAGAAGAGATACTACTATGTCCAATATGCCATTGCATTTAAAAAGCCGTTTGCCACAGGAATGATGTGTTACTTGTTTTGCTGAGGGATCTTGCGGTAATTGATAAGTGGAGTTGTTGGACTGGTGCAGTGACCCTTCTGATAAGAGAGTAATGAAGCTCAATATGGCACTCTTGAAAACGTTCAGAGGGCTGCAGGAAGGAGTATGGGATTTTCACTCTCAAACAAATGAAGTAGAAAATGAAAGCTGACATGCTTGCACCAATTTCAATATTTAATGCCACTTTTCATAAGTCATTTCTCCCGCTGCTGTCTCTAAAATCGGGCATCCTGACAGTGTTTACATTAGGGAACCAAAGCGCCTTGTACATGAAAGCACTGAGTCCACTATGCTGTTTACTCCTGTCAGACCTAAGGATGTAGATAAGCATTTAGCTCTAATAGTCAAAGCCATTTCTCTGAATTAATATTTTTTCCTAATGTTTGTCATCCACAGACAACCAATGACATAACACAACACCCAGTCTTGCCTAAAATGACTGTTATCTCTCGGTGAAATCCCCAGCAGTTACAAGGAAATTCACACTGACTTTATTTCACTTAAATTAAAATTAGGTCAGACTAGATTGAAATGAGCCAGCAGCCACCAAATTTATCCCCCAACCTTCAAATGACCATATTAGCACATGGTACCACGCAGCGTTGCCTATTCTCTGTTCAGCAATACAGACAAAGAGCGGTCAAAAACATAAGCACATTCCCTTACCGGACCACTTGCTGCCTAGAGAGTGAGCTGATGAACTGCCATGACAGAGTAAAGATGTCAATCAATTCATCACACAGTGGCAGGGGCAGAGACCAAAGCAAAGCCTGGCAAATTAAAATCCACTTTTCATGTTTGATGGTGTTAAATTTAATATGACACCATAAAGCATTGTAATGACATTTACACACACATAAACTAACACAGCACTGTAACTAAATTAAAGTCAGCATTAAATGAAAATTCACTGTCTTTTTTCTAAAGGCATATTATAGATCTTATCGTGAACAATTCATTCATGCATATTTCATTAAAACAGGAAAGATTTGGTAGTTCCGGTCAAAATATCAGTGAAATCTAACTTATTAATTATGAATTTAAAAATGTTGTAAGTTCTTGTTTTTTTTATTGTTTTTTTTTTATTTATTGTTGTAGGTTTCATGTACTATTATTATAACTAATATTTATCATGATGTTTGTGGTTCAAACAGATTCTAACTGGCTTTAAAACAGCTCACACAAAAAATAAAAATAACAACCACTGCAAATTACAAATGATCATGAATGATCCACAGCTGTGTTTTTTTTTTTTTTTTTTGGTTAGTGATAGTTGTTCATGAGTCCCTTGCTTGTCCTGAACAGTTAAACTGCCTGCTGTTCTTCAGAAAAATCCTTCAGGTTCCAAATTCTTTGGTTTTTCAGCATGTTTGTGTATTTAGACCCTTTCCAACAATGACTATGATTATGAGGCCCATCTTTTCACACCGAGGACAACTGAGGGATTCATATGCAACTATTACAGAAGGTTCAAACGCTCACTGATGCTCCAGAAGGAAAAACAATACATTAAGAACTAGGGGTGTAAACTTTTGAACAGAATGAAGATGTGTTCCTTTTTTCTTGTTTTGCCTAAATATCATTTTTTTTTCATTTAGTACTGCCCTTCAGAAGCTACAGAAGATACATACATGTTTCCTAGAAGACAAAAGTTCAATTTAGCCTGATCTCAAATTCCAGAAGTTTCCATCCCCCAGCTCTTAATGCATTCTTTATCCTTCTGAACCTTCTGTAATAGTTGCATGAGTCCCTCAGTTGTCCTTAATGTGGAAAAGATGGATCTCAAAATCATACAGTCATTGTTGGAAAGGGTTACAATACACAAAAATGCTGGAAAAACTGAATTTGTGGGATTTTTCTGAAGAACAGCAGGCAGTTTAATTGTTCAGGACAAACTAGGGACTCATGAACAACGTTTACTAAATAAAACAAAACAAAACAAAAAAACGCTTTGGATCATTCAGGTAACAACACAATGTTAAGAATCAAACGTATGTAAACATTTGGACAGAGTCCTTTTTTATAAATTCAACTTTTATTTTTCTCTTGTGGACGACATGTAAATGTCTTTTATGTAAAATATCTTATTCGGGTCAGTACTAAACAAAAAAATAACATGCATTTTTTATGATCCCTCTTATTTTGGTAAAATAACTAACATTTTGCAGATTCTGCAAGGTGTATGTAAACTTTTGACCTTAACTGCATTTCTCCATTTTCACAAACAGTATATGTGCTGTATACAGTAATTGCAACTTTTTAGCTTTTTCAAATGTTATTTTTTAGGCTTATTGAGCACATAGTTTGTTCTTTCTGCAAATGTAATTTTTTAATTCATTATTTATTCACATCGAGGTGTACTTTGATGATTGTACTGATTATAATAGTGCTCTGTTCTTGTTCAGGTTAAGTTTTTCATAAAGTATCAGTATGCAACCAAATAATCAGTGTGGCTTGCAGCCTCTTTTATTGGTGTGAGGAAAAAAAAAGAAAAAAAAAAAAAAAGAAAAAAAAAAGATCACTATAAGATTTCTGTGATAAGCAAATTATGTAGGTCAGAATTTTTGCAGGGCATTTAAAGGGTGTGGTTGCCGTGGTATAAAATGGAGACATTTACAGGGACAGGACACCAAAAACCAGGACTGTCCCCAGAAAATGGGGATGTCTCAGAGGACACTGAAAGTGCTATCAAGCCCAATAAAGACAGCACACTTTTATAACTCAATGCCACAAAGGAAGTTACAAATGCAAGCAAGCATAGCTGCAAATGCAATGACATGCAATCATACCCACAAAAAAACGGTTGGTTTCAATGTCACATTTATTTCACCTCCCAAAATGAGGAGTGTATTAGTGCATGTGTGACCTGTGTTAGTGTAGAATGCAGAGATCAAGAGGTGCAGGTAAAATGTATTACTTACTCTTCTCTGATGACAGCCACCCTCCATTTACTGACAGAAGAAATAAATGACTATCATACAATAAGTTGACCCCAAACATTCATCTGGAACATTCTCTTCATCTCCTTCACCTTGATTGTTTGTAACTGTTTTCCCCACTGGAGGCTTTTTTTTTTTTTAAGGATATAATAATGGGAAATCCAACATCACAGTAATGACTGTAATGCTTTGAGCATATTGAGCTTATATTTCTAAGCATAAGAAATGCAACCCAATTACATCTGCTTTTAAGCATTTGTTTTTAATGAACAGCATTTGTTACATTTCAGCCAATAACCACAGATCAAAAAAATCAGAATTTAAAAAAGGAAACTTTTTTTTTAAATGGTTGTGAACTACATTTATAAAATATTTATAACATAAAAAAATAAAATATAATTTTCAGTGTTGACGGAAAAAAAAAAGACTCTTCAACAACGTTCAAATATTAAACAAACAAAATGTATGACAAACAATTTAAAAGAAAAAAATAAATTACACTTGGCCATCAAATTAATATTTGCATAATCTCTTGGCAGTTCTTGTTCTGAGTTTTCTCTTGATTATGAGATGATCGCTCTCTTTATCATCATCGCTGCCTCCGAAAATCTGTAAAATGATTTAATGAATTTAATACACAATCACCTGACAGCATTTTCTAAATGTCAAACAAACATATAAACTAATAATATTTCATAAATATTAATATTAATGGAGGGTACTCCTCTCTGTGCCAATCACAACAGGCTTGGCCAACTGGCCAATCAGAGCAGAGTAGGCTTATGGAAGGGAGTTTACAGACCTTACGCTCAGGACTGACTGAACAAATCTTTCAAAGTCACTAAGAAATGACTCCATGTATAAATGTATATTCTAAGAAAATTGCAATGTTTTCTGACCTTAGATGCACGTAAACCTGTTGTAGGAGATAATGTTTGAGAGATTCTTAACTAGTCAACTTGAAAATGTAACTATTGACATGATTCAAGTAACTTTTTCTATACTAACCCTCTAGTTAAAGAAAACTCTACTTCAAGTGCACCACACATAAAGTTGTCAACATCATGCAAATGTTAAACAAATCACTTGTTAAATATCTTTGCAGAAAAGATGCATGAACTACAACTCAACTACATCTTGTACAAACTTAATTGTCTTAAACACACACACACACACACACACACATATATACATATATATATATTTTTTTTATTCAAAAATAATTCAAGGAAAATCTATAAAATAGGAAAAATCGCCCAGCCCTAGTTTGGATTAAAATATATTATTAAAACAAATGAACACACAGGAAACTACTTACAGGATAGGAGGGTATGTCCATAGGGGAGGAAACCTGAGTCTTGAAGAGTTTTCGTTTGGATCTCTTGGGTTTGTTGTTTTCAGAAGGATTCAGTGGTTCAGGGGATTTAACATTCACCATACTCATGATCTTTTTGGCTGAGGAGGGAGTTAAAAGTTGGGTCATGCTGAGATACAGTATGAAGCACTTTTGGCAGAGCGCTCCAATCGATGTCATTGACTGAGTGTAAAATTAAGAGGCAGAGCTGACCTTTGCTCCCAAAGAGGGTTGGAGAGCTCTGGATAAAGTCACCAATCTTCTGCAGGGCTCCGTCTTTTTTTCCTTTCAGGCTGGCAGGGGAGTCTTTCTGCTTTAATTGACTCACCTTTTTCCCCTGCACTGTGGGAGTCTGGTAAGGTGCAAAAATACAGAATACAACTAGCTCAATGTATTATCGAATAAACATTACAGAGAAAGATGTGAGATGTCACAGGTGTATTAATGGACAGAAAGTCACCTCAATAGTCTGCATGTTTTCCCTGTTGCTCACCTTCAGCCGCCGGTTTTTATGATTTTCTGACTCCACAGAGTTCTAGAATAACACGAGTTATATGATTACATGTTCCATTATAAGTACAATGACCAAGTTAAAGTGTTAGCACACGTAATTAATGTTTCATTGTTCAATGTTTTCAATGTTTTTTTAATGTCTTACAATTTGGCAAGGCTTTCCAAAAGTAGAATGGAACCTTCAGAGTTTACTGCAACAAATTGTAGCTGCAATACATAGATGCTTTTTAAGGCTAATTTATAAATTAATTAATCCCAAAAGTAAGTCAGTTCATTAACAGGGACCTGAATGTGTTAACTATGAAAAAAGTATAATGATTAATCATGTTTATATATTTAAATCAATTAATAGGTCTACCTACATGTATTATAAAATGTAAAATAATGTACAGTTTGGAAATTAATGCAGGACTAGTTAAGGTTTCTGACCAGTAAATGATTAATTTTTCAGTCATTTGTGATGGAAATCATTGTATAGAGACTGGAGTCATAAAAAATAAAATCTAACCTGAGAAATATTTTTTTTTAAATTATGCTTGGTTCTAAAGTGTCTAGACTAGAAATTTTCATGACATTTCCAGATGCAAACTCACACTTTTAAAATTCCCTGACCAAGAAAACCTGGATTATTTCCTATTGTTTAGAAACAACAACAAAGTGTTAAGACAAACCTCCATCTCTGGGCTCTTTCTCTTTCTGGCTGTACGTCGGAGTTTTATCGTGACAGACTCTTCTCCTGGTTTCCTGACATTAATTCGGTCAGGTTTAAGTGGTGTAAAGCTGATTTCTAGCTCAGGTTTGGGGAAGCGCTCTTCTCGGAGACTCTTTGTGGAGAGGACGGAGGAGTTAAGTACTGCCACCTGCTTTGAGTGATAACCAACAAATATTATATATTCTCAGTAACCAACTACAATACAGACCAGAGCTATTTCAGTTTTTTTGTATGCTCTAATGCTTCTTATAAGCTTTATGTATTTTGCATTAATATCACTCTACTGACCTCTTGTGTTAGAATAAAAGAGTCGCCTTCATTCTCTGTCTTCACATTTGATGTCTGTTTGGGACTGTCAACTTTCTGGTTATCAGATTTACGAGAACCAATCAAATCATCTTTTTGCCTTTGTTTCACAATGGCATCCTGCTTCTCAGCCAGCTGCTGCTTTAGCATTTCCTGTAATCAGTATGCAGAGAAGTGAAGAAGAAAAATGTTTAATATTTCATAATTGTATTAAAATGTTTTAATATTGTATTAGCACTATCATAAAACATTGTTACCAATTTAACGCATTTTACATCCTTCAGTTTCCTCTCATTTACAATGGCCTAATAATCTGAACTACTGATAGGCTGTTACACTGGTCAGGATGATCAATGAGCAATATTTAGTCATTTACAAATCAGGCTTTGGCCAATAAAATTCCTTAACCAAATAAAAATGGTCATTCCACTTAGTAATCAGCTAATATTGATTTAGAAAATGCATCATTAAAAGAATGCTGTTTAAAGCACTATTCAGATGGACATCACTGACCTTGTATCAGATCTTGCAATAAGATGGTGTGCAAAGTACAAAATAGCCCAGCTTTTTAAAATTGTGCCCTCTAGACTTTCTATTGTGTCATGCTTTTGCATTCAAAACACGTCTTATATGATCATACCTGTTCTGAATCTAATTACACAGGGCTCGCTTAAGACCGAGTACTCAATTAGATGTTCAGGAAAACAAAGAGTTTTGCACATTCCACTTTTATGCAGTGATATTAATGTTCTGCTGTAGTCATGTCATTCCTCCTGTTGACAGGTCACTCGGACCACAAAATGATATTAACTTAGAAACCTGCTGAGAGAGAGAGAGAGAGAGAGAGAGAGAGAGAGAGAGAGAGAGAGAGAGAGAGAGAGAGAGAGACTGATCCTATTACCAGCTCCAGCTGCTGCCTGTCCTGTTGGTCACCCTCTAGTCGCCTTGCTGCCTGAGCCACTTTCCCCACGGCTGCTCCATCCAGCCCCTTTTCCTGCTTATCATCTGCCTGCTCCTCATTAGGCTGCTGAAACATCAAAAGAAATAATTTTTTTACTGCTGGCAAAAGCCAGTTGTGGAAAAGTTGGAGGGATCAAAGACTTCCAGGTTCTTACCTTTGTGTTTTCCGCAGGTTTACAAGGTCTCCGATCTTCCTTCTGAGCTTTATCCAAGACACCAACACTTGGGTTCTGATACATCTCCCGCAGTTTTGCAAAATCTGAAAATAACAGAGATGTCTGAGCTTAGCTCCAGTTATAGGTGAGACATTGTTACAAGTGAACTGAACTGAGTGTAACTCAGCATGATACCAGAATGAGATGATACCAATACCAGTATCATGTAACACTTCAGAAATTATTCTAATAAGCCAATTTGGTGTTCAAAAAACATTTCTTATTATCATTGTTGACAAATGTTGTACTTTAATATTTTTGAGGAAAATTAATTAAATAAAAAGTTGAAAAAGAAAAAAGGACATTTATTTGAAAAGGAAATATTTTGTAACATAAATAAGTATTTACTATATTAAACATATTACTTGATCAATTTTAATGCATCCTTGCTGAAAAACAATAAAAAAAAAAATTACAAAAAAAATTACTTTCTTCCAAAAAAAAAAAAAAAAAGGAAATAGTAGTGTATATATACACATACACACACACACACACACACACACACAAAGGTTGAATAAGGGTCAATTTTTCAAATTATATATCATCTGAAAGTAGAATAAATAAGCTTTATTAGTTTGTTAGTATAGGACAAAATTTGGCAGAGATACAACTATTACAAAATCTGGAATCTGAGGGTGCAATGCATATTACTAAAAAAGAATTAGATTTTAATATATGTACAGTAAAACATTTACAAATTATCTTTGTGGAGCATGACCTTTACTTAATATCTTAATGTTTTTTGACATAAAAGAAAAGTCGATCATTTTGACCCATACAATGTATTGTTGGCCCTTGCTACAAACATACCCATGCTACTTATGTCTGGTTTTGTGGTTGAGAAATAAATTAAAAGTAGTTGTTATCTCATTCCCTTGTAAATATTTCTGTTTGATTAGTATTAAATTCAGAAATATAGTTATAAAACATTAACAATTAAAAAAAATGTAATCATTAATACATTTTAATTAACTGAAATAGCAGATTAAAACACATTAGATTAATGAGACTAATAAATGGATACTGCTGATACTGAAAGGAAAAAAAAAAAACTGAGGTTTTAATTCTTGTATCTACTTGACACTGAAGTAATTGGTTTGAATTCGCTAAACTATATCTTGCTGACTTCTCTCAGTACGTTGTTTAGCAGAGATTTATACGAATTACAATTAGAACAGACTCAGCCACCTTCAGTTATGGATTCAATCTCATTCAGTCTGGCCTCCAGCAATTCCCCGTCATTTGTCTGTGTGCACTCTTTATTTAAGTTCACACACGTTTCCCCAATCAGCTTCTGCTCTGCCAAAGGATCTGCAAACAAAATCAATCTTACTAAGGACAAAACGTAAGCCGATTTTGTTAACACCAATTGGTGCTGCAGAAAAAAGGGGTTTAAATGAAAAGACACATAGGTTACCTTGACAGGTTGTTTGGAAAGGCTGTATGTTTTCTTCTATGACATGGTTAGATGTCACCTGTGAGTGAAAAGATGTGGAATAATCCAGCATTTTAGACCTGATAACATCACAAACTGAACAAAGCTGAGACAAAGAGTAGTACTCACAGTCTGCTGTGGGTCAATAGATTGCTCTTTACAGCTCAAAGTGTGTCCAGCCTGATCCCTCAGCTCATTCGCTTCACATAGCCTCTGCTGAAACATTTTGTTTTCTTCACTTAAGATCAAAATCTGAGGGAATAAAAAAAAGCACTGTTTAAAAAGAAACCTGTTTAAATCACTTTTATCACACTAACAAAGGACAAAAGCAGTGATTTTTCCAACCTGTTTCTCTAGCTGTTCCTTCTGCATGTTAGCCTTACATAACTGATCTCTGACATTAGATCTCTCCTTCTCCACCTGCTGCAAATCCCAACTCAAGGTCTTGATTTTATTAAGTCCATCGTTCACAAGTTCTCTCAACCTATAAAAAGACCAAAAGATCACTCGAACCAACTACAACTAAACAGCTGAAAAGAATAAGTAGTAACAACTAGTGAATAGAAAACAAGGCACTGACTCAACAGAAAGGAGGACCTGCTTCTTGAGTTATCATAAGGTTTGGATGTAATGAGAACTTACTTCGAAAGCTCTTGGGTTTTAGTCTCTAGTTCTGCATCTTTATGTGCCAAATCTTTCTCCATCGCAGTTATTCTCCTCTTGGTCTCATCTCTTGTCTTAGAGATCTCATTCTCTACAATAGTTCTCACTATGTTCAGAACCTCCTCGTGCTGGTTCAGTTTGCTCAGCGTTTGAATGAGTTTGTCCTGCAGAGTTTTCCAACAATCATCTCTGGAGTCTTGCTCTTGTTCTTCTATCCTACCCTGCTGATGTTTCAGAGCAGTCAGCTCTTCCAGGAGTTCAGAGTTGCTTTTTATTTGGGCCACAACAAACTTTTGCGCTTCATAACGGCTCAGTAGGCCCTGATACTCCTGTGCCTGAGCATCACGCTCACATTTAAGCTGACTACAGAGCTCTTCCAGCTGGCACATGTTTGCTCTGGTCTGACTGACCTCCTGCTCCAGGTCACTGATCTGTCGGCTCTTCTCATGCGATAACTCCAACATCCTCTTACATTCAGCCTCCGTTTTGTCACTTGAGAGCTGGCGGAGCTGGAGTTCTTGACGCAAACGATCTGCCTCCGTCATTAAGGATTCAATAGTTTTGGACTGACTGCAAGAGTCTGCTTGATGTTCCTTAATTAAAGCTTTGGCTGCATCAAGTTCTTCTGAAAGCTCATTAGCAATCTTTGTCTGAGTGCTCAACTCGATGTGCATAGTTTTGAGCTTTGAGCTCATCTCATTCGCTGCCTCCTGAAGTACATGTAGGTCACTGGCAAGAGTCTCGTTCTCATTTGTGACTTTGTTGACCTCTGCTCTCTCCACTGCCACAGTGGCTTCATGTGCATGAGTCTGCTCTGCCAGTTTATCAGACAGATCACACACTTTTTTCTCAAGTAAACAATGCTCAAGTTTAAGTTCATTCAGCTGCTCATCTTTCATCTTCAGTTCTTGCAGAAGCAAGGCCCTCTGTACATTGGGGAAAAGAAAGAAAGAAAGAAAGAAAAAGTCATTACAGTTCAAATGTATAACAAAATGTATGTGTAACACCTCATAAAATTTATTAGTAAGCTATTACTTTTCCCTAGAACACAAAAGCAGAATTCAAGAATGATAGTTTATAGTGACGTCTGTCAAAAAAAAAAATAAAAATAAAACAAAACACCATAAAAGGTATACACGACTACTACTATTTTAAGTGATTAACAAATTTTTGTCTTTTTCAGACACAAAGCTATTGTATTAAGACCCTGAATATAATAAAATAAGCCTACTATGAGTTACTTTTATGGTGTTTTTAATGTTATTTTTTGGATTTTAACATACTGGTCACTATAAAGTTTTGCTGATTGGAAAGAGTTGTGGCAAGATACTCAAATTCTTCTTTTGTGTTCACGGAAAAAAAAAAAAAAATAACAACATACAGGTTTGAAATGAAATGAGTTAAAGACAGAATTTTTATTTTTAGTCAGTCTTGTAGATCACCACTCTTAATTAGAGATTATTCCAACAGAAGAAAGCCTAACCGAATTGGAATCGGTCAACATGCACTACCATTCAAATGTCTGAAGTCAGTAAGATATTTTTCTTTTAAAAGAAATTCATATTTTTACCAAAAGTGACAGTGCAGGCATTTGTGTCCCAAAATATTACTATTCCAAATAAATGTTATTATTAACAACTTCTATTCATTAAATAAATAAATAATCAGAAAAAAATAATTATGATTTCCAGAAAAATATTAAGCAGCACAACTGTTTTGAACATTGATAGTTTTTTTTTTTTTAAGCAACAAATCAGCATATAATAATGATTTCTGAAGTCTCAGCTGAAATTCATTTTAGCCATCACACGAGTAAAAAAAAAAAAAAACATTTTATAATACATTAAAATATAAAATAATTATTTTAAATTGCAATAATATTTCATAATATCACTGTATTGATTTGATCATGTAATTAAAGCCTTGGTAAGCATAAGAGACTACTTTCAAAAAATTGTGCTTTATAAACTTACATCTTTAGTAGCTGCCTCCACACTTTGGTCGAAAGCAGTCTGTAATGTAGAGATCATGTCATCTTTCTCCTGGCAGATTGACATAAGTTCCTGACATCTCAGTTTCTGGTTTTCATAATTCTAAAAAAGATAAACGAAGAAACAAACATCAACACAATAAAAGCCAGGTACTCCATGTAAACAATCTATTGACAGTAACCTTAGATATTTAAACAAAGTTTATTTCCATTTACACTATTTGCCTGGAGAAGCTGGTCCTTTGATTCCTGCATTTGAACACATGTTGCTTCAAACTCTGAAAAGAGAAAACATAATTATACATATGTCATAGACACACTGAGTTTTTCCCCTTCATGGTAACTGAACACACCTTTGGCTTTAAGACCGAGTTGTTGTTGGCTTTTTTGAAGCTCCTCTCTCATCTCCTCCAGCTGTGTCCTTAGATGACTGATTGTTCTGGGTGATTCAGGGACATCTGTCAAGCAATTCTGTACTGCTTCTGCATCTCCTTTTATCTTAGCTAAATCATCTCGCATTGCCTCAATCATGCTGTCCAAAAGCTCAATCTTAGCCTCCTAGAAGCATGCGGAGAAGGAAAAAAAAAAAAACATGACTTTTCCTATGCCATTTCAAATGTCATTGTGTTAAATGTGTGCCTTGATACAGATACAGTGGAATTTCTTACTTTTCCCTTGTACCTATAAAATGCATTCAGATCTATATAGATAAATCTATCAAATCTAACAGTCATAAAATCCTGCCATTGGCTATTAAACCCTACTTAATTGGGTCCATCGGGTTTGAGGATTACAACGAAGCTATAAAAAAAAAAAAAAAAAAAAAAATCTGTCCCTTAACCAAAAAATGTTTTCCAAAGACAAAAGAAATGAGAGCTCACAGGCTTTTAACAGTGGACATAAACGGGACATGATTATGACCTCATTTATTTTGTTATTAAATGAAACCCTCTGCAAATCACCTTTGCAGCATTCTCGTCAGTGCTAACAGTGGCCATTTCCCCGATAGTTTTGTTGACCAGATTCTTCAGTATCTCAAGCCTCCTTTCTGCTCTTTCCTCAACAATTTCTTTTTCTCTTTGGAGACGTTCACTGAAACATTGAAAAAAGGCAACATGCATTAGTGCATTATCAATAAACACAAGAGAAAGTCACCAAAAATGACTTTCATTTGCTGACAGTACCATGTTATCTGCACTGTTAAAGTGTCCAACTCAAAAGAATTAAGCGAGTAAAAAGTGGCACCAACATGACCAAAAAAATTCTGTGCTGAACCCAGTTTGTACTGTGCAATTCCCCAACTGTCAGACTGTATCTGAATTCTATGTCTGTGACTATACATATTATTTGACTTACTTGTAGTCTTTTTCCATGTTAGAAAACAGCTCCATAAACTCGGCAGTGACTTCCTCACGAATATGAGCTTCCATAGTTAATTTTTCAGACTCTTCTTTGGACAGCTTCTCTTTGAGCTCTTCAAATTTCGCCTGAAGCTGTGTGAAGCGTATCATATTAGCACATCATATAGTCTAAAATAATATTGAAAACTAAAACATGCATTCATGAAAACTTAAAAAGACTCCCCGAATACCTCACACAGCTCTTGACTTTCAGCAGCCTCCAGGACAGTGTTGTCCTCCATGTTCTCATCGTCACTCTCCTCTACCTCCTCCTCATCATCATCCTCACCCATATCTTCATCATCTTCATCCTCCTGCACATCCTCTAGGCTCATCTCCCAGCTCATGAGTGAGCTTCTCCTGGTCCAATCCTTCTTGTCAGCGTTATTGATTATCATGGAAACATCTCTGGCAGATCTCTTGAGTGCGATGCTAGGAGCTGGCTTAGGGTTGAGGACCACCACCTATAAAATAAATAAATAGCAAAGAGAGTAAAAATACCTTTAAATAATGCAGCTCATAATTCATTATCAAATAAAGGTTCCTGCAAACCTTCTGAGCCACTGCTGAGAACTTGAGGACATTCAGCGTTTCATCATACATTGAGGCACATTGGTTTATGTTGATGATCATGCAGGCTTTTCCACGGCCACAGAAAAAACCCTGCAAATAATGTGTGAGTTTGCTCTCTCTGAAGGGGATGTGCTGATGGAATCTGTGCAAAAAGACATGAGTTGAGTCCCAATTTCAAGAGGAAATTCAAAGGACTAATGAATCAGAAGACAAATGCATTTAATTTAGCCCACAAATTAATTGTTTTAAGAGTAAACTTTTTCTCACTTGGGTTGCATTTGGTTGAGCCTCAGAGCATTGATGCATTTCCCTAGCGTTAACAAAGAAGTGTTGATGTTTCCAGCTTCTTTTAAGCGGTCCCCTCGGTTCTGAGTCTTTGCACATCGCTCAGATCCAGCCAGATCACATAATGACAACCTTTAAAAATAAATAAATTAATGAATAAATCAAATATTCCTTGTTAAAGCAAACTGGGATTGAGGTCACCTACTCGCTTATCGACAGAACCCGAGGAACACCCACATCTTCAATCCGCAAGATCCGAATGGAAAATATACTGTGGCTATGGAGAAAAGGAAAACGTTATATAATTTCAAAATGTAATAAAATGATCAAGTTAAATATTAACACTAAAGTTGTTTAAAATGAAGCACCTTCTGCTAGAGACATTGTTGAGCTTGGTGGATGAAAAACTTTGATTTTTCCTTCCAATTTTCACAACTTTTAATGCTTCCTCTGCACTGTTAACTTGAACCCATTTTAGCTCTGGAGGAAAAAAAAAATATTCAGACAAAATGTAAAAGTAACCAAAGATGAATAATCATAAAAACTGAATGCTGATAATGCATAAACTATTTCTATGAAATATTTAAATGTAAACATTTATTTAATTATTATTATTATTATTTTTATAGATTCATTATTAGACATTATAACTCAGAAAACAAGTTATTTGGTTACCTTTGACAAAGGCATTGCCTTTAACATCTTGGGCTAGCCGCAAAACACTCCTTCTGTGAGAGCCATTTGGAACAACATCAAGCAGATCATGGATATTTTCATTGTAGATTTCACAAAATGAGACCCACACAGAGAATTTAACATGAGAGGTCCCATCCAAACAGACACTGTCCCGATTCATGTCACTAGAGGTGGAGCCTGGAACAAATGTTTGTTAAGTATTTAAGCTCATACTGACTTACTATTCCAAAGGCAGAGTCAAAAGTCCCTTTCACACATACAGATTTCTCTTTCATTACCTGTAACTTAATGTTAAGAGATCATGTGTGAGCAGGACCTTTGCAAAAAATATACCGGTATTTTTGAAAAGGTCCTGCTCAAACATGAAGAGCAATTTACTGTTATTACTGTGTGAAAGGGGTTAAAGACATAAAACATTTAATAATGCTTACTTTCAAATGATGAACAACTGGAACTGGACATGCTAGACAGGGTTTTCTGGAAGTCAATCTGATAAACAAAGAAACAGCCTTGATGTGAGAATTAGTAATGTACTTTGTGCTAAAAAAACAATATACAATTAAAAAAAAAAAAAGAAAATAGATATAAAAATTTTTTACATCTTTAAGTCGGCGAAGAAGGTTTCTCTTATTTGTAGCTTCCTCATCCTGCTGCTCTTTAGTGAGTCTTGTAAAATCGACACATCTGTGAGGCTTGATGTTATTTTGAGAATAAATTCTGCCTTCTACGCTGTTAAAGATCACATTTAATGACCTGGGCAGAATCCCACTGTCTGAATCTGGGCCTATAACATACAAGTAGACATAAAAATGCACTATTAGGCAGCTATACATAGATATAGTGCAATAAATAATTAATAACTATTTCATACAAAATTCTTACCAAGAAAAGTAAATGTCTTTCCAGCATTGGTAACCCCATACGTAAAGATCAAGGAATTCCCTCCATCCAAAACTTCTTTCACGAGGGATTTGGCTGTTCCATCAAATATCTCTCTTTGCGTTGTTTCTGGACCATACACCTAAAACATGAATTTAAGCAATCATTTTACAGCAAAAAGACACTTGATAATATCACTGAAGCCCAGTGCTTTTTTTTTTGCAAAAAAAAAAAAATGCCAGAGGTGACTGGGGCCATCCTCATACCTGTGAGAACTGAAATCGTTGCGCCAGCTGTGCCCCAAACCTCTCACTGTGTCTGGCTGTCAAAGATGCTCTAGGTGCCTTCAGAGTCACAGTATCTGGAGGCTCAATTGAGATGCACTCCTGTTTGTAGACAATACATTTGTCATTCACTTGACTTTTCATCCTCATGTTGTCCCAGACCCATATCCATACAATAAAAACAAGTGGTGAGGGTGTCATCTTACTCAACATGTTTTTGAAAAAAGCTATACATGTTATGACAGAATTTCTTAAAACATGTATAGAATATGTCAGAATGTTGCAGGCACCTGTGATTCTCCTTCTGTTCTCTCTGTGGTAGTGAATGGGCGTACACGGAGATAGACCTGCAAATGCCCTTTTTCCAGCAATACCGAGTCCTGTTGAAAACAGAAATATGCGACATAGTTTACAAGCTAAATCGGAATCGAGGGCTTTAAAACATTAGATATGCTTGACAATAATAATAAATACCCTTGATAACTTGGAGAACTCGGCGAAAAGATCTTTCTTGAGGTCTTCAACCGTTATTGAGCCAACTCTCTCAGGTTTATAATTTAAACACGATTCCATCATCTTGAGGAACGCTATCAGTATGTCTGACTTTTAGATAAAAATGATGTTATTATATGATAGCAACGTTAAAGATATAATAGCCACAAACAAAATTAAAACAATAACAATGACGCATCGATCATATTAAAATGAAGTCCTACCTGAGACGGTATCCTATTAACAGTTATACTAACAATTTTGAGTCACATGTAAGAATGTAAAAGTATCAACCGTGTTTTTATTCTCGCTATTGTATTCTTTGTTTCGCTTTGTTTCGATTTTCTTTTATCCTGTTTAACGTTACATCGCAAACATGCTGCTTCTCTACCGTCGCGGTTCTCTCTGTTCAAATTGGACCAATCGGGGAGTTCGCTACAGACGTAGCTCTGCCCCCAAAGCGGAAGTAAAATGTATTGTAGTTCTAGTTGACTGACAGGAAAGAGGAAAGGAAGGCAAAATGGCAAATGCGAACTACATGGCCCAAAAAGCTCAATTAACTCACGCTGTCCATGCTTCTGGTTCACGTTTAAACGTGGATTGTGTTAGTGCATGTGGCTCTAAATACATTCGTGGAAATTATAAAGGTTTTTGAGATAAGAACTAAACCTTCTATAAATTTGCGTTTGTTTGCGGTAGAAGAAAAATGTCTGTGTTTATGGATTTAAACATCATCAGCAGTACTGATAAGAACAGACTCAAAAGCATCATAGAGACAGCTGCTCACCGTAAGTAGCAGTAATAGTAGTTATATACATTGAAATTTAACATCAGTAGGCTAACTATCTACTTGAGTAATTATTAATAAGATTTTCATTAATAATTTATTTTGATTGTGAAGGCTTGTCCCATACTTTGCCAAACAAGTTAACGTTATTGAAAATCCAGTAGTTTTGTTTTGGCTGGGTTCTTCTAACTGATCTAAGATGGTAACTTAATTAGCTGGTTGTTAGTTTGTGTGAGCTGGTAGACTATCTTGCATTAGCAACAAAAAAAAAAACTACCAGTTGGTCATGCTAGGTCTAATAACTCACTGGTTCACTAGCTCATGACTGGTCTGAATTAGATCAACTAGAAGTAGGGTAAATAAATGTGCTGATGTACTATATAGAAACAATTCATTCAGGTAATAACTCTTTATATTTCAGTTGGCTACTCAACAGTTGCAATAAACTATGTGGTTGAACCACGAAAGGAGAAACAGGTATGATATAAAGTAGTTAGACTAACCTGTATACTTAAAGAGAGTTCAAGTGATGATGTTCTTATTTTCTTGTATTACAGGAAATTCCAAAGCCACAGAGTGTGTCAGGCATATTTGATAAATTCCCAGTAGTACAGGTAAATTACTTTTCATGTTTTCATAGCATAGTATCAATAATAGATAATGTTAATTAATATTATCTGCTTTCTTTTCGTAGGGCAAATCTTCTCCCATCAAAGTACTGAATCGACTGACCATCATAGCTACTGATGCATCTCATTTTGTAAGTTGCAAGTTTGTAATGAAGAAATTATAAGACATTTCTGCTACCATGGTGAAATTTGTATGTGTTACTTTCTTCAGAGACCAACCAATGACTACAAAAGCTTCGACCTTGTGGCGGTTTATCCCAAAACAGAAAAACTCTTTCATGTAAGGGAAATTGCAATTCTGAATTAGCCTAAATGTTTTCCAATTAGTAATATTATTTTCTTTACATTTCAGATGACAACCATCAGCTGTGATATAAAATTTTCTATGTTTTTCCTTGTCTGTGTCAGGCAGCCTGCATGACTTTTGATGTAGACATTATCTGCATTGCAGTGGCTGAAAAACAGCCCTTCCATTTTAAAAGGGCTCCAGTTAATGGGGTGAGTTACAGTTTTTTTATATCCATACCTGCCGGCATACCAGGTGATTTTAAACGACACTGAGGCTTTTATAGAACTTGGTAATAAAGTAACTAAAAATACAGCGTTGTGAATATGAGGTCCTAAAGCAATGTTCCACACCAAAATTAAAATTAATCAACTTGCATAATGAAGAGTTGGATGAGCCACTTTTATGATACTCATTGTGCTTTTGCATTCTTTTCAAAACTTGACAGCAGCAGTCTTCCACACTTTTTATTATATATTTAAATATCACCTTTTAACACAGGTTTGAAACATCATGAGGGTTAATAAATAAGGCTAATTTAGGAGTGAATTATCCCTTTAAATTATGTATGATTACTGTTATATTGTTGGCCACCTCAGGCTATTGACAGGGGGGTTTTCTTTGAGATCTGTTATGTGGCAGCCATCAGAGACTCCACTATGAGGAGATACACCATTGCCAATTCCATCAGCCTCATGGAAATTTGTAAAGGAAAAGTATGTTGACCCTTTTCACACATAAACACCCTTAAAATGTGTTAAGATGATTCTGAAATTACATTGTTTTTTTGTTTGTTTTTTTTTTTCCCTTCACAGAATATCATAGTGTCCAGTGGAGCAGAAAAGGTAAGTTTTTGTAAATTGATGTATCATTTCAGTGTTATTGAATTGTATGGCCAGTATGACAATGTTGTCTTTTCTTCTTTTCCTTAGCCTCTTGAGTTGAGGGGCCCATATGACATTGCAAATTTGTATCCTTTTTTTCTTAATGTGTGTATGAATATGTCATTGTACCTCTAAAAGGCCCTGTATCCGTGTTGATATGTTCCTTCATTGAGATTTCAGAGGGCTTGTTTTCAGCTTGTCTGACGGAGATGCCAAAGCCGCCGTTTCTACTAACTGTCGATCTGTCTTGCTTCATGGAGGTAAATGACTTGAAAGAGCACAACTATTTTCCATTTCTCCAGTACAGGCATTAATCTATGCCACGTGATCTTGTTTGTCGTTAGATTGCTTAGTTGATTTGCTGAGTATGCATTTATACCGATGGGCATGAGAGAGGTTTTATTGATTTTTTTTTTTTTTTTTTTTTTTTTTTTTTTTTTCAGTCTGTCACTTTGAAATTAGATGTACATGAATGTTTATTGGCAATTTTCATGATTCTTCTTAACAGAGACGAGAGCCACTGCATCTGGTGTTGTTTACACCATGAAGAAACCAAAAACTCCCCAGAAGCAAGAAGAAGAAACTCCAGTATCTAAAAAGGCCAAAACTGAATTAGCATAGCCAGTATTTCTTTCCATTTGTTTTTTTTGTTTTTTTTATAGAAGATTAAAATTCCTCATTCTTTTTCCTCAAAATCTTGCAATCCACTTTAAATTGAACGATGACAGATATTTTAAAAATGAAGTTTATTTAGTCAAGCTTTAAAAGAATTGCAAACAAAATGTACAGATAAATTAAACTAGTATAAAATCACTCATTTCAAATTAAGTGCATTCTGTAATAAATTATTTAAAATATCAAAAAAAAGAACACCTCCAATTATGCTAAGACTGAATTTAATCTTGCTAAAAGAGCTATTTCAGGCAATGAGTTTCCTTGTGGAGAGGAAGCTCTATGATTCATTAAGTTTCATATTCCTTTCTGCTTTATCTATGCTTTATTAAAAAGTTAAAGTATTGTGCTTCACTTTCAAAACTGTTGTCTGTTCACACTTTTCCTTTTAAAAAAGGCATAATGTCATGCAGGGCTCAATAATATACTTTTTTTAGATGTGCAGGCTATCCAAAAATGCAGGTTTTTGAGCATATAATGCCCAAAGAGGACAAATGTTGCTCAAGTATTGCTTCTACTTTTTACCATCCTTAAAGTTGTCAAAAATGGATTTTGCGCCATTCTGCCACTCGCAAACACTGTCCATTGGTGACTTTCCCTCCTGGAGAAGACAAAGCAATAGTAATGGTAACCAAGCAATATTGATCCTCAGCCTTACAAAAATGTCTTGGCTACTAAAAATAATTTTCTTGAGCTCTTCCCACACTAGCAAAAATAACACGCTTACATAAGTACCAGAAGATGGCACTGTGCACAGCTTAAATAAGCATCCAAGTGAAATTTAGTGGCATTGAGGCAAGCAAATTGATTTCCTACATATAAACTAAATTACTACTTGTTAGTATCTACATCCTAGTACATGAGCAACAAGATAAAAGTATATAGGCTAGACATTACATTTAAGAATACTTACACAATTTTTGAGTTTTAAGTCCCCTCCGTGCAACAAAAGAAGCTGGATGAGTTTGAAGCGATTCAGTCTGACCGCATCATGCAATGGTGTGTCACCCTCCTGATGCAGAATGATATTTAAAGTGACCATTAAAGTGTTAATTAACTTTCTTTAAATACTGTGTTGTGAAATTTCTTACTATGTCTTTTGCATTGACATCTGCACCACAGTGTATGAGATGTTCAGCACATTCGTAGTGTCCTGTCCTGACCGCTACATGAAGGGGGGTGCTGCGAAGCTGAGGACGTCAAGTGTGACCAAAAAAAAGACAGTATGTCAGACCACACATCAGCTATATTATTAAAACAGGATTGCTGCCAAATAACTGCTTTTACCTTGTCTCTGGAATTCAGTTTTGCCCCCTGATTAAGTAGTGCTTCTAGCACAGGCAAACTGCCACCACGACAAGCCCAGTGAACTTCAGTAGCTTGAAGCTAATTAAACACAAACATAAGAGTAAGATGATTCATTGACATTATGCAAATTAGAATTCATAGTATAGATGTATTACAGAGGAATGCATACTGCACATTTTTAAAGATTCTTTACACATACAATAAGACCTCTTTCATAGAAAACTAAGTACACAAACATATATATATATATATATATATATATATATATATATATATATATATATATATATATATATATATATATATATATATATATATATAATTTTAAAATATAAAAACAATAAAATGGTGCAACCAACTAGCAAAAACAAACAGGAAATTATTTTTTTTTTTGAAATACTTTTACCTTTAAATATATTATATATTTATTATAAATATATTTTTATAATTTTATGAAAATAATAACGTGAATAAAAGATGTATACATTCACGTGTTCAAGGGTTAAGAAAAATGTTGCTACTTTTTGCTTGATGGTTACACCAGTTGCATTTTGTGTCGTTAAATTGAAACTTTTCTTGAAAGTGGTTCTATATTAGAACTTGCCATGTAACAATAACTTGCCTTAAGTATGTGGTTATATTCACAGAAAAACTAAATGTAAACATATACTTAAGAATGATGTAAACATAATTCAATACCTTGTCCTTATTTTCAATTGAAGCACCGGCATCCAGCAGCATTTTCACAATTTCCACGTTTCCTTGTGAGCAAGCTCTGTGTAAAGCTGTTCGGTTGAACTGGGGGAAAAAAAAATAAAATGAAGAAAATAAGAGAGATCATTCAAAATGCATGTTGTTTTTTATTTAGTACTGTCCTGGGTAAGATATTTTACATGAAAGATGTTTACATAGTCCACAAGACAAGAAATAGCTGAAATGATTCAAATAACCCCCTTCAAAAGTTTGGGAACCCTTGGTTCTTAATACTGTGTGTGGTTGCCTGGATAATCTATGACTGTTTTTTTTGTTTGTTTTTATTTTGTAATGGTTGTTCATGAGTCCCTTGTTTGTTCTGAACAGATAAACTGAGGGCAGTTCTTCAGAAAAATCCTCCAAGTACAATTTACCTTAATCTTCAAATTCAAAAAGTTTTCACCCCCCGGCTCTTAATGCATTGTGTTTGAACTTTTTGTAATAGTTGTATTTGAGTGTGAAAAGATGGATCTCAAAATCATACAGTCACTGCTGGAAAAGGTTCAAATATGCAAAAGATGCTGGAAAACTGAAGAATCTGCAGCACCTGGAGGATTTTTCTGAAGAACAGTGCTCAGTTTAACTGTTCAGAACAAACAAGGGACTCTTGTTTGTTATATTTTAATAATTTCAGCTATTTGTAAACTATGTGTAAACATCTATATGTAAAATATCTTACTCAGGACAGTACTAAATAAAAAATAACATGCATGTTTTATGATCTGTCTTATTTTGTCAAAATTATTCACATTTTCATGCCACTGTATTTTGTGTCCTTTAGTGTCGTTAGGTGCCTTTTATTCAATATGTTGGGTAAACACTCACATTATCACAGGCGTTTGGATCTGCACCTCTGGCTAGGTAACTTTTGATCATTGGCAATTTGTTATCCAGCGCTGCCTTTAGGAAGTCATCCTCATCAACAAAATCATTCTGTGAGAAAGTGAGATGATTACTTGAGGGTTGAAATTTCTGATTAATAATGATTGTTTGGAAGCATGCTTACCACTATCTCTTGTTCAGGCTGTGTTTTGTAGACTGGTGTGCCTCTTTTTATCTTCTGACTCTCTTGTATAGTGTCCTGGAGGTCATTAGTGTGGTCGTCAGTCTGCAAAATCATTCAAATATGTTACAGAAAACACACTTCTAATCACATATGCTTTACTGAGGTATGCAAATAGATGCTTAACAAGCTTATATCTTACATTAAAACCATGACAGTGAATGACTTCACTGTCACAATGAAGATTATTGAGATTATTGTAGGTTTTCAGATGATGGTCAACAGAGCTTTTGTATTCTTCAGACGGATGCTGTGCCACAATGTCGTCCTGCTCTTTGCTTCCACTTGTGATGTCTGTAATCTAAAATAACATAAAATTAGAACAAATATATTGTAGACCAAAGATATCAGCACAAATTCATCAAATGATCTTAAAAAAAAAAAGGATATTTCCCCAAATATCTTTTGTGTTCCACAGAAGAAAGCCATATGCAGGTCTGGAATGACATGAGATTTTTGGCTGAGCTATCCCTTTTAAAACACTAGTAGCCATTTTAACAGCAAATGTTCAGCATAGACAAAAGTTGTATAATATATGAAGAAATCTAACTGTTTTGAAATAGACATGTAGAAATAGACATAAAAGCTCCTACCAGCTCATCATCCTGTAGGATTCCCATGATTTTTCTTAAAAAATTCCTTGTGTCAAAATTAAGGCATCCAAGCCAAGCATCTCTTATATATGTGGTGACAGTTGGAGGAGATCATGCTCCTGTTGTTCAGCTGACTCCTCCCACCTCTGAGGTTTCCCATGTCACTGTGATGTCAGATGCATTTTGAAGGGGGCTGAGCATGAAGAAAACAACCGTTTTCAAAAGTCAAATGCCTTTGGAAACATTTGAAGGAATGGAAATTATACCTGTGGGGGGAACTTAATGTGCCACCATAACCTATCCATCCCTTGTCTATCCAAGGATGGCTTACAGTTGACCATGAAGCCAAAGACACAGAACACCACTCCACATCACACACAAAGATGACAGGAAATGTTTATGAATTTAAATGGAGACATAACATCATAATCAGCTTTGACTGTCTCATATATTAGGGGGAGTTGTCTTCATTTATGAGGCTATTTTCTTCTTAGGTTTCTTCACTTGCATTACTTCTGTTACGAGAGCAAGTAAAATTGTCGCACCCTGTGACTATTTTTAATGGAGCTGCCCATGAATCACTTAGAGTAACGAGTCACATGGGTGGTTGTCTTGCGTGACAGCTGCCATTTTACTAGTTTTCCACATGTCCAGGGCCTATAAACCTATGAAATGATGCAGTCAAGATGTAAAGAATTTGTCTATTAAAATTAATATTGGTTGCATTGTGTCATGTCTAACTGAGTGTCATATTCAAAGCTTTCTTAAGCGCTGTGGGAGGCTATATACAGCATCTTTTAACAAGCAGAATGTTATACTGGTGTTAGACAAAGTGAGATATATCCCTCCATAATATCCAATATTTGTTTGTGGGTCATTCCACGAAATCTGTGAATTTTCCACTTAGGAAAATTTAAATATAAAATAAGTTTAATCAAAAATATTATTTTAAATATCTATGAAATGAATTATTTTATGACTATTTTTCTATCTCATGTTTTGGTATTTTTGTCAACCATGTTACCAACACAAGTGTTAGCAGATACTTTAGTTTAATTAGAACTCACATGCCACTGAATGTTATAGGCATTAGCTCAATAATATAATGAGGGTGACCTTTAAAATGTTTGAATTTTACATAGACAATCTTTAAAAACAGGGTCAAACCTAATCAATGTCATCCCTGTTACCTACATGTCAAAACCTGTTACTCGAAAAAGTAACAGGTTGACAGTAACAGGTTTGACGATTTCAAACAAATTTGCTAATTGCTGGCTAATAGTCAAGTTCACAAAAGCACATATTGTACACTTTGGAAGGATTTTACTTGTAGATATTGATTATATTAAATGTAAGAAATAATTGTTTCAGTTTACATTTTAAAAGGATTGACACTGCATGATGGCCCCCGCAGTCAAGCCTCATGAATCACCAAAAATAGAACATTATAGAGGAGTGAGTGAAACATGCTTATGTTTTAAGTGTTGGAATCCTGTTTGAGAGATGAAGCAACCTTCTAAAAGTGATGTCACTTGAATGTACATTATTTTACAAGGGTTTTTTGATGAGGGTAACAAGGCTGACATGAAATCAGGGGTTACCAGTAAAATTATGTTTATAGAAAAACTGCATACTTGCGCCAAAAACATTGCTTAACAATGAGACTATATTATAGAACAATATGCAAATGTGATTTTCATAAAATTGCCATCTTTTTGCTAATTAAACGTCCTGCTGAAAATGAAAAATCATAGTGAGGGACAGGCCAAAAACTTTACCCTTTCAAGCATAAATGCTATTTAAAGTATTTAAAATAATAATGAAGACTTTTTTTTATGTAATATTGATGAAAGCATACATAGTATTGTTATGTCTTTAAATTGCACATTTATTTGTTGTATATTAAATCTATGTTTGATTATTTCTTAGGGTTGCAAAAGGCACTGATTTCATGGAATGAACCTTGTGGCGTCAGAACCAAATATGACAAAATATTGCCAGTGAAATTTGAAATGCAACATACGGACTCGGGTGTCTTATTTATTCACTTATTAATTAAAAGGTCCTCTGAAACATGCAGCATTGTTCTATGTGTTGACATAATTTCAACTGAAATAGGAAGACTGGGTGGGACATATCAAGCAGTCTGCCCCCTTTTTTAAATAACCAATAGCGTTTCGTTTATATCACAGCTTGGGGCCAGAGCTGTTAAGCCAACAGTGTATGGCAGCCACAATCTCATCGCTATAAAATATATCATTCTGTGTAGAATTCAATGTGAAAATATGCTCCGGTCCAAGCTATCATGTCTCTGGACCAGAGCAGACTAAATGCGCTCTCCGGCGGTTCGCATGACACAGCGCTAAACCAGATTTCTTTCGCTCCAATGAAAAGCATATTTACACTGTCTGAATTGTTCCCTATCCCCTATATAGTGCACTACAAACCATTCACCATACAGAAAATACTAATTCTGTGAACACGTGAGCGATTTCAGCCGAAGCTTTAGCGTGTATTTATAGTGTAGGGGGCAGGACGCTTCGTATTCTAGAGGGCATTTGATTAGACAGAAAGTTTGATGAGAAGCTGAAGTGCAGAGTGATGTCATCAAATCATTGATCCATATTGGCGTAAGTTAGAGACTGTACATTTTGAATACTTATATCTTGTAAACTTTATCATTGTTTTTAAAACTCACTAGATAACATAAGGCTAACATTTTCATACTAAAAGCCAAAAAAAACCCTCAGTTTTGATTACACTCAAAAATAAAGGTCCTTCATGATGCCATAGAAGAGCCTTTTTTGTTTAAATGGTTCCATAAAGAACCTTTAACATTTGAAGAACCTTTCTATTTCACAAAAGGTTCTTTGTGGCAAAAGAGGTTCTTCAGATTGTAAAAAGATAAGAAAGAGATGTTTTTTTAAAGAGCCTTTGACTGAATGGTTCTTTGTGGAACCAAAAATGGTTATTCTGTGGCATCGCTGTGAAGAACCTTTTAAGGCACCTTTATTTTTAAGAGTGTACATGGGAACTTTAAACTTCAGAGTGTATCAAGAAGTCACGACTACCCCCATTACGTCAGAATGCCGGATCCTGGAATTCTGTTCTGATGTGGCTTCATAGGTAATATTTTTGTTGGCAAAATTGGGCAAAACAGATAATATTGTGTCTAAAATATAACACAATACAGAGTTGTTAACAGTTATTTGTTGAACTAAATAAATTCAGTATCACATTTGCAATTGTGCTATTCAGTACAAAAACAGCACTCGTGCGATATTGCTTAACTTTATCATGTGATATAAATAAGACAAAAACTCATACAGGGCCATTTTTGGCTCATATTTGGGGTACATAACACCATTTTGTAGGCTACAACACACAGTGAGTTGCATCATGTACATCAACAGTCAACTGTAAGATGATGTGTTCAAACATTTTAATCATGTTATTTATTCATACCTAATTAATTAGATTAAGGTGTTAAATTGACAGCCCTAATAAGATTATAATGTTGGTGCAATGGTTTTCAATCTGGGGGGTTTCAGTAAGGTTCAAGTAGGGTCAAAGGAATTTTCTGGAATGTTTGGATTTTGCAATCAATATAAAAAGTATGTTTTGTCAAAAACACTGTGTACAATGTATTCAGAGGGTTGATAATTTAATGACCCTGCAAATACATTTAAAAAAAAAAAAAAAAAAACATAATGAAAACATCAATCAAAATAATTTAATTGTAAATCAAATCAAATAGAAGTTTTGAAGCTAAAATTGATAAATTGTGAGCCTTCTTCTGTATCATTAAATCCACTTTGGTCAGTTATGATTTAAGCAAGAATTATTTAAAACTGCATTTTAAATGGTTTAATCTTGTGCATTGCATCTCTCAGAACAGGTCAAATACACTGATATGGGAATCATTCCAACAAGATAAAAAATGAGACTTGTACATTAAGTAATATTTTGTTTATGTATTTAGACCATAGGTCAGTAGGACATCTGATATGTAAAGCTCCCATGTTGTGTTTTTATCTGTCCTCATTCTCGGAGTGTTACGAAAATGCTTGTAAAAGATGATCTGTAACTAAACACATTGCCTGAATATCTATCAACCATTTCTGGAGCTTGTAACAGCCTCTACCTGCTCTTTAATGACCTCAGGTCTGACAGTCACATGCAAAGCTGTAAACAGTATTTCAGTAGAGAAATCATTTGAAATTATCTAGGGGTTTAAAAATTGCAATCAGTATTTTCATCCGTAAAAATATCTGAACATCTCTAAACATGTTTAAAAAAAACCCCAAAAAAAACTAAACTTAAACTAAACATTTTTGCAGTGTTGAGTGTTCCTCTAATCTGAAGGCATGAAGGCATCACATGTACTTCATGCTTTGAGTTTTCAGTCAGGTGGTACTGGGACTGATTTATCTGCTAAATGGCATGTGTGTGTTGAACTTGTCACCACACAGCTCTCGTACAGCATTCCGTGAACAATATTAATATGGAATATGAAATATTAACCTTGTGGTGACACATTTTTACATACTAGAGCTACATCAGAGATATGCAAGGCAGGTTTTTAAACCTTTCATCACATTAAGTTATAATATCATAAGAAAATATTACACAGTGTTGATGTCGTCATATTACAGAAAAAAAATAGTTGAGCATTTGACTAATTGACAGTGCAATATGAGCCACCTGCATTAAACACATGAGACTGCTTGCATCTTCAGCTTTGCTAAAACAGGTAAAAAGAAACTTTTAAAAACATGTTTCACCTTCTCGCTAGTTTAATAATACAACAGAGTGGACATAACTGGAGCATTTCAACATTTTTTTTCCATTTTAATGAATATTTCACCACTTCTCACATCATGTAGTTGGTTTAATCATTTCTTTTCTGAAACTGTAAACAAGTATGTGAACCTTTGAGAAAAAAATTCTTAGTAGAAAAACTGCTAGTTGTGGTGGAAAAGATTTGCATAAATAATAACTATTAATTCCACCCAATAAATATTAAATGTATTATTCTTTCTTTCTTTCTTTCTTTCAACACACTACTTTTCTGTTTAATACTGTAATGCTGCTTTGACAATCTGTATTGTTAAAAGTGCTATAAATATAGGTGACTTGACTTTCTTTCTTTCTTTCTTTACCTGTTTAATATTGTAAAGCTGCTTCTTTCTTTCATTACTGTTATTTCCAAGTTTATTTATTTATTACGTTTCAGTGTTATGTTCTTTTGTACCCTGTTTATGGAAAGTGCCCTTCAATTCTTGTATAATAATATGCTTTCGATTTTTCGTGTACACTACCAGTCAAAGGTTTTAGAACAGTAGGATTTTTAATGTTTTTTAAAGAAGTCTCTTCTGCTCAGCAACTCTGCATTTATTTGATCTAGCAAAAAACGTAAAAAATGAAATATTTTGTACTATTTTAAATTACTGTTTTCTATTTGAATAATTTTTGAATGTAATTTTTTTTCTGTGATTTCAAAGGTTTATGTTTAGCAATAAAATGATTTCTAAAGAATCATGTGACACTGAAAACTCGAGTAATAATGCTGAAAACTTAGCTCTGATCACAGGAATACATTACATTTTAAAACATATTCAAATAGAAAACAGTTATTTTAAATAGTAAAAATATTTCACAGCTTTTTCTGTATTTTGGATCAAATAAATGCAGGCTTGGTGAGCAGAAGAAAATTCTTTAAAAAAAAATTCAAACTCTGACTGTTCAAAAACTTTTTACCGGTATGGTATACCAGCTTTTCTGTATTTTATGTAACACATACACATATTCATGGTATTTGATGGTTGTAATTGTATTTTCACAGTGGGATCAGTGTGACTGATGTGAGATGCTGAGTGAGCAGACAGCAGTGGGACTGGAATGTGTGGAATGCCTCCTAATGAGCTGAGCTACTGAGAGGGATTCAGAACCCAATACATTTGAACCTTCTCCACATCAGTCTGCCAACAAGTAAGTTAGAAAGAAGTGTTTTTACTGCTTGTTAATTTACATGAATAATTACATGTTAATTATATTAATTTGCATAAAATAAATGTAATGCATTTAAATATATTTAATTAAGTGAAATTGATAATTACTCACTACAGCTATTTTATTAGGTAATCGTTATTAACTAGTTATTCTCAGTGTATTTTACAAGTAATTGTAAATTTTAGATTAGATTAATTCTCACATTTGAAATTGTGGGCAGAATCTTTTTGTTTTATGTAATAATAATAATAATAATAATAATAACAACTTTATTTTCTATAGTGCCTTTAAAATAACTTCTCAAAGAGCTTACAATGTCAGAGTATATATGTAAAATTGAAACAAGAATACAGAATAAACAAAAGAACACAGGAAGATACAAGAACCAGCAATGATTATCACAATCAACAATAAGCACACTTCACAAGTTTTTAAATGTGTTTTAAAAAGTGCCAAGAGACTGTGCTTCCAGGATTTCAGTTGTAAGTTGGTTCCACAACCTGGGAGCAGGTATAGAAAAAGTTCTGTCACCCATAGAACATAACCGTGTTTGAGGGAAAACCAACAAACCCAAATAATTTCCTGATAATATACTCACCCGCATGTCATCCAAGATGATCTCTTCCTTTCTTCAGTCGCAAAGAATGCATTGCCCATGCGTACTCTGTGGTTCAATATAGTTAGGGTATACTGAAAAAATCCCATCTCATTTTCTCCTCCAACTTTAAATTCGCTACATCGTTGCAGAAGTACCAACCTAGTGTTTACAAAGTGAACATGCAAAGAAGATGAAATGCCCTTTACAAAAAAAAGATAAAACAGTGATGTAGGATGATTTTGAATTGGGAGGAGAAAGTGAGATGGGAGTTTTTCGACATACCCTAACTGTCTTGAACTGGAGTGCACAGAGTACACCTGCGCATCGCAGAGCTAGACAAGATGAGCATTTGTGGTTAAAAAGAGTATAAATATTAGTTTCAGAAAATGACCGATCGTTTCACTAGATAAGACCCTTATTCCTCAGGCTGGGATCATTTAGAGCCCTTTGAAGCTGCATTGAAACTGCATTTTCAACCTTCAATCCATTGAGCACCATTGAAGTCCACTATATATAGAAAAATCCTGGAATGTTTTCCTCAAAAAAAAAAAAAAAAAACTTAATTTCTTTGCAAAAGACATATCTTGGATGACATGGGGGTGAGTAAATTATCAGGAATTTTTTATTCTGGAAGTTGAGTAATCCTTTAAAATTCTGGCTGCAGAATTTTGAACACACTGCACTTAAAGTATGCTTAGAAACCCCAATAAGAAGTGCATTACAATAATCAGTGCAAGGAAAGATAAATACATTAACTTTTCGAGTTATTTAATAAGTGTATTTGGGTTAAGTGCTTCTTGTCTAGTTCTTGTGAACTATTCTCTGTTGGGCAGCAACTGTTTGAACTTTACAACATCCACTTTGGGTATGTCTTTGAGTACATGCAAATTTGCCAAAGCTGGCGGGTCATTAAGTTCATGCACTGATATCCTGTGTCAAGTTGCCAGTCCTATTGATAAATACATTTCTAGATAAATCACAACGTTATGTATTGTTACTAATGTAAGAATTTTTATCTGGAAAAGTAGAAAATGATACAAAATGATTGGCAACATGTTGTTACAAATGTAACATCTGAGAAATGAACACAAGTGAACACAAATGCTATATTCTTTATAATATTCATACCCTTGGTAAATATGACCAAAGAAGGCTGTAAAAATAAATCTGCATGTTTATCCATTTGATCTGTCATTCAAAATTAAACAAAACAAAACAAACAAACAAACAAAAAAACAAATAAAAAATGTAATCTTTAATCATAGTAAAAATAAGTGGGTGAAAATCACATAATGAAATAAATATTGGCCATTTTACAATTATTAGTACCCCTAGAAATTCTTATGAGTAAAATATCTCAAAAGTATATTCCCGTTCATATTTGTTATATATATATATATATATATATATATATATATATATTTTTTTTTTTTTTTTTTTTTTTTTTTTTTAGCACACCAGGGTTACTAGGAACACATGAAATGATCAGGCCATGGCTTCCTGTTTCACCGGAGTATAAATATGAGGGAACACAAAGGCCAACTTCCGAAAAAAAAATCCAAAATGAATCATCC
Source organism: Cirrhinus mrigala (assembly GCA_036247105.1). NCBI lineage: Eukaryota > Metazoa > Chordata > Actinopteri > Cypriniformes > Cyprinidae > Cirrhinus > Cirrhinus mrigala. The sequence continues at coordinate 20,637,927 of CM070018.1, forward strand.
ATCACAATGAGTAAAAACAAGGAATATAGTTTTGACATGCAGCAAAAGATTGTTGAGCTTCACAAATTAAAAAAGTGGCTGTAAGAAAAGAGCTAAAACATTGAAAATTTCCATTTCCACCATTTCAACAGAAAATGTTACACATTCACCTGGGAGAGGACGTGTGTCTAATTTATCTTTAAGGGATGGGTTTACACACAGCGATGGTGTGTACAGTTAAATATACTGCTGTATCTTTAATGTTGTGGGCCTATTTTTCTGTCAAAGTTGGATTTTCCAACAGGACAATGATCCAAAAAAAAAAAAAAAAAAAAGAAAAAAAAAATTCTAAATCAAAACAAAAATGGGTCACTAAGCACGAAACCAAGCTTCTGCCATGACCATCCCAGTTCTCTGACCTGAACCCTATAAAAAAATCTGCGGGGTGAACTGAATAAGAGAAGCACCAACATGGACCTGGAAATCTGAAATGTCTGGAGTGATTCTGTAGGAATGGTCTCTGATCTCTTGTCAGGTATTATAGATGAGGAGAGCTGTTATCTTGGCAAAAGGAGGGTGCAAAAAGTATTGAATAATTTTTTTTTTTGAGAAAGGCATTTATTTCATAATGAAATTTTCCCCCATTGAAAGGTTATAATTAATTAATTAATTCATTAATTATTTATTATTATTATTATTATTATTATTATTATTATTATTATTATTTATATTTTTAAAATAAAAGATACCAAGGGTATGAATAATTTTGAGCACAACTGTATATATAAACAGCTTTATTTAATATTGTATTTTAACAATTTAATTGGAAAAATAATAACCAATGCTAATCCTAGTAAAAGAGATTATATTATATAACTATTTTTATAACTTGTAAACATTCATATGAATATTTACATCTTTCTTACATCTGAATGATTCAAATGTACATCTAATTCAAGGAAATATTAAATAATAATCTCATTAATTATAATTAGTTTTAAATTTAAAAGTAATGATACCAACAACATGTCACTTGAGGCCTTCTGTGCCAGTTGGGATAATCTTACCTTTTTTTTTTACTTCAAAATAAAATAGACTATATAATTTTTACTTTATAAATATAAAACACTGATATGTCCACAGATTCTTCCTTAACAATTAGACACCAAAAAATATGGTATTCTACATATATGATCAAGAAAAAATAAAAAATTAAAATAATAATAATAATAATGTTGGGGCATCTTAATCATACCCTATTTTCATTTTTTAATATTTTATTTTTTATTAGTATTAATATTGTTTATTTAAAACCATAAACATATTTAAAATATTTTTCTATAACACCTACTTTCTTTAACAACATACTAGTCATTTGTAGTGTTTTAGTTTTTTTTTTTTTTTTTTGTCAAAACATTATCACTCATGCTGCTCCTTATTAATGCAAACCTGTCTGACATGAACTGCAAGTCACGTATTAACGGCAGGTACCTGTCTTGAATAGGTCATAACCATATAGCGAACAGGGCTGCCACACGTGTGTCTTCATTGATAAACTGGTTCTAAACTGTTACTGGACTAGTTGGTAATTGAAGGCTGCGCCCTAGTTTGTGTCCAATCAGAGACAATCTGCCATGGAATGAATAAAACAGCAATGCGTAAACAAGAACTGGAAAGTCCTCCGCCCCCTTCCCCATATCATCTCAAATGAAAGCAGTTCCGTATTCTGTGCCGCTACTACAACCATCACTTTCAACAGCCCAAATTCGTTCAAGCCTGTTTGTAAAAATCAATGCGCATCATCAACATGGACCCATGATGTGTAGAAGGTAAGAGATGGTCGTTACTGTCTGACTGCAGCTGCGTGTCGTTTTCACGCTCTCCCTTCATCGTAAAGTTTCGGGTGGGATGGGAATGCGGTCTCGTGTCATATATCAAGTTCGTCAGCATGTCTGTGTCTCTGTAGGATACTAGTTGTCAGGGTACAGCTGGTTATTTAGTGCTCACTGGTGAGCGATAAAACATCGCCTCTCGTTTACCGAAAGTGACACTTGTACAAATGGCAGCAAGTTAAAACGAGTGCGGCACTGATCGCACGTTATTCGTTTCTGAGGTAAACGCAGCGCGGGTTTAACAGGAAGATGACGCACAGAATGACACAGACGATGGCCAAGTGGGGATAAACCGATTAGTTTTGACTTAAAAAACAATTATATTGTTATGCGGCTGTCAAGATAAGCGACGTAGCTAATGAGGACCAACTGAGACATTTAGAGTATAGATTATATATGACAAATCCGCAATGGATCTGTTTGTCAACACTTTTAATTTAAGTCTGATTGCAAAATAAGTTAAGAGACGTTAAACAAATGTAAAATACGACAAAATGGTATGTTCTAAGGCCCAAATTTTGTGTCGGTTAATGGCTACTTATTATACCAAATAATACGAGTCCCCCACTTTACACATGAATTTTTGTAAGGATAAAAGCAGTTACACATTTATTGAATGAGTTATAAATGTAATTTTGAGGCGCCTCTCCACTTTAACCCAATGGTTTCGTTTTGAAGATCGTGGGCGGGGCTTAACGCGCATGTGTCATCATGCACCTGTAGACCGCTCAAACAAACGTAAGTTCAAGTTTCTCAAACATCAAAGCTGCATTTCAAAGAAATATACACTAATAATAACCTACTAACCTTTAGCAAGTGCTCTATACAAAACGTAAACATAAAGGCATCTAAGACCAGCCAGACAATGTGACAACAAACATAGCCTCTTACTTTATTGAAGGAAATAGCATAGTCTAGAATATGAATTAGTATATGTACCATCAACCAACCTAATCACAGTGAGCATGAATAGAAAAAATTAATGTCTAAACAAACAGGTTACACCACAGATCAAGGATAACATGTAGCCACCTATCGTGTACTTGCACAAACCACCAAAACCATAGAAAAATATAAAACTGAATTCTGTAATGACCACAGCTGTGTTGTATGAGTAGTAGTACTACTAGAAAAGCAGACAGAAAAAGATAGAAGGTAAAAAAACAGCTTTCCTGTGCAGTTTCTACATACACTTCTGTAGGCCTGTAGGTGTCAGTATAAAATCCTAAACCACTGGTACCTTTGCCATGAATAAGAGTGAGCATAAACAAAAACCAGTACTGTCTTTAATTGTGCACTGTTGTCACACAATTAAACCTGTGCAAAAAGTATTATGGGAGCAAAGTTTCCAAAATTGTACCCTCAAAATTCTTCATTCCAAAGAGCTTTTTTAAGTGGCCAGTTTTGAGTACTTCAGTTTAAAATGACCTTTTTCAATATGGCAGCCATTATTTTTTTTTCACTCCAAAGTGCCCTTGACTATGGTTGAAGGTCACATGACTATGATAATGACAGCATGGTGAATATTCATACTATATAGAACAGTGGTTCTTCATTCCAGTCCTGGCAACCCACCACTCTATGCTATTTGTATGTCTGTCTAACACACCTGATTAAGGTCATTAGCTCATTAGGATGAACTGAACTGAGTGTGGGCAAATTCGAATCGGAAGTGAGCATCCCCATGCCCTGCTCACTCCAGAGGGCAGAGCCTCTGAAGTGAGGACCTTGGAGGAAGCAGGGCACTTCATAATGAAGTGTGTCATAATGAAGCTGTTTTCGAATACACTTGGGGAAGGGAAGACCAAGTAATTTTCTTATTGTCTTCATCTGGAATGTTATCTTTTTATCTTTATCTTTTTATTACTGTTGAATAAACAAATAAATACATTTTATAATGAAGTTTAAAATATACTTTACGTGTGTGTGTATTCCCTCTCTGCTATAAAAGTTGCCATCTCTTCTTTGAACCCTGCAGGTCACATTTACTTAACACATCTATTATTAAACAAATTTCCTACTTATGAAATGTATTTAAACGTAATAATATTATTATTTTATAATATTAAATATTATTCTGCTCATATGATAACTCAAATTTCCCTGCTATGTCTTGCTTTAGAACAGGGGTGTCAAACTCAGTTCCTGGAGGGCTACAGCCCTGCAGAGTTTTGTTCCAACCTTGCTCCAACAAACATACTATGCAGTTTTCAATTAAGGCTGAAGGACTTGATCAGGGGTGCGTTTCCCAAAAGCATCGTTAGCTAACTATGGTGGTTAGGTCCGTTGAACTCTATTGGTAATGACAGAACTTGTGACCATAGTTGGTTTTGGGAAACGCACCCCAGGTCAGGTGTGTTTAATTAGGGTTGCAACTAAACTCTGCAGGGCTGTGGCCCTCCAGGACTGGAGTTTGACACCGCTGCTTTAGAATCATGTGGATGTGCCACCTTTGGTCACATGACCATAAATAATAAAATGACTTTCATGGAATGGCCGTCAGACTTGTGAAAAAGCCCTTTGTGGCAGGATTGAGGTGTTCGGAATGCATTTAAATGGTGTCCCCTTCGAAAAGCGACCTATAAGGGCGGAAAAGTGTTTGGAATTTGCACTGTGTAAGCCAGGACTGGAATTGACAACCACTGATTTCTAACTGTGACTAAATAAGAAATTCAAAAGAAGTACCTACTCAGAGAGTATGATGTCAGACACAGCCTGACTGAATGCATCTTTAACAAACAAAGAATATGAGCTAATGTTACACACAAAGATATAATGTTCACCAAGCAATAAAAGTAAAAAAAAAACTTCAATGATTTCAGAATGTTATAAAGCATAATTGTTATATCCACATCCACAGGTCTGTCTTAAAGGCATGTTTAATTTCCCATGATGTCATGAAGGAAGAGAAGGCCAGGGGCCCTTCAGCAGAATACTGCAGTTGAGCCACAGAGTGGTTAAACTGCATTCCGCTTCATCCTTACACCATCTGTTTTTCCTTCATCCCCCTCTTTGGAAACTTGACAATGACATCACATAGGAAACACCTGGTGAGGGACTTCAACCATTTCATCACCTGTTATATCTGTAAAGGATACTTGATCAAGCCCACCACCGTGACAGAGTGCCTGCACACCTGTAAGTATCTACAGTCTCTATAGAATTTAGTGAAAATTTTAATGAGGATTTAGCAGTTGTTTTCAGCCCGTGGGTTTTGACCCAAAAATTATCTGTTCTGATCACAGTCAGCATGTGGAAAAAAAGCAAGGCTAAATTAAAATAATAAAATGAAATTATACAAAGTTAGGATAGCAGAATTAAGAAATCATTTTTTTATATCGGTAATTGTTAAATATTTAATATAAGAATCAATGTGTCTGAACAAACTACTGTATTTTAGTGGAGACCTACCTGGCACTTAACAGTTTGACTGATAGAGTATTTAGACCAGTGTTTGTTGCATGTTCCTAAGCTGTTAAATCCCACTGCTGCTGTTGTTCATGTTTAATATTATTTGAGTTTAGGGACATTCAATTTCTTAATGCTTGGTTAGACACATATGTGTTTTCACATAGATTACGTGAACATCATTAATCATCTGTCGTTTTATTGTCAGGTGTAAGTGACCTACTTTCCTTTTTGCATTATATTGGTTCAACACACCAGATGTGAAAACTCCCTCACTTTTAAGATACATGACCAACACACTGTCGCTGTCATCTGTAGATCAGTCACCATGACAACAGATATTTTTCTCAAGCATAAGCTATTTTCACACAAAATATTTTCTTGATTGAGTTAGTATGCAATTTGTGCTTGACTGTTTGATTGGAGCATATTAAATGTAAACCATGAGTAAGCTAGCTAGTAAAATGTATTATTATTATTTATGTTGTTTGGTATTTAATTTAATTTGTTTGCTTATATTTAAAGTTAATTAATGCCATAAAATAATTCCATATCTTGAATGTAGGCAAACACTGTATTTTAGCCATGTGCCCAACTGATTATGACACACACTGATGACCTGATTGTGTCTTGTATCAATATCAGTGTGTGGGCAGTGGCTATTTTTCACTTTCACTCATGAGGTAAAGTAGTTTGATATAGTTTGTGTGTGTTGACAGCTTTGCATGTGTGTATTCACAGAGCAATAAGGAAATGATTGTTGCTATGGTTTTGCTGGTGGAAAATGATCAATGATAGAGCCAGCTAAAGCTTTAACTGCCAGTTTGTAAGACTTGCTATATGGGCCACTCCCATAACACAGTAATAATAATAAATTAATTAGAAGGGTTATATTGACCTTTTAATATTTTGCGTAGATCTAGATTGTAAATATATATTTTTTTTGCTGTTTTATAAAAAAATTTTCAGAGTTAAATTCATAACAATTAAATTTTGAATAATATTTCAAGTGCAATTTATGAGATTTGTTGAATTTTGAATCCAATTTTTCTTTGTAAAAGGCAAAAGGCAAAAAACTCGCATGCTAATACACTACTAAAACCTACTAAAATACAAAAAAAATTTCATAACTGCACTAAAATTTTGTTTATTTCCCCCAAATGTGAGGATTATGTATTCCCTTTTGTCACTACTGAAACAATGATGACATGTTTCAGTAGTGACAGTTCTATGGGATAACACCCAAAAAACAAAGATGTCACTACTGAAACTCCACCAAATGTTTCGGTAGTGGCAATTTTAGATACTTTTGAACCTAGCTTAAAGATGCTAATCAGCACATGGTTCGCTAGCACAGTTCTGAACAGGGGTATACATGTAAAAACTTAATGTTATGGAATAACTCCCAAAAAAGTGTGCTTAATTGCAGAAAAAGTTTATTTGGAATGACTTTCCTTAAAGTTACACACAGATTTTTCAGCCTTTTGAACACATTTACCTCAAAATGATGAGACTTATCTACTCACACCTTGTAGTTTTGAGAGAGGGGGACAAAATAATATTTCCTGATCATAAATTTATGGGTTTAGTTAAAATCATTCTCCGCTAATAGACTAAAATGTACACTGTTTCGGTAGTGATATGCAAAATGCGAAGTTTAATAAAATAATATAAAATGTAAAATAAATATATTTTTTGACCTTCACTTTTTAAAAGAATCAAAAAGATACTTTTAAAAACAACAGTGGAGAAAAATACACAAATTATTTCAATATAATTTTCATAAGTTGAAATTTAGGTGTTAGGGAATGGGACAGCGACCTCTCAATTGAAAGTAATAAATGATGATATTATATATATTAAGTTCACTAATATTTTAAATATTATTGTAGGTTTCACCAATGCACCAATTCCGTAGAATGGCCCAGATATGGTATTTTTTACTAAAAGCAGCTTTTTACTGTTATTTAAATATAATTTCTTCTCTCTCTTTTTTTTTTTGCTTCTGTACAGTTTGTAAAAGCTGTATAGTCCAGCATTTTGAGGACAGCAATGATTGCCCAAAATGTGGTATCCAGGTTCATGAAACGAATCCCTTGGAGATGTTAAGGTAAACCACACTGATCCATGATATCCTACTACTAAGTCAAAACCTCTTTAGCAAATCTGCTTGAAGTGGTCTTGGATCAGATTCAGTGTAGCATTGTAGAGCACACAACAATACAAGCTATGATAAGGATTAATGAGATTAATCTATTTGATTTCAAAGAAATCTGAAACACAATCTAATAGCTTTCCCATAATAGATCTGAGGGATTTTTTTGTTATCCACAGTTGCCTGATTTTGAGCAGTATGGGGTCATAGAGTGCCAGTGAATTTGATCCTGGTTGGGAGGCATTCCAAGCAACAGCCGGGCTGTTTTCTGGAGCCAGAGCGTCAGCTGTGAGACTGACTTTGCACAGGATTGCCTCTCCACACCAGTGATGCATCTCCACCCCAATACCAGGCAGAATGATAACATGATAACAAGAGCATAGAGCAGCATTAGCTTGAACTTGCTAACAGATGTGACAGGGGCATTAGCATGGCTGGTGTCCTAGTAGCTCACATTTTTGTGTATTTCTTTTCTCCAAAGGCTGGACAACACTCTAGAAGAAGTAATTTTCAAACTTGTGCCTGGCCTTAGAGAAAGTATGTATTTTGCCATTTTAAAGTACCTCTTGTGTCATATGCACATACCATATATCAGCTGGTGTTTAATTAACTTTTTCTCCCTTTCGTTTTCCAGAGGAACAGCAGCAAGAGGTTGAATTCTGGAAAAGAAACAAATCGAAAGAAAGTCATGATGGTAAATGACTCAAACAGTGAAATGATCTGTAACTGCACTCACCTCATAACCATGTTAACTCAAAGCTTTACTGTTTTAAAGAAATAGTTTGCCCGAAAATGAAAATTGTGTCATTCATGTACTGACTCTGTTTTAGCTTCAAACCTAAATGAAAAGTGAGAGCATTTTTTCCATATGAAAGTGAATGCAAACCATGAGCTGTGAAAATGAAAAGCTCTGAAAATGGCAAAAAGCACTATAAAAATATCCCAAATAGACTTTGAAAGACAAGGAATGGAACACATAGGTTATACAAACTAGTGTTATGATGACATTTATGCTCCCTGTAGTCCTTTTTGCAGCTTGACAGCTCCTGGTCACAGTTCATGTTCATTGTATGGAAAAGAGCAGCAAGGAAGTTCAGCCTTTTGTGGTTTATAGAAGAAAGAAAGTGATATGGTTTGGAACAGCAAAAGGGTCAGTAAATAATGACAGAAGTTTCATTTTTTGGCTTTCTCTTTAATCCCACACATTAGGCTGTCCTATGTCCTATGAGTCCTATGGGCTAGGTTACTTTGCTGTGTCAGCGTTTAAACCTTTTTCATCAGAAAAAGGTATTTAATCGTTATCAAGTCATGTCTTCACAGCTTAAATTAATCTACCACACTCTGTTTTAGTGACCTTGACTCAGAGGTGGTGGGTAGTAAGATGTGAGTCATCAGTAAAGATGTATCTGTGTAACTCTGATCTCTTGACTTCACATAGAACTATAACAAAGTCTCTCCGTACAACTATTTTATAAAGTTACAAGTTACAATCTCTTATATATATTTGAATAAATATATATATTTTTGTTCATTCTAAATTGGCTTATTGACTGAAAAATCTACCATGGTAAAATAAATTTGATTCGTTTTTTTTGCGGTTTCAGCTCACTGCCTTCAGTCAACCTCAAACACCTATGCTAGGCTTTACTGCATTGTCCTCAGGGTGCCATGAAACTATTTTTATTAAGTACTACACTGGTCAGCCAGTCAGAATTTGCTCTTACGAGGGTTTCTGTTACAAGATGGCTTAATTTTTGCCTCAAAACCATACTGAATGATAGTGAAGACACATGCCGTTTATATGTTTTTCTACATCTCATCAGTAGTAAAATTACATGGCCCTGTTTGTTTTGGCCAGCTGGGAGGTGAACTACTGGATGCCCCATTTAGTTAAATGATGTTTTGTGTGATTTGTTGAAATTTGTATATTTTTTTGTATGTGTGCCAATATCTTCGTAATCTACAGCTCTTGTGCTGAATGTATGAACCAAAATGAATGACTTTCATAATACTTGGAGTCTCCAAGGCAACTTGTAAGTGTTTGCAGCTGTAAGCAGTTCTTAATGATGAGATAATTACCACATTTGTGATTTTTGCCAAGAGCATCTTTTTGAATATTTTCTATTTCATATAAAAGAAAGACAGAGAAAAGATGCAGATGCTATTTTACATTAGCATATCTATTAGTTTGAAATGTTTAGCTTTTGTGCCCTGCATTGTCAGAGGAGCACATAATGTGGCACATATTTATTTGTTTATTTTTTTTGTATGAAATTTGTGCAGTTTTTACATAAGATCCAAATTATGTCTGTTAAGACTTCTTTAATATAAGAAGATGATGTTTTCATGTGTAGATTGATCTATACAGGGATTTTGTGTTTTAACCATTTTGGGGAGTCAATACAGATTGTCAAAGCAGTTTTAGAGTAATAAAAAAATAATAATAATAATAACACTCTGTGTGAAAGGTAGATGAAACAACAGTTCAGACTATTTGATAAAGTGATTTATAGAAATGACAATCCTTTAACATGAGCACCTCTGTTTTGTCTTTTTCCAGAGGATGGCCCTATATGTAAGAAGGCCCGAATGGATGAAGATGATGATGTTAAAGGTGATGGAGACTACCACAGGAGTGATCCGCAGATAGCCATCTGTCTAGACTGCTTGCGCAACAATGGGCAGATGGGAGAGAACATTGTTAAGGTTAGCCATCTTGAATTATACATTTCTTCTCCTCCTATCAGACTTTATGTGTGTTCTTTTATCTGCATTCTGTGTTGGTCTTGCCCCCTCATCCCTTCTAAAGGAAAGGTGATCCAGGATCAGATTTGTTCCTCAAGATCCTTGTGTTTGACATTTTAAGACTGAAGTCAAGGCTGATTCTTTTTCTTTTTTAAAGCCCAGTATCAGGCAGCGTAACTCCAAAGCTCAATTCTTTCTATTGGCCCCCACATTGCCATATCTCCCTGGTTGCTAATATATCTTTTTCTTTCTTTCTCTTTCTTTCTTTCTTTCTTTCTTTCTTTCTTTCTTTCTTTCTTTCTTTCTTTCCTTCTTTCTTTCTTTCTAGTAATATTATGAAATATTGAAATATTATGAAATTATATGAAATATAATGTTGTATTAATAAAACATACATATTATTTCAGTTTAAAAAACCATTTTCTTATGTATTTTAAAGTGTAATGTATTCCTGTGATGGCAAAGCTGAATTTTCAGCAGCCACTACTATAGTCTTTAGTGTCACATGATCTTTCAGAAATCATTCTCATATTTGGAGTCTCATTTTCTATTTGCCTTGTTTTCCAGGGCTTAATGAAAAAATTTATTCGCTGCTCAACAAGAGTGACTGTTGGAACAATCAAGAAGTTTTTAAGTCTGAAGTTAAAGCTTCCCAGTTCTTATGAGGTAACACCTGAATACCTTTAGTCTACATACAATTTGTGACCATTTTTTCCTGTGAGCAAAAAAAGACCCGATTTAGTAAATATTACATATTGCCGTATGTCTATGTTTCTATTTCACATGTATAGTCATGACCAAAAATATCAGCACCCTTGCAATTCTGTCAGAAAATGCAACACTTGTCTCAGAAAATTGTTCCAATTGCAAATGTCTTGGTATTCACATGCTTATTGTTTTTGTTTGCACTTCAACAACACACAAAAAAACAAAACAAAAAAAAAACAGAGAAGAAAAGTCAAACTTGATAAAATTTCACACAGAACTCGATGGTCTGGACAAAATTATTGGCACTGTGTCAAAATAGTAAGAAATGATTGCTTTTCAAACATGTGATGCTCCTGTAATTTGTATTTAGACACACCTGTGGCAAGTAACAGGTATGGGCAATATAGTAATCATACTTGCAACCAGTTAAAATGGAGAAAAATTGACTCAACTTTTGTGTTGTGTGTCACACTGAGCATGGATAAAAGAAAGAAGTGTAAAGAGTTGTCTGTGGATTTGAGAGAAAAACTTGGACAATCTCAAGGCTACAAGTCCATCTCCAGAGATTTTAATGTTCCTGTGTCCACTGTGCGCAATATTGAGGTCTATGGCGCTGTAGCTAACCTCTGTGGACATGGACAGAAGAGCAAAATTAATGAAAAATTACAATGAAGGATTGTTTGATTGGTGGATAAAGAACCCGATTAACTTCCAAACAAATTCAGAGGTCATGGGTCTTCCAGCAGGACAATGACCCGAAACACACTTCAGACAACACTCGGAAATGGTTACAAACAAAGCTCTGGAGAGTTCTGAAATGGCCAGCAATGAGTCCAGATCTGAATCCCATAGAACACCTATGGAGAGATCCCAAAACAGCAGCTGGGAGAAGGCATCCTTCAAATCTGAATGACCTGGAGCAGTTTGCAAAAGAAGAGTGGTCCAAAATTCCAGTAGAGAGGTGTAAGAAACTCATTCATGGTTACAGGAACCGATTGATTTCCGTTATTTTTTCCAAAGGGGGTGCTACCAAATATTAAGTTAAGGGTGTCAGTAATTTTGTCCAGTGCATTTTTGGGGTTCTGTGCGGAACTGTGTCAGATTTGACTTTTCTTCTCTGTTTTTTTGTGTTGTTCCAATGCAAACAAATAAACATGTGACTACCAAAACATTTGCAACTGCAACAATTTTCTGAGAGAAGGGTTGCATTTTCTGACAGAATTGCAAGGGTGCCAGATATGTTGTTATGTAGGATTACCATACATGCAATTTTTTGCGGAGACATCCTGGCCAGGATTTGTTGTGTCTTTGTTTTCCTGTTTTCATACTTACTGAAGGTAATGATTGAAAATTTGTTTGACCAATAACATGCAGGCATTGTATATAGTCGACCAACTGTAGCACGTGAGAAGGTGGGATCTACAGAGAAGCAAAACCAAATATGCATAAATATAAGGTGTGTGCGACTTAAAGTGGCACTGCACCGACCGATCACTGTTTGACATTAAAGTATCTCGAGAGCGATTCCAAAGCTTAAGGAGCCATCTGGTCTCTATAGCTCTCACAGTACTTTGATGTCATACACCAATGACGGCTGCGCATTTTTTAGGAAATGGCAATATTTTAAGGAAAAATGGCACGTATGGTCACCCTATTGTTATGCATTTTGCAGACATGCTTATGTAAAGCCTATAGTGCATATAGTGTAATTTAACCTATACGTTTTATCAGTATGTGTGTTCCCTAGTAATCAAATCCATGATCTTGGCATACAGGAACAGTTCAAATGAAATATGCTCTTCTGGGACTCAAACATGTGTCTTTTACTCCATTGCATGTGTTTCGCCAATAAACCATCATATTTTCATGTTTATCATGTTTCTGCTGTTTTGTTTGTTTCACGTTTGCTTGGCTGTTTTGGTTTACCATGCAATGAAATTGCTCTGACGGTTGCTAACTTTTTTCTGCAGCTAGATGTTCTATGCAATGGTGAGATTATGGGTAAAGACCACACCATGGAGTTCATCTACATGACCCGCTGGAGGCTTCGGGGAGAAAATGTAAGCCATGAGAATACCAGTATCTCCTCCTTTCCTCTCTTCTCATGTGTGAAATCTAAATCCTCTCATCTTTTCCACTGGGATGAGCAGTGCGGATGACCCTATTATTTAAAGCAGGTTCTTAGCAAGTTGTGTGGCTTTGCTCTTCATGGTATTTACAATTTAAAGCAATGAACTTAAGACAGCCATAAAGCTTTATAAAGGTTTATTTCAAAACAAGTCGGGTCAGTCCCATACCCCCTTCCTCAGTTGGGCATGTGCTTCAGAGTTAATTCTAGCATTATGATTGTCACTTTTACACAAAGCTGTCATTGAGTATGGAGCTATGAGGTCCAGGGTCAGCTCATGAATCGCTGTAGTGGTGAAGGGGGTTACAGATGCCCCACTGGGGGGTCTCTACTCTGTACTTATATCCAAGCATATCCTCTTGCAACTCACCAGGGGACTTCATAGAGTAATGCCACATCATAATGAGGGTCCTTGTATACCCTGTTGATATATGAATGACTTTCCATCTGTGTGGAAAAGCCACCCTTTAGGCTCTATGTTGTAAAAGTACAGTTCACAAACATTTTACCACTTTTTTTTTTTTTTTTTTTTTAACCACATAACATTTTCTTGAGTTTTAAAATTTCCGTTGCCCCCAAGATTAAATGTAATAATTAAAAAAATCATTTTAAACAAAACTATAATATAATATAATATAATTAGGGCTGCAAAACGATTAATCATGATTAATCGCATTCAAAATAAAAGGTTATGTTATAAAAGTTATGTGTGTGTACTGTGTATATTTATTATGTATATATAAATGCACACACATACATGTATATATTAAGGAAAAATAGGTTAGATTTATATATAAAATATTTATAGTATATAAAAAAATATATAAAATATATTTATACTATATATAGTATAGTATAAATATATATACATACAAATATTTTTTTAAATATACATATATGTTTGTGTATATACACACATACCTAATAAATATACACAGTACACACACACATAGTATGTAAACATAAATGTTTATTTTGTATGCGATGCATTGTTTTGCAGCCCTAAATTCATTTCATGCATTCTATAAAATTAGACTCATTTTATAGCATCCCTAGATCTTGAAATTGACTTTAAATAAATTGAGAATTTGATTTTAAAATAGAAAGTTTTTTTTTTTTTTTTTTTTTTTTATCCCCAACAAGGATTCACATAATCCGTTTTGGGATTTTGCCAAAAAAGTCGCAACAATTGACCAACTGACCAGCTCCTGAGGGTATAAAGCTACATGAGGTTAAAATTCCTTGTAAATTAAAGTGACACAGAACTGGGTCTGAAAGAGCCGCACCTCATCTTACATTTTTCTGGTACAGTAGAGAAATCTCCTTCCTTTCCTTTCTATAAACAGGTCTTGGATAGTGTTATTTGAGTGTACCAGAGAATGAGAGTTTGTGTGTGTGAGTTTTTTATGTAACTTGTCACTACTGCAGTGAAGGTGTTTTCACATTCCTACTGAAGATTAAAAATGTCCTAATATTTGTTTTGAACAAAAAGGCTCTGGCTTTCTTGAAAAAGAAAAATATATACATTGTTGTTTTTACTGACACATTAAGTAAAAAAAAAAAACCCTAATAGACCAAATTAACCTAAAAGCATAATAAAAGTCACTTATTGCAAAATCTGTAGATACAAATCATGTCATTTACGTATTTAAAGCTTGCATACTGCACCAGAAAATGTACATTTTACACTCATCAACAACATGTTTCTTTCTCCAGGCCTACCCAATGGTACTTGAATATCGACCACGCATTGACTTTGGCTAGGTTGAAATATCCTGCACTAATTTCAGCCTATCAACAGACAGCGAATTGAATGGACATGTCCAGTTCTGAAGATATACTCTACCCGTTCTGTTTAATTACTTTAGCTCTCTTTATTGGGATCAGTTGGTGCACTGAAGCTTGTGACACTTACCATGTGCCACAGGGAGTAGTGATTTGTGTCTCTTCCTGTGTTGTGGTTTATTTACCAAAGTGACAGAAAAGTCATGTTTAAGGGCCTTCAGCAATTTCCATATGATGGCATCTCCTTTTGAAAAAAAAAAAAAAAAAAAGCCACATGATATAAAAATCTCCAGTATACGCGGCAGTGCCTTTTCCCATACATCAACTTATTAAGAGCTTCTGTGGACAGATGTTTTATAAAGATTTATAAAGGTGTTTTTGAAGATTTCTTTTTTCCACAGAAGGAACACAGGTTTTGAAAAACATGATGGTGAGTAAATGATGACAGAATGTTCAAATTTAGTGGTTTAATATTATTCGTCTCCTGATGTTTAAAGCTTTGGGCTGGTTCAGAGCCTCCAAAATCCTCCAAGGGTATTAAGTTGGTCTGTTTTTGATTTTGCCCACTTAAGGGATTTTATTTATTATAGGCCATACCTCTGTGCTCACACAAATGCCTTTTCTTTTGGGGGCTTTGGTGACTTCTCTGCACATGTGCCTCATTTTTTAAAAATAAAAGTGAAATTAACTTAGCTAAACAGGTTGAGTAGAGGTTTTACAATTTCATCATACTTCCCTGGCATCCTAATTGAGAGAAGAATTGAGCTTTATCGTCATTATTTTGATTTATGGTTGACAGGTAATGAGTTAAAAAGTTTCTCACAATTTGTAATACTCTGGCTTTTTCCCCCCAAAATTATAGAAACTTGGGTATAATGTTCATAATTGCTGTCTTAAATTTTGAGTCATGCTTGTCTGTTTTATGTCAGAGTACTATTTTATATCAATAAATCCTGAATCCAAAGTAGTCCAAAAACAGAAATGTCAAAGTAAAGGAAGTATTCATAGTTTATTCTTGCAAAATAAAATTAAAGCATTAGCTTGTCCACATACACAGGCTTTATTACAGTATATTAGTCAAGTCATATCACACCAAAGACACTCTACATCATCTGACCACATTGGGATACATGCTAAAAATTGTTTGTCTTACCTGTACTTACAAACAGAAGCCATGTGGTAAAACGAAAACTTGAATTTCTGTGCATGGAACGAAACTATCAAATTTCTTAAACAGAGTTGAGAAACAATACTCAATATTCCCCCTACCCCACCCATTTTTGACACATTTTTAATTTTATTATTATTTTTTTTTAATGTCTTCACAAATCTTTACAAGTCCTGTAAAATTAGATCTGACAGAATCACACAAATTCTGTTCAGAAGAAATCTTAAGCAACAATCATGGTCCTTAAAAAAAAAAAAAAAAAAAAAAAAAATATGCATTTTTCACATTAAAGAAGTTAACTTTGAAGTATAAAATATTGTCTTTAAGTGGAAGCTGAATAATATGTGTTTAGAATAGACCCTTGAATGTCCTTGTGCTGCAATGATCAATATGTATTTTTGTAAGAAGCCCTTGTAGATATTTTATCTTTAAAAATATAAATTTATGTTGTATGTTTAACAAACATCAAATGCTGCTTAGAATAATCTATTCTGTTTTTCAGTGTAAAGTCACTGAGGTGATTCCTATAGAGATTACAAATGTATATATGACAGTTATTGTATTTGTGTGTCTTTGTTCAGAAAAAAATACACTCATGAATATTGATATTACTGGGTGTGTCATTTTTGATTTCATACTTGCCATGGTATTTAAAACTGATAATACAACAAAACACTACAGTGTTTATTATACTTATATATGTGTTACAGATGGTTCAATTCTTTTTCTCTCCTGAAAATGGTGTTGTTGCACTGTGGTGGGTGCGGCAGCACTGCCTCATATTTTCTCTGTGATTTCATCTAAGGTTCATCTGCCAAGGATAAAATTTCTCCTCGGCCAGAATCCATCAACTTTTCAAGTGATTTGGCTTTCATTGCTTTTGATGAGGAGAAAATTCTGCCAAAAGATCATTTCAAGATGAGACATATAACCCATTCTTTTAAACACACACACACACACAATTATGATGTGGTTTACGGGGAGTCTCCATAGGCATAGTGGTTTTTATACTGTAAAAACTGTATTTTCTATCCTTTAACCCTAACCCTACCTCTCAAAGAATTACTGGCAGAACTACTAGCATTTTTGAATTGAAAAAACAAAACAAAACAAAACATGTAGTGTGTGTGTGTGTTTTTAAACCATTTGGTTTATGAGGACAAAAGAAGTATCCTCATGTTTACATTGTAATACCCACACCATTTTACACATTTTGTCCTCATAAACCATGTATTCAAATGTGCTTGTGCATACACATTTTATTTAGAATGTTTATGAGGGAATGTGGGTGTGTGTGTGTCCATCGCTCTTCATTCTCCACAATATATAAAGGTCATAGAGCATCAGCTTCACAAAGGCCCACCAGACTGCAGCTCACACAACTTTGCTTTATGGGAATTAATGCTCTGAAAGATGCATCGATCTGCAGAGAGACACTGCCTGGGCTCTGCACTCTTGAAAGTGGATTTTTCCCACTTTTCTCCAACAGGTCGGTCACAACACTTCTGGATTTCCACTCTCTGTGCTGTAGCCAGGCAGTCAGTTTTTCCAAAAGACTTTCTGTCTAGGAAAGTGTATGTCTCTTCACCTGTGCCAAATGCATTCTCCATCTGCACAATAGAGGATTATTGGAACCTTTGTATACCTTTCACCCTTTTTCCATAAAAGAGAACAGGGGTTAAAGGAATTTGGAGATGGGAAAAGGCTAAAATTTTGTTGTGATACTGGTGCCCTTGACAAGATATTACCTGACCCACTCGACCCACTAAGTGAATGAACAGGCAGGTGTATTGACATGGAGGAGCAGACCGTATGAAGCAATGGCAGGTGAGTGTCAAAAAAAATGGACAGTTCAATGGTTCTTAGCTAAATGCTAATATATGATCTCTTTGCAGGTTTGGTGATCATTAACCAGGAACAAAGGAGTATAGCCTTGGAGGATCATCGAGGAATCAAGGGGTAGGTGCACTTCGGTAAATAGCAGGCAAGGAGTCTGGAACAGTTTGTGGATGTGAACGGTAGATCGGACAGCGTGGGACTAAGAGAAGCGTGCTTATAAAGGAGGCTTGATTGGAGACAGCAGGTGTGGGTAATTAGAATTCAGATGAGCGTGATCTGGTGTGTGTTGTGGCTGGTAACTGTGGTGACGGTGGAAGTTGTGACTGCGTGGATTCGCTGACATTACCCCCTCTTCCAGGGGCGGCTTATGACGCCCTCAAGTGGCGACGGGGGCGGCCACGGCCTCTGGGTGCGGGACAATCACGATGGGTACGGTGGAACTCATCCAGTAGCATGGGGTCAAGGATGTCGTCCCGGGCCACCCAGGATCTTTCCTCTGGTCTGTATCCTTCCCAGTCAACCATGTACTCCAGCTGGCCACCCCGCCACCGTGAATCCACAATGTCTCTGACCTGGTAGATGGACGGTTGGTCAAGGATCTCTGGAGGAGGTCCTGGTGCAGAAGGAGAAAATAGTTTAAGGAGGGATGGCCATTCATCTGGGGATGGTAGCCAGAGGACAAGCTCACCGTGACCCCTAACAGCCGGAAGAAGGCTCTCCAGATGTGGGAAATGAATTGTGGGCCCCAGTCAGAGACGATTTCCTCTGGGATTCCATAATTTTTGCAGACATATGTGAACAGACTTTCGGCAGTTTCTTTTGCCGTCTGTAATACCTTGAGGGAAATCAGCTTGCAAGCCTTTGAGAAACGATCTACAACTATCAGGATACAGGTGTTGCCATCTGTGTTGGGTAAATCTGTCACAAAATCAATCCCAAGGTGTGACCAGGGCCGGCGTGATATGGGTAGGGGTACGAGCTTGCCTACAGGGAGGTGACGAGGAGTTTTAGACATGGCACAGATTGAGCAACTACAACGTACCTGATGACGTCGCGGGACATACCAGTACTGAGCTTGGAGGAGCAAGAGGGTCCGTTGGCTGACTGGATGTCCAGAGCCCGGTAGATTGTGAACTGAGCCCATAAGGGACTGCCGTTGGGATGTGAGGACATACGTCTTCCTTTACGATCAGGGCTGGAGGCAGAATAGGTTCTTTCCAGTTGCGATTTCCAGGGCGGTAGGTAATGGTAAAGTTGAACCTGGTGAAGAACAAAGCTCATCAGGCTTGGCAGGGATTGAGCCTTTTTGCGTCTCTTAGATATTGGAGGTTCTTGTGGTCTGTTATCACTGTAAATGGATGATTGGCTCCCTCCAGCCAGTGCCGCCACTCTTCCAGGGCAGGCTTGATGGCGAGTAACTACCGGTTCCCAATATCATAGTTTTGCTCCGCTGGGGTCAATTTCTTGGAATAATATGCGCAAGGCTGGAGGTGTGGAGGCTCACCGTATCTTGAGTCTCAGCGGTGGAGCTCTGTATTTCACCCGCCCATGAGCCAGCGGTTTTCCCAGGAGTTCCACTTCGACTCAGATGGAGACAACTCAGAAGGTCTTGTGATATGAAGTTGCCAGAGGAACCCGAGTGGATGAGGGCAGGGACTGTAACATAGAATAGTCTGGGGTGAGTAGTTGTACTGATAACATGGAAAGCGTGGAAATTTCTGGCTCAAGTTGAAGGGTACTCACCCCAGGGCGTGGGGGTCTGACAGGACAGGTCTTTATGTAGTGATCAGCTGCAGCACAGTATAGGCAGAGTCCAGCTGTGAGGTAGCGAGTGCCGTTCCGCGTGAGTGAGCCGTGTGGAATCTAATTGCATGGGCTCTGGTACTGAGGGACCGGTGGTGGGTGCGGCAGGCTGGTGGGCGGCTTCGGAGGTGTGACAGGCTGTCAAGCGTTAGGAGATTCGAATGGCTCTTTGTATTAAGTTTTCCAATCCAACAGTATCCTCATAGATCGCCATCTAAGCACGGATGCAAAGATCCAATCCTTGCTGATAAGTGCTGAGTAGCGCTGCCTCATTCCACCTGCTGGTCGCCCCAGCATCCAAAACTGCAGGGTATTATCGCTGGTGGAAGAGATGCCCTGGCACAGCCGCAGTAGTTGGTCTGACATGGAGAGCATTTCTGTAGCGGAGCCGAACACTTCCTTGCAATGGCTAGTGTAAGCTTTATACAAGTTAATTATGGTACTGTTGGCATTCCATATTGCTTTAGCCCACAGCAGTGCTCTACCAGTGAGGAATGAAATCAGGAATGCTACCTTGGAACGCTCGCAGCTCGCAGAATGCTACCAGCTACATTTCATTGAAAAGAGCTACTTGAAGAAGAAAGCCACCACACTCAGCTGCGTCACGCGCGTTAAGAAGCAGGAATGGCCATGGGACTTACAGAGGCAGATTGAGGAGTTGTGACTGGTGTGAGAGAGGCCCGGAAGTTTCTTGAGGACCTCTGCAGGAGTGGAAAGGCCGGGGATCCATGGAGGTGAATGTGTTCTGGTCCAGTCTTCTGCCACAGATCGAGCCAGAGACAACAGGTAAGTGAATGAACAGGCAGGTTTATTTACAGGTTTGGAGGAACAGCCCATAAGGAACAATGGCAGGTGAGTATCAAACACAGTGGACAGTTCAATGGTTCTTAGGCTGGCTGCACACTAGACGATTTTCAAATCTTAACCGATTTTAAAACCATGGGAGACCACAGACATGAAGACAGTTTCAGCTGATTTTTAGCCTCATAATCCTCTGAATGTGCACACTAGATGATTCGACCAGGCCGCAAGACCACACACTTGTTGATTGTAGGAACGATTTCACAGTGACACGAGAGCTCGTGGAGACTCATGAGATCAAACGTGACTAGAGAAGAAAAACAGTTGGAAGACAATCGAATGTCTGCTGGTTCTCCTGGTTGCGCATTCAGTTTCACAGCAAAAAAGAAAGTATAAAAAAGAAAATGGGTGATGTATTCTGCTTTCGTGGCATTTTTGCAGCTGCTAATTTTCAGCTGTAGAAGCTTGCTCGCTCTAAGTGGCTATTGCAGGTATCATGTCAGAGCCTGTCCGATCAAGAATTCTAAATATCGAACATGATATACATATTTACGAATCGGGTTCGTGGACGCTTCGTCTCGATCGGGAGCAGTTAAACTATCGTAGTGACACCACACAATAGAGGATTGCGACATGCCACGAATCTGGTCACACCCCCCTGCTCATTTGGCGGTGCAAATCGGCCTTAAATTCTGCCTTAAAATCGTCTAGTGTGCGGGCAGCTTTAGCTGAATGCTGATGTATGATCTCTTTGCAAGTTTGGTGATCGTTGACCAAGAACGAAGGAGTATAGTGTTGGAGGATCGTCGAGAGATCGAGAGGTAAGTAGCAGGCAAGGAGTCTGGAACAGTTCATGGATGTGAACGGTAGACCTACAACTGTTTTTTTTTTTTTTTGTAATACTGTATACTTTCTTGAAAAAAAGATGAAAAAAAAAAAAGAAATGTATTAATGGATATATACAAATTTCATTATTTATAACATATAGCCTACTGTAAGGATTGGTCCAAAGATGATGATGAGATGTCAAAAATTGAACACAAAAGAAGGCAATCCAAATAACAAGCCAAGCTACAAAACAGTGTGCGGAGAACAAACAATACTGGACAAAGAACAACAGGGACAGAAGGGCTTAAATACACAAAAACAAATGAGATAACTAAACGACACGTGTTTAGAATAAGCGATTAAACAGAGAAACTGGGTCAAATGATGAAACAAGAAAGATAGAACTAAATCAGCAATATTTTTATTGCATATCAGTAGATGTCAGTCACAGATGGCCATTTGGTAAAATCTTATTTTGTGCACGACAGAGTGATGTGTGGTGGGTGTCCATGGATCAAACCACACTGGAGCGCACAAATGACACAGACTGACAAACAAGCTGCCAATAATTTCTTTCTTTCTTTTCTTTTTTTCTTTTTTTTTTTTTTTTAAATCAAAGGTATTGGATCATTCCAGTCAGATGAAACCCTTCAAAATGAACTTTTGTGCAGGCAGTTTGGCATCTCAGTTTGGACTAATTAGTGTCTGTATTTGCTCAGCTGTCTGCATTTATATGTCTGTGTTGGCTCACCTAAAGTCTAACCAAACATTTGTGCCACACTTTCAACTGAGGTGCTTTTCAGTGTTTGACTGTATTAAATAAACATTTAGGAACACTGCTCAAGGTGAGACTGAGCTGAAAAAGATCAGGAGCCAAATATATTGCACACTAGTAAAGTCAATCCTTAGTGTTCAGTATTAAGTCCCTTCCTGGTCAGTTTTCATATAGCAACAAATCCTAGCATATATTTGTGTTAGTGGCTTGACGTTAGCCAGTCAAACATTCAGGATGATGAAGAACCAGATTGACGAAATTGCTCTGAGATCTAACCCTCTGGCATAGTTATGGTTAGACTTTTTTAAAATATAAGAGAACTTCATTCTTTGTGTCAACGAACATCTTGGGGGCAGCCTGTGATGTCACACCGACAAGAAGCTGAGAATGGCTTGATTTGAAAAAGGGGATATTTCTTATAAAGATTACAAAAATACCACTGGGTGGATTTTTTATCATAATAGGGTGCTTGTGTACACACACTGCCAACACACATTTATTCAAATAACATGTAAAAGTGAGTTTTGCATTCAATGACCCCTTTAAATTAAACTGTCATCAGTAGTTTAATCCATTAAGAAAACAAGTGGCAGGCCCAAGTGACACAAATCAATGAAAGTGTTTGCGCAATCTTTCATATGCATAAACTTGTGAGCCTGATATTTTGGTTTAGCATTCTGTGAGCTTTAATGAACTTTCTGTTCATGAAAATGATTATGCTTTCTCCATTGTGTGAAAGTACATTTGTCAGTGCATTTTTAGAAATACAGCATATCTTACTTGTTTTGGCACAGACGAGCAGACGATCAAGTGAAAAGTACAATTTGTACTGGCCTATATTTCAGTCAGAGATGAAAATACTGCACAAGTGAATTCCAGCAGTAATTCATCATGCGCTTCACTGTGTTTGCTATAGGTATTCAGCAGAAAGGCCATTCATGCTTTCAACATGCTTTCACTGACGTGTTAAAATTTGAAACATGGATTTCTGATCAGTCTAATTTGCAGATTTAAAGAACAAAAACTTACATAAATGTTGTTACATAAGACAGGACACTGTTTGGATCCCAAGTGATCCGATCCCAAGTGGTCAGCCGAGACTGCGTTTTACAGCTGCTATTAACATCCATCTCCATTGCGTCTCCTGTGACCACTTGTGGTTGGATTTCATTGATGGGAGGTCTCCCATCCATATATCATTTACTAAGTCAGTATGTTACTGCATGTTGATAGTAAAGCTCAAAGAAGAACCAAAAATCACTACACTTTTTCCTCCCAAATATATTTTCGTTTTTAATATCAGCTCAACAAATGTTATAATTAGAGTTGAGTGCATGAAGCTATTTTGGTTGAACAGCTAACTCAACTTCAGATATGCTTTACATCATTTGCATGACCTATATGTTGTGAATACTGCAGTGTTTTTTTTTGTGTGTGTGTGTTTTTTGCTGGTCATGTACTGTATATGTTTGGGCTTTTCCAATTTTTCATAAATGGACAGTTATTTCTTTTAACATTACAAAACATTTTGGTTTAAACACGGCCTAAAAATAACAGTGTACATTGTCTGTTCATTGCCTTTATGTAGAGTTCATAGGCTCAAAGTGTCACATCTATGGACCTGTTTTGTTGTTTTCATTCCCCATGTGCTCTGTGACCTAGTTTATGTCAGAGGTCTTCAACCCTGTTCCTTGGGACCCACTATCCTGAAAGGTTTAGCTACAGCCCTAATCAAACACACCTGAAGCAGCCAATCAAGCTCCTCAAGAATGCTTGTGCGGAGGTGCAGACGGGTCATGGCTGTTTATCACATCGGTAACAACTGTGACAGAAAAATACGAATACTACGAAATACAAATACAAAATTTTATTTCATTTACCAATGCAAATGCAACTAATGCTTGCACATTTGAAATAGCAGGCGACATTGTAGAGAAGCAAACAGACATTCCACAAAAAACAGAGAAACAAAAAACACAAAATTACCTCAGGAATTCACCGTTACACTGTAAAAAAACAAAAAACACAATTTGTTGGGTCAACTTAAAATAATTTGTTACCCTGCAGCCTTAAAATTTTTAGTACAGTCAACTCAAATAAGTTTAGTCAACTTGAACTGTTAAGTTGTACTAAGTGAAAATGTAGATATTTGAGTTGACTAAACTAACAATTTGGATTGTTAAACTTAAAACCTTGGCTTGTTACCCAGCTGCCTTAAAATTTTAAGTTGAATGAACTCAAATATCCAAGTTGTCACTTAGTACAACTCAACATTTCAAGTAGACTAAACTTTTTTGAGTTGACTGAACTTAAAATTTTAAGGCAGCCGGGTAGCAAATTATTTTAAGTTGAATCAACAAATTGTTTTTTACAGTGTAGTTTGGACAACATTGTCTTGCCTCCTTTGAAGTTGGAGTAGGAAAGAGTATGTATTGTTTTTATTCCTCAGTAAACTCCTAATTTGCTGAATTTTATTAGTTATTAAGGTTGTTGTTAAGTTTAGGTATGGGGTAGGATCAGTGTTCGAATTGAGGGGGAGGGGGCTGTTATGGGGCGTCCCTTAATGCTTATGGGAGGTCCGGGACCCCGGGACCCATATTTTTGCGCATTTTTACAGCGTTGCTGATTTTAACCAATCACACACGACTCTGTTGAGTTTAGAATGCAGTGGTCAATCAGAGGCGTTCAGAACAGTCATAGCTGAAACCCGGAGTTTTGTTCAGACTGAAACTCGCGAATTCCCTCATCATAAGCAACAGTGCAGATGTACGAACTGTATAAGTAAGAGATTCATTTATCGTACAGTGTATGGAGAGCTTCATTGATTATAAGAAGAGTTATGGGTGCTTAAACACTCGCTAGACGGACTGTGCTCATGTAAGAGTGCGTTCTTTCACTGCGTGATTCAGTCTAATAAAATGCGTTTATAATCACAAAATTCAAGATATGGGGGCAGAAAATGTATATTTACATCATTTCAAATAGTTAATATCACACGAAGAGTGCCTTTTTTTTCCAAAAAATCACAAATTTGATTTTGATTTTATACAGTTCAATAAACTATAAATTGATATTATGGTGATATCGTGGTGTTTCGTCCCTGAATGAATCAACCGTTTAAACGATTTAGTTCAATTGCAATGACTCGCTTATTGTGACTTGCTGCCATCTACTGGTGGTTTTAACTTCACATTTAAAGTACCTTTTCATTTTCATTTTTTAAAATAATTTCAAATATCAGTAGTACTCAACATTTAGGTTTAAAATATCAAAACATTATTAATGCATTTGTAACTGCATGTTAAATGCATTCATGCCCTGCATTAAACAGTGGGTAAATACATCTAAATGGCAATTTAAATGCAGAAAATATTGAGATATCATCTTTTGTCAATATTGCACACCCCTCGGCTAGATATTCAATTCTTTTTTGCTTAGTGATTGTTTGGAACACCTAATTCACTGATCATCGTAAAAAAAGCTTTTATCTTAAAATTAGGTTTTCTTAAAGATAAGAAGGACAAGACAAAAATATAAATCATATTTCTATATGGTTTTATTTATTTATTTATTTATTTTGTTCGGGGTTAGGGGGACCTCCCAAGAGCTTTGACACAATTCGAACATTGGGATTAAGGAATCTAAAATACTGTCATGCAGTATAATGCATTAATATGTGCTGTATAACAACTAATAAACAGCCAAAATGATGGTAATATGCATGCTAATAAGCAACTAGTTGATAGTTAGAACTGGTCCCTAAATTAAAGCTTTACTGTATAAAATACAGTGAGACCTTATTATTTTGAATTTATTGTTTATACATTAAAATGAGAGACTATAAACAGAAATATAATAAACAGAATATTATTCAGAAGTTTTCGAAAGAAAGAAATACTTTTATTCAGCAAGGATGCATTAAGTTGATCAAACGTTACAGTAAAGACTTTGACATTGTTAGAAAAAAATATATATATATTTCAAACAAATGAAATTTCTTTAACAAAGTTTGGGAGGAACATGTTCAGGTAATCCAACCAATCAGTGCAGGAAGAAACCTCTATTTATAGCAGTCCCTCACTTCTGTCCTGTGACAGCTTTGAGTAATAGCTGCTAAAAATTCAGCTTTGCCATCATAAATTACATTTTTAAAAACATATTTAAAAATTGAAATAAAAACAGTTACTTTAAATTATAATAATATTTCACAACATTATTGTATTTTGCATCAAATGCAGTATAGTATGCAGCCTTGATGAGCAAAAGAGACTTCTTTTAAAAACATTTCAAAATATTTTTGTAAAACTTTTAAACAGTATATTGTAGATGTTCAAACTGACCTGTTACAAAATGTACACCTGATTAACTTTAAATAAAATATTATTTAAAATGGTTTAACATTTTGCATTTGCACTTGTGCAAGGATGGATGGGGTGGAGGAGAAGGACATAAATGAAGGCAGTGGTTTTTCTCAGCACTGTGGACAAAGACCTCCATTCTGCAGCACTTTCAGCTGCTTGCAGTGTGAGAGCTGAGAATGAGCCAAGACTCAATACACATCACACACACACACACACACACACACACAATCACATCCAAGGAAAAAAAAATGGCCTCTGTGACTGTAGATGATCTTGTGCAGCATAGCTTAGTTTACATGACTGCATGAGTAAAATATCAAATCAGCCAAAATTTAACCCGTAAAGGTGTCAAAAAAAAGTGATGTGTTCTTGTGTTTCCCCTCTCAGAAAATTTATGAGCAGCTCGGCCATCACATTGCAACCTTCAAGCAACTGATAGCTCTCAGGATGTGTCGGTGACAAGAGCCTCCTGCTGGGTTTGGCTCGTTCCACCAGAGTCCAGCATGACTCTGGAATGGCATCCAGCCAGCAGGATACAGATGAAAGTTCAGCGTGCTCATTTACGGTGTGAGATTCCTCATGTGATGCAGTCAATGAGCAAGGCCATCAGTCACTTTGAGGACGCTCATTGTGTCATGTTAATGATGTATTCAAAGTGATCGTTTAAAACAGCTGTGATGCATCACACATGATGTCAGTATGTCAAGGACACACAGCTGAAGTCCTCTTGTTGTTTCCATGCACATATTTGTGAATTTTGACAATGGATCCCAAAGAAAACTGTATGAAGATTTCAGAACAGCAAGTTCTGGGGTTAATGAAACTGAGATGACCTCTATGTTCTTTCCCTTCCACAGTCACATTGATTACTGAAACATCTATATGGGAGGTGGTGTAATGAAAGATGTTTCTGAGGATGGCATATAAAACCAAAGACAAAGTGTAAATCATCACCTTATGCATGTTATGTCACAGCTGTGAATCATACTGTAATGCAGACTGGATCACTGAGGTCATTGTCAGAAATGAACAAAATACTAAATATAATGAGGATTAAAAGTAGAAAGAATCTCAAATGCTAAATAATAATTTCAAATGTACTTCAACAGAAATGGGCAGTCTCTTGTCCTGTTGTATTTAGTATTGATTTTTGTACAAGCCAGATAACATGTACAAGAGGTTGTGTAATTCAGAGACATTAGTAATAGTAATATATATATATATATATATATATATATATATATATATATATATATATATATACAGTTTTATGCGAAACCCTTGTAGAAATGAATCTGTGAAAATGTGAATAATTTTAACAAAATAAGAGAGATCATACAAAATGCATGTTATTTTTTTATTTAATACTGTCCTGAGTGAGATATTTTACATAAAAGGTGTTTACATATAGTCCACAACACCAAAAAATAGCTGAATAACAATGTTTAAAATTTAGTTTAAAATAGAGTAATAACAATGTCTGGAGTCCCAGAGATCAGAGATCTTCTTTGTGTCACATGATAACGCGTTTTAATCATATTTTTACATATAGTTGTGTAGTATTTGGGTATTTATGGTATTTTTAATTTGAATTGGCCAATTTAGTAATGTTTGTATATAACTGGGCTTAATAAAAATAGCAACATTTTATGTAAAATTCACTTTAAAGAAGTATGTTTCTCAGTTTAATTTGTGGAAATTGAACACTTCAAATTCATTTTGAAGGTTAAACAGTAACTACTGTATGCTAGTGAAGTGTTCAAACAAAATTGTATTAGTTTTGTGCAGGAATATTATTATTTTTGCTGTTTGTGTTTAATTTATAATGTGACTTAGGCAGCACCTATATTTTTATAGTTTCACTGGAAACAATTTAAAATAAGTAGGGCTGTCAAACGATTAATTGCGATTAATCGCATACAAAATAAAAGTTTGAGTTTGCCTAATATATGCGTGTGTACTGTGTGTAATTATTATGTACATATAAATACACACAAATTAATGTATATATTTAAGAGAAATATGTTATCTATGTAAAAATATTTGTATTTATATATAATATAAATTATATAAAAATTATAATAAATACATATACTTGTAAATATTTCTTATATATGTAGCTGAATGTGTTTGTATTTATATATCCATAATAATTTCACACAATACACACACGTTTATTAGGCAAACTCAAACTTTTATTTTGTATGCGATTAATCGCGATTAATCATTTGACAGCCCCAAAAATAAGGTTAATTTTCCATAACATACTTTAACAAAAAATAATTAATGCTGTTACAAATGTATTGTTCATTGTAGTTCAAGTTAGTTAATATATTCAATAACATTAACAAATGATACCTTATTGTGTTGCCGTTTCACTATCTTCACTATACATCAGGGCCGGCCCTGAGGACAGGCATCAGAACATGTAATTAAACTTAAAAAAAACAATGGAAGACTATGTGTTGTCCTCCCTAGTAGTGAAATAAACATGTGGATGTGTGTCTATGCATGTGTTTATGCTGATAAAGAGTTTGGCCCTCAAAAACAGTGTGTCAAAGGCATGCTCCAAATGATTTAGTATTTCAGTGATAACATTTGATTATCTCTGGAATACAAAAAGGCTGGACGTACTTACTGGGATCTTAACCACATTAAAATGAGACACTAGGAAAGGCAAACTCCCAAACGTCTTTCTTTAGTTCATATGTTGGATGTATTAATGGAAAGCTTGTACAAGCTGTCTTGTTAATCAAGACATTATGATCTGGTTTCAATGTCTGTTCCATCAATAAAGATGGAACTTTTCAAACGCGGTAATCTGAAGACATAAACAAATCAAACAGTAAAACATGGTGTTAGTCTATGGCTTAACATCATGCTGACAGGATCAGTTGTACGTCAGGGTGTCTATCCAATTCTAAGAGCTGCCAATGGCACCTGAGCCATATTAGTCAATGCCAATTGTAGAATCCAAGTCGTGTACTCAAACACTCATGTTACTGTATAGGAATGTTCGTCTGACTGGTGGGAGACAGTGAAGGAGGATGCCTGATACGGTCAAAACAAGTGGTGAACATATATCAAATATAGAAATCTAGTGATAGTTTAGTGTAAGTACAATACTGGAGATCATTCCAAGAGGAATGCTCTAGTGTGGTTTGAATAATGAAAGAAGGACCTTGTTTTTGCATCATTTTACATAATTTTAACTGTGTTCCACTGAGGAAATAAATGTTGTCAGGAGAACGTTATTTATGTCATTTTGAGAGCAGTATTTTAGTTCTGCATAATATGCTCTCTGTAGTTCTCCAACAACAAAAAAGCTATTTTGTCCTCAACTGAATCATTTTAATATCCTGTTGAGATTTACTGGAAAAAAAATGAAATCTCTTAACCTTTAAGTTTTATACTGAGTTATAAGATCTATATAGGTCATTGCATCTGTTGTAAACAAATACAGTACGCTTTAAAGAATACTGTTGCTATAATAAACATCACAAGACATACTCGTGCTGGTATACAGACTATGCACTGAAGCCAATTTGAGATTCACAATTTCCAAAGACAGATCTCTCCCTCCACCTACTGGCCGAGTGTTTCACTAGCAGCAGAGTATGTTGAGTAGCCTAATAAATCCTAGATACAGAGCGAATTATTAAACAATAGTACCTCAGTTTATAAACTGTTGTTTGTATATAAATTACCATTTTATATTACTTAAATTGTAACTTTTTGTTTACGTCAAAAATACCCATATTCACTGGCAGATTTTTTTTTTTTTTTTTTTTGGTTTAAAAATAATAGTTTGAACAATAAAGCAACATTTTTTTCAGAAAATATGGTTTGTTTGCTCTGACACATCTCATCAAACAATAAGACAAAGCTGACGCAGGGGAACCTTACAATGCTAAGATTATCCCCTTGAGAATGAGGCTTACAGCTCACATATACTCTCTGTATAAGTTACATGTAAAAGGTACAGAGAAAAGCTGAGAATCTAACATTCGCATAACACAGTGACATAGTCTTGCAGATATTAAAAGAAAGATAAATAAACATCCACTAGTGGACAAAATTAATGTATAAGACTCAAAGACATGCGTAGGCCTATGTTTCTCTTTCACATTTCTGCGCGATAATCCTAAAAAAAATCTTTCATACTACGCTAATGTGATTTTGATGTTACATACAAACAGAGACTTAGAATAGGTTTATTTTAAGTTCTAGGAAAGATCTTAATTAGAGGTGTGCAATAAATCTGACTCAGCACAGCCCCTGTCTTACGTCGATGCAGCGGCTGTATCCAAGTCCGTAACTACAAACCTCATCATCATCATCCTCAACAACATGGCGCCAGCGTACAGCTGGACCGCACATAGACGCCACGGCACTTCTTCAACAAGTTACTTTACTCACTAAACGCAGCGTCGCGAAGATTTTTGTATCTTTTCTTTTTACTTACTGATTTCGTTTGTTCTCTTCGACAAGCAAAGATCAGCCTTTTTGGTCATCTTAGTCTCCAAAACTCACCTGCTTTAGCAAAAAGAACAGACCGTACTGGACTCACTCACTGTTGCTGTATTTTTCAAAGTAAAAGGAAAGTGAGCACTGAGATTACGCAGACGGGGAAAGTACTTTTTTTCCAGAAAATAAGCCATGTAACTGCGCTCGAAAGGCTTTTCTTTAGAGGACATGCATCTAAACATGAGCGAAAATAACTGTCCATTTGAGGAAAGGGATAGAGACAGACTTCCTCCTATACTAAATCATGTAAGTATTTTTCTGCATGTCAAATATTGCTGACTATGCTTAACATACCTTACGAATATACAAATATAACATATTAAAATGTCATACGCATATTTTCATATTTCATATGATTGCATATTTTCGTACTGTATTAATGTGAATTTAGCTTTATGTTTAATGCATCATCGCCTTGGTATGGTTATCCTAATAGGGATGATTTATATTGAATTCTTTATGAAATTAGCTTACTGCTGAGATAACACACTTTTCGCAGTGTTAAATAACTTCGTAAAAGCGTTAAAGTTAAAGTCACCATAAAAGCCGCATATGTGATTCATGGAATATTTATAAATAGCTCAACCTACTGCACATACAGCACATTTTCTTTTAGTGATTTTATATTTTCCTGGTGTTGAAAGCGCCCAGAATACATCAGCCATTAATGTTTAGTTTCCGCAAAACAACACTGATGCTGCTGGTTACGCAATGAGTGACACAATTAACAAGGTTTTGATTTCCTCCACTATTATTATTATTATTATTATTATTTTTTTTTTTTTTTTGTTACTGAAACTTATTTTTATTCACATATTTGAATAAGGGGGAGGGGCATATATTTTTAGTGTGTATTTCTTCTTATTTTTGCTTAATTAAATGTTAATCTGTCAGTTTAGTGTAGTATAGTAAATATAGTTTATTGTACTATCTGTTCTCTGTTGCCATTTGTTTTATCATCAGAGTACAGGTGTGCTGCAGCACAATTATTTTCTAGAAATATTGCAATGTAACGAAGATAATTTCATCGACAGAGCTTGGATCGCGGACCAAAGCTTCCTTTTCCCTCTTATGGAAGCTTCATCTCCACCCTGAATCACAAAAGAGAGTCAGGCAGCCACAGTCTTTCTTCTCCGTTCCTGCTACCTGCAGTCAAACAAGGTCAGACTGCTTCCAGCACTGCCAGTTTTGGCTAAGTCTTGTTACATAACTTGATTTTGTTTATTTTATTAAACAAATTTTATCCATCCATAGTCTGTGCTTAAAGTGTACAAGCAGATAGCTCAGTCAAGGGTTACTATGGCTTTAAAATGATATGCATGAGTGATTTAAAGGTAATTCCTATTTACAACAACAAAAAAACTAATTGCATTTCAAAGCAGTCCATTTGGCTGCCTTGAATTAATAACCACTTCACTGTTTCAAGCAGATGTTTTCCTTTCTTTGTCCTAGAGATCAAAGATCTGTCTATGTGATGTGTTCATCTTCAAGTATATGACAGGCACAAGTGTGTTCACGCCTAACATGTCTTTAGCACAGATGAGCTGGGGACTTGTTATGAAGACTCTACATGGACTGAGGCCTGACGCGCTGCTAAAGCTCATTAAATGTTCTCACTTTACCTTGTAAATTCACTGGGCGAACCTTAAAAACATCAGTTGTTCCTACTTTAGTCCACAAGTACAAATCGTTTTGTGAATCTTGTGTCATCAGCTTTAATCAGTGCATTTCTTGAGAATTAAAGGACTAGGGTGCCTTTAAATATAACACTCTGTGCTGATGGTGATTGCACGTTACCAGGTGGTTGTTGGGATGCTGAGAGTCATTGTTTAGATAGTTGTTTCTGATAAGATAATGACAAATGATTGTTAGCTGTAGAATGATTGCAAAAAAAAACCCTGGAGAGCATGATAAACGGCCCACCTTGCTAATATTGTGAGCTGCTGTAATTCGTTCTCTGTGCGTTTGTTTTCAGTGAGAGAGCTTCCCCCAATATGTCCAGATGTGAGACAGAAGCATCGTATCTCTATTGATGTTCTCCCTCCAGAGGTGAAGGCTCGTTTTGTCTCAGAACCCATTATTCCTATTCGGACCAAAACCGCCAAAGAGTTTCAGTGCGTACATCTTCCTTTAATCACCGTACAGTATTCCCAGGTCAGCTACAATGTGTTCAACTGTGTTTTTGTCTGGCTGTAGGGACGATGTTGAAAGGGCAACTATCTCAGGGGATTGGAAGCATGTCCATGACTTCTACTTGACCACATTTGACTCCTTTTTGGAACTCAATGGTGCATTTAAGGTGTGTTGAAGCTCCCAATACAGTGTCTTGTTCATGTTTCAGATGTTTTTACTAGGTTGCTGTTGATTGTTTTCATATTTCTTGAAATCTCTATTGAGCATCAGCTTAGTTTGGCACAAAGGCCCAAATTAACCACAGCTTTTACTGTGAATTATCAGTTCATTTAGAGTGTGTAAAATATAACAACAATCATTTAAAATACAATTGTTTTTTAAAAGTATTTTACTAGTTGCTCAGTTATTAATAGCGTATAATTGACTTGTCTAAATGTGTTTTTATTTAGGCTTTTGAATAATGGTCAGTTTTATGAATGAAACATCCTTTTAAGTGTAGCCAATGTTTTTAATGAGAACTCTTGGAAGTCGGTGGAAAAAGTAACCGTGAAAGTCAGGAAAAGGAGGAAAACTGAACATTTTGGTCTCCGAAATAAATCAATGAGCTCATTCAGGGAGTAAAAAACAACATCTGCATATGGTTTCATCAGAAAATGTAATTCTTATATGAGGTGAATGTTTTACCATCCATTTTATATGTGAAGTATAATATAAAACGCACCATGTAAGGTGGAAAGTATAATTAATGTTTTTATGTTTTAATTTTCTTCTCAGAAAGAAGCAAATGCTCCCTTCAACACTATTGAAGACTCAGGAATAAACATCAAATTTGTCAATATTGTTTATGATGCCTTACTCCACACGGTAAGAAACTTTCCATTGCAAGAACTGACTGAAGTTCTCTTATAATTGAATTACACAGTAAGCCACTATGCTCTGTCTGTTGTTTTGAATTTGGTTTTAACAAAATTGGTTTAATCTGGCTAATTTGCAGCCCGCGGACACACAGAAATCAGTCCTGAAGGGAATTATTAATAGCTTATTAAGAGAATGGAAAGGGTGAGTAGTGCATTGTGTTCTCTCACTGAAGCACTAAAAGAGGACATGAAGTCTTTGCAGAAAATAGTGATTAAAAAAGAATCACTGTCAGTTTTGTTTCTGTATTTTTAGGCCTCGCACAAAGGATGACCTTAGAGCGTATTTTGTTCTTGTCCAGGTAATGGCATTGTTTTTTCACGCTTGTGTTTTTTCTTTTTTTGTTTATAAAGACATGATTTGTTCTGTTTATCTCTTAAAAAAGCAATGTTTCCCTATTACATCCTTGCTTAATGGGTTGATCTTCAGTAGGTTATCAAAAAGTTGTTGTTTTCTGTTATAACCTGAACCGTATTTATTTGTCGGAAAAACTGGCTCTAAATTTTAGATCTAAATTGGGGTGTTAGAATTCAAATAAGATGCATAAAATCTATACATAAAAATAAAGCTAATACATTTTTAAAAAGCATAATTGATAGCAGTTCAATTCTAGCAGAAAACATAGTGACGTCTAATCTAATAATCACTGTACTAATCAGTGATTATTCAATCTGTCGATCATATCTGATCTATGAATCGGTTAATGACTTATGAAACGTATGAACAAATTAATTCATGATAATGAATCATTACAGTGCACAGTCTGAGAGTAAGAGAAGACAGTTTAGGAGAGTGTGTTTTATCTCAGCTTCTTGCACAATAAAATGTGATTATCAAATATAGTGATGTAAAGTTTTGGTGCTCGTTGGAAAAATTTGTTTTGAGAACAGCTGAGCTACTGTCACACTAAAAAAAAAAATGAGCGTCTTTTAGTTTGTTACCCAAACACTGCTGTTACTTACTAGTGACCTAGCCCATGCCATTAATACAAAATTGCCTTCATTACACATAACCCAAAGACATGTGATACTTTTGTGTAATACCTGTAATTTCCCTTTGCAAAGCAAAGCAGTTATCTGCGTGCGATCCTATAGATGTGGACTTACACAGCAAAATTGCTCTAATCTGTCTTTGATTTGCCCTTTGTGTTGGCAGCCACGTTAAACACCCCAGGCTAAGTAAGAGGCGAATCGGAGTTTCAGGAAACTCTTGATCTCCTCTCTCACCACATGGCCCATTGACTCCAGCCATAGCTCTGCTCTGGTGCAGACAGATCATGAGCTAAGTGTTTACTTCACACATGACCAGCGCAGGCTGGCCTGGGACTGTCCAAATAAGGACACAGCCACTGGATGTAAGCCTGGGAAGCCGTGGGCAGAGAGAGAGAAAAGGAGAGACGATGGCTTGGTTAGCTGGGATTTGATTCGTTTTGGGTTTTTGGCTTTATGAAACTTTTTTTTTTCTCTCCATTTGATGGGGATCAGTGGTGGTGAGGGTTAGACGTTTTCATAAACAGAAGCATGTACAGATGTCGTCCTTCTCCAGAGTTCGCATATAGCTGTATTCATCTCCAGACTGCTGATGGGCTCTCTGACCTACATTTCTCTGGAGGACATGATGAAATTGAAAAGCAGAGGCAATTATTGGGCTGATCTGTCTGCCACTAATGTCAGGCAGCCTCTGTATTATTTGCGTTTGCCGTGCCTAAGGAAGGGATGAGGTCATACTGGAGAGGAAAAGAGCTGGTTTCCGCTGCAATGCCACTTCTTATTAAAAGCCAGACTTCTTTCTCTGCTCCTAAATGAAAAGTTATATTTCCTTTTTGAAGTTTGCTGAAATGCCTCTCTGTGTCGCAGAACCCTCAGTACACCAGCCCAGCCACATATGTCATCTATGCACACTTACTGAGGCAAATAGCAGCCCTGGCTGAAGCAGACCACCATTTCCTGATGCACTGGTTTAAAAAGTGAGTCTGTACAAGAAAACAATTCACAATGGAAATGTCTAGCTCCTTTTCCCTATTTTCTTTTAAATAAATTAGCTATTTGGCTTTTTGCATTCTTAGTAGTAGTGGTTTTAATTGTGAATGTGTAAATCCAACAAATAGCAGAGCTAGTGAGTGTCAAGTCATTACACAAATTGACCGTAAAAAAAGTGTATATGGATTATATCTTTCTGCTTACAATATGTTTCATCTTTCAGGCTGCCTCAGAAGCGTTTCAAACAGCTGGTGGAGCGCTTGCAGCTCTTCATCACTACCCGCCTATTTCCTGCCAAGCCAGAGGAGTTGCCGCCCATGGCCAAATGCT
The DNA here is from genome assembly GCA_036247105.1 of Cirrhinus mrigala. NCBI lineage: Eukaryota > Metazoa > Chordata > Actinopteri > Cypriniformes > Cyprinidae > Cirrhinus > Cirrhinus mrigala. The sequence continues at coordinate 20,674,186 of CM070018.1, forward strand.
CCTGGTGGATTCCCTCAGCCACTAAAGTCCTTTCCCTGCTTAGTGAGTACTACTGTGTTGGCCACTAGAGAGGGCCTGGAGAAGTCAAGATGCATTCTCGTAATTCTTTAAAACTAATTCTGAACCAAAAATATCCTAACATTGGTCTTGTTTTAACAGATGCTGCAAACAGCATTTCCTCTCCCCCTATTATCCCTTTCACTGATTTCTACAACCTAACATTGGACCACATAGACTTTATGGAGGATTACCACACGTGGCAGGCTCACGGAAATTCATACAGGTGTGACAGCAAAAATATAATTTTAAACACTTCAAAAAGATGTTTTTTCTTATTTTAATAAGCATAATGTCCTGTTTTAAGCATTAAGCATGTTTTTAAGCATTTCCAGCTTAACGGAGAAGTTCACTTCCAGAACAAAAATTTACAGATAATTTGCTCACCCCCTTGTCATCCAAGATGTTCGTGTGTTTCTTTCTTCAGTCGTAAAGAAATTATGTTTCTTGAGAAAAACATTCCAGAATTTTTCTCCATATTGTGGACTTCTATGGTGCCTGTGAGTTTGAACTTCCAAAATGCAGTTTCAAATGAACAGTTCATATAAATCTTCATAAATAAATTAATATTTGTAAAAATTGTAACCACAAATGCTCGTCTTGTCTAGTTCTGCGTTGCGTATGTGTACTGTGTGCATTCCCATTCAAACCAGTTAGGGTAGGTCAAAAAACTCCCATCTCATTTTCTCCTCCAAATTATTCTACCAACACTAACTGTTTTAAACGGGAGTGCGCACAGTACGTAAGCGCAATGCAGAGCTAGACAAGACGAGCATTTGTGCTTAAAACGTATACAAATATTAATTTATGAAAAAGACTGATAAAGACCCTTCTTCCTCGGTTGGGATCGTTTTGAGCCCTTTGAAGCTGCATTTAAACTGCAATTTGGAAGTTTTAACTCGCGGGCACCATAGAAGTCCACTATATGGAGAAAAATTCTGGAATGTTTTCCTCAAGAAACATAATTTCTTCACGACTGAAGAAAGAAAGACACAAACATCTTGGATGGCAAGGAGGTGAGTAAATTATCTGTAATTATCTGTTCTAGAAGTGAAATTCTCCTTTAAAAAGTGCTATTTAAATTTACTTAAAACTAAACTTACATAATTAATGATTATTTATGTATTTATTTATTTATTAGTAAGTCTGCGTTCAGTTGTTCAGAAGTGACAGTAAAGACATTTATAATGTTACAAAAGATTTTAAATAAATGCTTTTTATTCTTTTAAACTCTATTCATAAATCCTGAAAAAAAAATGTGTCACAGTTTCCACAAAAAATACTAAGTAGTACAACTTTTTCAGCATTAATAATAATGATAAAAATAAGAAGAAATATTTCTTGAGTACCATATCAATATATTAAATGATAGGTGAAGGATACTGTGACACTAAAGAATGGAGTAGTTTTAAATTGTAATAATATTTTACAATACTAAAAACTGTTTTACTGTATTTTTGATCAAATAAATGCAGCCTTTGGTCAGCATAAGAGACAACTGTTTGCTTAAAAAAGAAAAAAAAACTATTGGGATTAGTAATTCGAGATATATGTGACCCTGGACCACAAAACCAGTCTTAGGTTGCACGGGTGTATTTGTAGCAATACCCAAAAATACATTGGATGGGTCAAATTTATCGATTTTTCCAAAAATCATTAGGATATTAAGTAAAGATCATGTTCCATGAAGATCTTTTGTAAATTTCCCACCGTAAATATATCAAAACTTAATTTTTGATTAGTAATATGCATTGCTAACAACTTCATTTGGAAAACTTTAAAGGCAATTTTCTCAGTATTTTGATTTTTTTTTTTTTTTTTTTTTTTGCACGATCAGATTCCAGATTTTCAAATAGTTGTATCTCAGCCAAATATTGTCCTTTCCTAACAAACCATACATCAACGGAAAGCTTATTTATTCTGCTTTCAGATGATGTATAAATCTATTTACACTTATGACTGGTTTTGTGGTCCAGGGTCACATATTGTGTAGTGAACTAGGGAACACTTTAAACTTCTACCCAAGACCAAGTAATTTCTGATCTGTATCTTCTCAGGTTCACCTTTTGTCAGTTCCCCTTCATCCTGTCCACAGTGGTGAAGAAGGCCATCATCCAGAGAGACTCTGAGCAGCAGATGATCAGCATGGCCAGGGTGAGAATTCACCTGCACAATGAGCTCTGACTGTAGCTAAAACTGTCTTAAGATGAAAAAGCTAGTCTCTGTTTGGGAAAATATGTGTTCTAGTTTGAGAGTACTTTCTGATAACAATCCTAGCTTGGGTGGGGCGGCCATTCCTATGGCTCCCTCCCAAACATATGTGTCCAGACTGTAGGATAAACAGACACGTGGCTGGAGAATAATATCATCATACACCGCAAGTAGACAGACATCATCTGTCTAAGAAATGTGTTACTCAGAAATATAGAGACATGGAATAAAACTTAGATGCTGGCTATGTTCTGCAAACTCGTTTCTTGACTGATAAATACATTCCTCTCTATGTCTAATGCAGCAAACCCTGGTGGACAAGGTTTCTCGCAGACAGAGGGTGGATATGAGTCTGCTGTTTCTCAACATTAAAGTTAGGCGTCTGCAGCTGGTCAGTGACTCACTGGATGAGGTAATACTGCTCGGTACAGATCTGTAAACGTAGAATTCCGCCTGTTCCTGTAGGTGTTACCAGGAGCTCCCTTGAACCACTGAAAACTATTTAACTCTAAAGGAGGACATACTTTTGTATAGGATGCATTGCTCTGTATAAAGTAGCACAAATCGACGTTTTGTTTTCCTAGACTGAGAGGACTTTCAGCCAACAGCATGTACATTATGTTCTGGAAAGTTCTAAGTCTGGCTAAGACTTAATTTGGAAAAATGGCCCCTCCATAAATGTGTTCCTTTTTTTAATAGCTTTCGAGAAAGCGAGCAGACCTGAAGAAAAAACTGAAAGTGACGTTTGTTGGGGAAGCGGGGTTGGACATGGGTGGACTCACAAAAGAGTGGTTTCTTCTCCTGATTCGACAGATTTTTCAGACAGACTACGGTAAGACAGTCAGGACAAACAATGCCAGTCTTGGACAATATATAGGTGGTAACCACTGGTTTAATGAGTGCAATGAAAAGAATGAACATAATTCTTAACACTGTCTGACAAAATTATTTCTTAGAAAGTAACATGGAAATTGTGGACCTTATGAAAGTAAAGAAATGTTAGAAACAGTGAAAATCAGAAAATCTTGATTAATTTATTAAGTGTCAGGTATATTTCTAATAACACAGCAATGACAAAGTGAAAATAAATGATAAAGTGAAAAAAGAGATAACATTAAAATATTAAAATGCCTGGTTCAGCAGGATGTTCTAGTAAGAAAGTATCTTCAAGACTTCAAGTATCAGTCCTCTTCCAATCGTTATTCCTCGTTTGCATAATTTTTGAAGATAGTGTGTGTAAATAAATGACACAATCAGTGGATGCTGCTCATTCTTAGTGAATAGTAATTGTTCTTTTCTGTGTCTGTGTGTCTTATTGCAGGCATGTTTACATATTTGAAGGAGTCTCACTGTCATTGGTTCAGCAGCTGGAAATGTGACAACTACTCTGAGTTCCGATTGGTTGGAGCCGTATCCTTTCATTTCCCTGCAGTTTATACAGTATAGGTGGTCACGTGTGGGTGTGACAAACTTAAAATAGCACATAAATACAGAGTCAGCTCCCATTTGGCACATACATCTGACGTTCATTCTCGTCCTTCTGTTTTCTGGTGGGAAAAGTATTCTCTGCCACCAATCTGTGCTATGATGATGTGAAAATGGAGCATATGCTATTTTTGTGCCATGTGATTTGTAAATGTCAAGAACACAAGGTTATAATGTAGTATGACGCTAATGACAGATACACAGATATAGTTATGGTTAAGAAATGGTTTTGTAAGCGATGTGGTGTTTGAGCGGGCACGTGTCAGAGTCGAGAACTGGTCCATACGGTGCTCTCGGGAACGTGTGGGGAGAGACACGGTGGCAGCCAAAGCCTACCATGTCCTGCTGTTACCCCTCTAATTGTCCCCTCTGGCTTAGGCTTCTCAATGCATGTGGCTGCAGGTCCAGTGCAGTGCCTCAGAGCTCTCTCTCCTTCAGCACAGAATTGCTGTGTCACATCAGTGAAAAATTATGAAATAAAGATTCTTTTGTTTTGTCTCGTTAGGAACAGCCAGGGCTCGGTTTGTGTTGTCTCATGGTTGCAGTCCTCATGGAAACTGTCCCGCCTGTCTGCTCTCTCCCCTCTCTCTCCTGAGCTGAGGACTTTTTTCCATCGCCCTCGCTACACATATGGAGAGCACATGGGGCTGAGTTGTCAGCTACAGCTGAAAGCACTTATGTGTAGGGCTCTTCACATTTTCCTCTAAATGTATTGTACACCTGTTGGGTGTTCTTCCATGCATCTTACTGTGCTGCTATAGTGTAGGTGATGTTGCGATATTACCAAACCTTAAATAACTTCTCTAATTGCAACACTAGTGGCACAAACAGATTAGCCAAAGTGTTTTAACCACTCCCTTCATCTTCACTCGGTTTTAAATTGGGCTGCTCAAACAGATTACAATTCTGTTTGCTGACACTAGTTGCACAGAAAATTACAGACTTTAAAGTTGAGATGAAAAGGAAGCAGTGACAGATCGTTTCTTAAGTATTATGACATACTTTTGAGTGAAACCATTTATTGGAAAAAATGGTAGGGCGTGGACTTGTTTCTATCCATTGGTTGTTGACTGGATGGAGGCAGATCTGAATGTGAGCTTACAGTCATGTGTAAGAATGGGGAAGGGTTTAAGCAGACAAAATGCTTGGAGAAGTTCGCCATATTTCATCAGAGGCATACAAGCCAGCTAGGAATCATTATTTGCTACTTGCTGTTGCTAGTCAAAAGTTGGAGGTTTTAGTGGAGGGACATTCTTATTCAAGAGAGCACTAGTACATTAGCATATAGAGCCCTCAAAGCTAGCATGCATGCACTGAAATGCACAAAACTTCAGATTTTATTTTAATGAATCTGTAATGATTGACTTAGCATAGCATAGCATGAGAATACAGGAGAATAGGTACATAAGGATTTTATGCTTTCACCTCTCATTGGCTGTGTCTGAAATCCCAAAAAATGCTTAAATGTATCCTTCACTGCCTATGTTATCCCACAACCCTGCGCATATACACATTTGTTTAAATGTTTGGGGTTGATAAGATTTTTTTGTTTTCGTTTTTTAAAAAGAAATCTCATATGCTTACCACTGTATTTATTTAATCAAATATACAGTAAAGTAGTAATTATCTGAAATATTATTACATAATTGTGAATTATTATTATTGTGATTCCTGAATTTTTAAAGCTGAAACATTTCTTATCATTAATGAGGAAAACAGCTGTGCTGCTCAATATTTTTGTGGAAACTGACACGTTTTTTTAATCAAAATTCTTTGTTGAATAGAAAGTTCAAAAGAAAAGCGTTCATGTGAAATAAAAATCTTTTGTAATATTATCAATGTCTTTACTGCCACTTTTGATGAATTGAATGTATTCATACATAATAAAATAATTAGTTACTGTTAGAAAAAAAAAATTTAAATGGCAGTATAGTTTGGTAATTTATAGATGTCCGTTGGCTTGGTTATGACTAAAACTCAATTGAACTTGCATGGTGATCATTAGCCTTTGGTTTCTGACATAGCCATTGTATAACAGAAGGCTGGAGGTGTGTGTCAGGTCTGTGAATCCTTCCAGCTGTGCATACTTAACCCCATCTGTCAGCTCATGGGCTTGGCTGTGTACAACAGCATCACACTGGACATCCGCTTCCCCCCTTGCGTCTACAAGAAGCTGCTGACCCCGCCCATTGTGCCATGTGACCTCGACACCCCTGTCGGCATGGCGACCCTCACCCTGGACGACCTCCAGCAGATTATGCCTGTATGTACACAAACTGTGACACACCACATGGTATATTATTCAGTCCTGCCAAATCTAGATGAACACAAGTTTGCCAGTCACTGATTGGGCGAACCACCTGCTGTCACTGTGTAGTGTGGTATTATTATTCCAATATAAAATAATCCAGCAGCCCATGCAGCATATATGTACTCTCTAGGATGTGATGCTCATTATTTGGTGACACTGTGCTCACTCAGCCATATATAAACAGTGTAGATGGCTGACAGAATAACACTGAGTCAGAAATAGCTCTTGCATTATCTTTTGCACATCCAGGGTGTCACCCAGCCGCTCACACACTCTCCTGTTGTCTAGTCGCCTGGATGCGATTAATAAGCCTCAGATGGTGCATTGTTCTGAGGACAGCAGTAATAGCGCTCTGTTGGCTTTCAGGTCTGCTGATAAAGTCATGCATGTCTTGTGAATTTCACAGCAGCCTTTGAAGTATTATGCTTTTCTTTCTTTTGAACTCCTTAACCCTTCAAATGCTAGTTTCTAATGTTCTGTTTTTAATACAGCTAAATATCACGTAAGAGTGTCCCAGTACTTTTACTTGCTGTTTGTAAGAAATTATTATGAGAAAAAAAGCATACAAATGCTCGTCTGAATGTAGAACAAGTCTGATTTTACTTACCATTCAAAAGTTTATGGTCAGTATGATTTTTTGCAACAACAGTTTAACATTTATAATATTACAAAGTTCAAATAACTGCTGTCCTTTTGATCTCTCTATTAATCAATGGATTCTGGAATGTTTCACGGTTTCTAGAAAATATTAAGTAGCATTAATCAACAGTGATAATAGTAAGAAATGTTGGTTGTGCAGCGAATCAGCATGTTGGAATGAATTAATTACTGTATATTTTAAATATATTAAAATAGAAAATGTTTTCTTGTAATAGTTCACAATGCTAATGTTTTAACTGTATTATTACATAATGCATCCTTGGTAAGAATAAGCAATTGTTTTTCAAAAACATCCAAACACAAAACTTTTGAATGATAGTGTAAGGTAGTTTATTTGTTTCTCTAACTTTAAACTAAGAGAAAAGAAACATCTGAGTAAACTGGACTTTTTACTCAGTACCCTCTAGTTACTAAGATACAAGTTTTGTTGTAACTTCTTTGTGTGACAACTAACCTTAATCTTCCCTATATCATTAGAGTTGTTTTTTTGAAAATAGTGTATTATTAAGCTTAACAAGATCACAGGCAAAACTTTAAATACATTTAATTTCAAACACATGTGATAATCATTGAACGGACTGAATGGTTCAAGTATACTTTTAAGCTAATTTATGTTTTCTTTTGGTGACATAATGATATGCTTGTTCCAATTCAGCCAGTGCTTCTCCTCATGTGTCCAGCAGAGGGCACCCAATATTAGCTGTTTGTTTTACAGTAGCACTCTGTCATAATACAGACTATGTATACTGGAATTTAATGTACAAGAGGTTGATTGTATTTTGAAATACTAGTTAAGCTCAGCTTTCTTATTTATTCCCCTTCACTCTCGTGTTACTGAAGAGTCAGGTTTAAATGAGCCAGATGTTCTGTTTTAACAGTCTCTGGCTTCCTCCAAACTTACATAACTGCCTGCAGGCGTTGTTTGCTTCCTTGTTTCAAACTTTTTTCCAAAGGTGATGTGGAATCGCTAAAGCTACTTTCTTAATATGAAAAAAAACTACATTTCAGCAATTTGCGTCAAACAGCACATTTCTCCCATTTGCTACCGTTTTAGTACCCGCACAGATTTTTAACTAAAATGAAGTGCTTCCTACAACAGAACATATGATGCTCTCACAGTCACAGAAACCTTACATAATGTTACATACAGTATTCTGGAACTTATTGTCAGTGCATTTCAGTTTTATTATGATTTGTTTAGAAAAGTGTCCCTTCATTGTTTATTAAAGTAGAAGTACACAGTATGGGGCACATAGGAATCTAGGAATTCAGAAAGTCACGTTTGTCAAATGCATTTTAGGATCTTGCTCATGGACTTGGGGAACTCCTCAGCTATGAAGGGAACGTTGAAGAGGACTTCTATACCACATTTCAGGTGAGTCCCCTCCAAACTTATATCAGGATGTTTGCTTTCACAGACTTGTTCCTCATTTCATTGTATGTAATAGATAATTGCGTCCTGATTTAACGATGTGATAACGTCTGCAGATACTGGAGGCGGAGGTCATTTACATACTTTTTTTTCTTCTAGGTTTTTCAAGAAGAACTTGGAGTGGTTAAGTCATATAATCTGAAACCAGGAGGGGACAAGATTCCTGTAACAAACCTGAACAGAAAAGGTGAGAGTCTCCACTCTCTAGTTATGTGCATAACTGGGTTTTCCCTTTTCAACATGAATTGTCTCATTGTCTTATTCCTGCTACTAAAGGATTGATCTGTTTATCCTTGCACAGAATATGTCCAGCTCTACATTGATTTCCTGCTGAATAAGTCCATCTACAGGCAGTTCGCTGCATTCTATCATGGTTTTCATAGCGTCTGTGCCTCAAATGCCCTGATGGTGAGTTTGTATAGTTTTCGCCAAAATACTTAACATGGTAAATAAAAGGAATTCTGAAGGGAATACTCTGGAAGCAAGTACATAGAAGCCAAGAAACAGCTTGACATTTAACTGCAGCTAGTAATTTTTAACAGCTAGTGCTGTTGTGAGGCACATCAAGCCCTGGAATATTCTACAAGTGGCTCTCAGACAGAGAGAGTTTCAGGGGCAGGAGAGAGGGCAGGGTCTGTGGGCCGTTTTGTGTGTGTGTGAAGGCTACATCTGTGTATGGGCTGTCCCTTCCCCCTCTGTTGGAAGGGTGCCCTGTAACTGGGCCTGCTTTGTTTGTTCAATCTCCATACCGTATCCAGGCTCTTCAGCTACTGGCTGGAAGAGACCTCACACTCAAGGTCGTATAGAATGAATACATAGAAACCCCCAGAAAATTGCAATGTATTTAGCATGTCAATTGGAATCTGAACAAAGACTCAGTTTCTTGCACACTTTGCACAGCTCATGAGAATGTCACTTAACATGGTCTCCCATGTTTAAACACAATCATTGCTGACAGCCAATGAACTAATTATTTTGAGAAATTTTGGAATGTTCTATTTTCTTTTTTTTAAACATTGTAACACTGTCTGACTATGAAACAGTATGTTAATAATAGCAATAATAATGCTTAGTATATAATCCCTAGTAACAACGTTATCGATTTAAAATGCATTTGTTCAAGTCTTTTAACATATTTACTGACATATCGTTTGACACTTACTAATATAACAATTGTAATTAAACTTTATTTGGAGTACTACTTGTCCACAATGCACATTTCTTAATATTAAGCCTAAAATGTGTCTTTAAATGCAAGATATTTAAAGTGTACCTAAAGTTTGCTTGTAATAGTTTCACTTTAGCACAATCAAATATACTTTATTATATCTGTAGTTGGACTTCAGCACTACTTCCGCCCAATTAAAGCACATTAATTGCAAAATTAATTGCTCCAATTTAGCAGACTTTAAATATACCAGTTTAGTATACAAAAAGTACAATTCAGGGTATTTTTATTAGGTATATAATATGTAAACGTATTTGTAGTATACTTAGCATGAAATAAATGTGTTTTAAATACATTTTAGTATATTTATTTTTCACTAGGGATAATAAATATTATATTAAAAATATATTATAATTAATAGTAATATTAGTTTACTAGTTAAGTTACTTTGCAGTAGTGTGTAAGAAAATCTATAGTAACAGGAACAATAATAAAATATATAAGCAATATCACACTCGTAGATGTGAGATATGGCTGTATATTGGCATGTCTGTGATTTGGCTGTAGGCAATCACAGTGTGCCGATATACAGCCATATCTCACGTCTACGAGTGTGATGTTACGTTTATACAACAGTTCGACAGCACAAGTGTGTAAATACATAAAATAACAACAGAGTGTCTTTAAAAGCCCTCTTTTGTGCAGAACTACTTCCTTCCGCCACTGATTCAAATCTGAAGTTAACAGTTTAACAGCTGAGCCAAAGCCTCCATTACTAATTTGAAAACATCACTTTAGAACTAGTAACGAAGGAACGTTGAGGTGTTTCATTAAAGGCTTATTGTATTTCTGTACTAATAATCTTTATATAAATGATTATTTATTGAATAATAATATTTAATAACAACAGCCACCATAAATTGCTAGGCAATTCAGTCAAAAGTACAAAGGCAGCGCTCTGATATACAGCACTGAAGTGCTGTACAACAAGTACATTCTCACCTGAAAACCTCTTAAAACTACATTCTGTGACACAAAAATGTAGTATTTATAAAATGATATTGGATTTGGGCATCCGCCATGACATTCGCTGTAAGAAGTACCACAAGCAAAGTGATACGATTACAAACTGTTAAACGGCTGTTGGAATTCTGATATCATTCTAATTTCACACTCTTATCAGCCAGTCAGATTCGAGGACCAGAAAGAACTGTTGTATGAAATAAAATGTAACTGTATAATTATAAGCAAATAACAACAGCGATGTGATATTAGCTTTAGTTTAAATTTTTCTTGATTATGCTTCTTTCAGAAAATATGTAAATAGATTTCTTTTTATATATGAAAATCTGTTTCAGCTTACAACATTGTCTGAAAATACCTTAAAAAGAGACCAAAACTACTATCACATTATCGACTTCCTTCCGGAACTCTTTAGACACTTTCCTTTTTTAGTTTACTAATTACTGAAGTTGTGTTTTTGTTGTTGCTTGTCATGCCTTTTGGTACTTGGTTGATATGCAGTTTGCTGAGTTAATAGTTCTTCATTTAAATTCTTGTGTGTTGAGGGAGTGTTTTAAACATTCTGTTTGCTGGAATAGTCTGTGTAAGAAACCACATTAACCAATACACATTTTCTCTTGCAAAAGTTTCTTTTGTAAGAACAAAAGTGACTTGCAGCGAGCCTAAAATATGCATGAGAAAGTGTTCAGGATGATGTTTTGTAATTGTTAGATATGTTTCTCTATGCACAAGGGAAAATCATAAATTACACGTATGTCTGTCTTGGCGAGGATTCAACTTTGATTTAGACTTCCCAATATGGTGCTACCTCAGACTGCTCTCCTAATCAAGAGATGCACACAAAAAAAAAGAAAAACAGAGGGAGAGTTATTTCATTTGACCATTTTAAGGAATGTTCAGCCTGTGAGTCATTGGTTTCTCTCTGGGTTCACTGAACTACACAATCAACAGTTGCTCAGTTTTTTTTTCTGGGTATGCTGTAGGATCAGCTATACATGTGTCCAGTTGATTACTTAAAGAGTGTGACGGCAGTGAAATAGTGTCATATTGAGAAGAGATAAACATGATTTCAGACCTCCTCTGGCCTGTTTCCACGGGCCATGATCAACTTCAAACCCACCCCGTCTTTAGTGATTATGCAACAGCTGACTGCTGGCTGCTTATGTAAGAGGCTCTGTAACGGTAATATCTGACTCTCTGGTCTTGGTGTGGTGTGAGGCGGCATGGGTTTGGGGGGGGGTTGGGGGGGTTGGGGGGGGGGGGAGATTGGGGGGACATGACAGATTGGTTTGGAGCATTGCTACCTCGTCTGTGGCTTAAAGACCTATCTTTATCTTTCAATCTTTTGCACTGTCTGACTGTTTCTCAACACACTGCACAGCACGGTCTGTGTACGTGCAGGGTGTGGCAACAGTTGTATTTTGATGAGACAGATATTTTTACAAGGATTAATGCTAACATGGAATAAATTTCTTTTTCTTTGTCATGTGTTTTTTTTGTTTTGTTTTTTGTTTTTGTTTTTTTGTTTGGCAGTGGGTGAAGGAGTTGAAATATGTGATAAGCACAAATGCAAAACATTATGTTTAATATGCTGCTCTGACTGTGTGTTCTAAATAATATATTTAGTATTGTTGTTTTTTTCATTTTTTATCAGTAATGCACACACACATACATTTTTACCAGGAATCTTTTGCTTTTAACTTTTTTTTTTTTAATTGTCCAATGAACATGCAAATCAGACATGGAAATGTCTTGGTATTTTTTTTTTTTTTTTTTTTTGGCATTTGTTAACATTAGTTTCTAGATATGCGAATGTATTTTAAACAATCATTATAAATCTCTATTGTTCTAAAATCTTAGGGATCATTAGGATTTTTAAAATGTTTTTGAAGTAAGTTTTTTAATGCCTACCAAGACTGCATATAATTATGGAAGCCCATTTCCGCCACTGAATAAAAAATAAAAAAGGTAATTGGGACTTTTTATTTCACAATTCTGACTTTTCTCACAATTTCTAGTTTACATCTCACAAGTCTTTTTTTCTCAGAATGGTGTCATATAAACTCGCAATTGTGAGTTATAAAGTTGGAATTGCTAGATATAAAGTCAGAATTTCGGGATATAAACTCACAATTGCGAGAAATAAAGTCAGAATTGTGGGACATAAACTCGTAATTCTGACTTTTTTCTTGGAATTGCAACTTTGTAACTCGCAATTCTGACTTTTTTCTCGCAAATTGCGAATCTGTATCTCGCAATTCTGACTTTTTTTCCCAGAATTATGAGATACAAACTCGCAGTTGCAAGTTATAAAGTCCAGTCCGGAGGAGAAAAAAAAGACTGATATGTTCACAAAATTGCGACTTTATATCTCGGAATTCTGACTTTATAACTCGCAATTGCGAGTTTATATCATGCAGTTGCGACTTTATTTCTCAGAATTCCGAGTTTATATCACACAATTCTGACTTTATTTCTCAGAATTGCGACTTTATATATATATATCGCAATTCTGATTTTATAACTTGAGTTTATATCTCACAATTCTAAGAAAAAGTCAGAATTGCAAGTTTTTAATCATGCAATTCTGAGAAAAAAAGTCAGAATTATGAGATAAGTCGCAATCATTTTTTTTATTTTTTATTCAATGGCGGAAACGGGCTTCCATATATAATTGATCAAAATACAGTAAAACAGTTGAATAAATGTTAATATCCCTATGATGGCAAAGCTGAATTTAAAGCAGCCCTCACTCCATTCTTCAGTATCACATTATTCTGACTTGGTGCTCAAGAAACGTTTTTTTCATGACAAACAATGCTGAAAACAGATAGCAGAATAGAAATTGCAATAGCATTTATTTAAAATATTTTGTAACACTGCAAATGTCCTTACTGTCACTTTTGATCAATTTAATTTGTCTTTGCTGAATAAAAATATTCATCTTGTTAAAAAAGTTTGAATAGTGGTGCATTGTAAATTAACCTAGGTTATTAAATGCTTTAAAAAATATTATTCATTGTTAGCTTATGATACATAATGCATTAACTGACATTAAGCGAGACAAATAAATGCTGTAGGCAAGGCAAGGCAAGTTTATTTATATAGCACATTTCATACAAAAAGGTAATTCAAAGTGCTTTACATAAAAGGAAGTAGAATAGTCATAAAAACAATAATAAAAACAATAATCACAAAAAAGGAGGTAGAATAATCATAATAACAATGATCACAACAATAAAACAAAAAAAAATGTATTATTCATTTTTTCAAATTTCATTTATAATTCATTTATTATTCAAATGTATTATTCATTTATTATTCATTTTTATTATTCAATTCACAATTATTCATTATTAGCTCATATTGCCAGTGTGGTTGTACTGAACTTTATTCAGTATTACCCATACATTTTTTGCAAATATTATTTGCAGGTGAAGGGGCATAATTAAATGCATTTTTTTAAACATGTTATTTGAATTAACATTTCTTTTTCTGTAAATATGCATCAAAATAATCACAACAATGGTAGTACTAATAGTAGTACTATTAAATCTGTCATTTGTGTAGCTTCTAAGGCCAGAGGAGGTTGAGATCCTGGTTTGTGGAAGTCCTAATCTGGACATGGGCTCTCTGCAGCGAGTGGTGCAGTATGAGGGCTACAGCAAGACTGACCCCACCATCCGGTACGTGTCCTGTTAACTATTTTTCATAGTCATGTGCTTACATGCATATCTATCAGTGGAAATGTTACTGTTCGTTCTGGTGTTACAGAGCCTTCTGGGACGTGGTGCTGGCGTTTCCTTTGGAGCTGCAAAAGAAACTGCTCCACTTTACCACAGGAAGTGACCGCGTTCCTGTGGGTGGAATGGCCGACCTCAACTTCAAGATCTCCAAGATTGATGTCTCCACTGACTGGTAATCATCACATTGGGAGATTGCAGTGAAATGACTGCATGCATGTTTATTCTTAACTGTTTACTTATTAATTCTCTTTGCAGGCTTCCAGTGTCGCATACATGCTTCAACCAGATCTGTCTACCTCCATACAAAAGCAAGAAAGAACTACGGCAAAAGTTAACTATTGCCATTTCAAATGCAGAGGGCTTCGGATTGGAGTAGATTACAGTTGTAGATAACCTAACTCATGGCTGTATTTAATCTGCGTTCACTGAAAGAATATGGGCTGTGATAGTTCCAATATTTGTAATTTTTTTTTTTTTTTAAAAACAGTCAACAGGGTTGTGCATCAGAATGAATTGAGGATGCCTTCTGGATGAATTCTGGTAACGAACAAGATGAGAATAGAGAATTGCATCTACTGCAGCAAATTCCACTTCCTTTTATGGCAATTCAAATTTTAATTCAACTTCTTGTGAGCGGGCTCAACTCAACTCACGCTCACACTCATGAAAAATGAATAGAGACAATTTTACAATTCTGAGTTTTGCACAACCCTGACAGCCACATCAGGTAAGCATGAGGATAACGCACAGCAGTGACAATGTAAGCTCTAGATGTAAAGTTTAAGCAGTATGATGTAATGTGGATTGTGTGTACAGAGTCGTATTAATTGTTGTGAACCAGGGTTCTATGAGGAACCCAGTGAAACAGTTTGTCTTGAAGCATTGTTGTGATTTGCACTCATTATTGCTGACTGTTTGAGTGAAGGACCAAACATTTTATGTGGTATTAGAATATGTGGATTTTATGGATAATATAGTGTAAATCTGTTCAAGAAGCTCCACTGTACTGCAATGTGAAATTAAAATTAAAATGTTAAAGATTATTTTTCTTCAGCATGGGCCTGATCCCATGCTCCTATCAAAAGTAGGTCAGTAAGGGGCTTGGTCTCAGCTAAAATAGCCTGGTGAACAGTCTCTCAAACTTGCCCGGCATTCTTAAAGAGACAGTGCTCTGTCTCCAGGGTTACAGTAGCCCACAGTTAATAAAAGCTCCTGTGTGAATCGTTTCTTAACTCAAGCATTCCCTCAGCTTCTGAATAGCTTTTAAAATGTAGCTGTTAATAAACTTTAAATGTTTTTAAATTAAAGATCTGAGCTCAAACGTCAGCTGAGTGTAGTTTAGTAATTGTTGACAACCCTTTCTCAACCTCTCTCGGGCATGAAAGGAATATTGGTAATGTGACTAGATTTTTTTTGTGTGTGAGTCTGTGTCAACGATTGTTTCGTGTTTGTTGACTAGCCATAACATGGAAGAACTGTTTGCGCTTATTTGATTTTTTTTTTTTTTTTTTTTTTATTTGGATGGTGATTCCGGTTATTCTTCAAATAGAGTGACAGTATTGATCACAACAAAAAACTTAATTTATTTTTTATGACTAATGCTCTGCTTTGTGCCATCAGTTCCAAAGTTCATTTAGGACTCAAGGTCTAGTGATACTGCAGTATGTTAGTATGCTAGTAGATGACCTTTAACTAGTGGGATGTGCATCAGTCATCCCAGTTATCCTGGCTTGGCTTGTGTGATTGGATACTTGCAGGTGGTGTATTTTTGCATATTTCTGGCTCATCATGTCATGTGATTTACATTGGGCTCATGGCTTTATTTGTATTTATGTCATCTGTCAATCTAAATCAGTCCAGTGTTCATGCTATGGTTTTATGTTCTCCAGTGACTGAATACAAATGTATTTACAATGTATTTATTTCAACTTTGCTCATTCATTTTTAATGAATAAAGTTATACAGCAAAATTTTCGTTTTTATACAACAGAACATTATGTGATGATCAGACTAGAATGTGAGCACAGAGCATTGCTTAAAAGCCATAGGAAAAATGTGTAGGTCAAATGAAGAACTGCAGACAACACAGCATGAGCTGTGTATATTTCACCTTTGGCTCTTTAAGAGACCAAACAAAATATTATTCATTTGCAGCATTTCTGCTGTTATGAGTGATGTTTTATCCACATTATTTGACCATCAGCCATTTGTTTTTACAAACAAAGGACCAAGATGTATCAGTGTACTGATATATCTTCACTATGTATCTTTTATTAGCTATATCTTCATTATAGTCATTTCAAAATGGATGCATCAAACAGCAGTATATACACTACTATTATGTTTTTGAACTAAGTGTTTTGTGCTTACCAAGGCATTCATTTGTTTGATCAAAAATACTATAAAAACATACTGGTTTTTTTTTTTATATTTTTATTTCTGTGATAACAAAGCTGAGTTTTTAGTTCTGAGTTTTTGATCATACAGAAATCTTTCTAATGTCCTCATTTGGTGCTCAAGAAATGTTTCTTATTAATTATTATCATGCTGAAAACAGTTGTGCTGCTAAATATTTTTGTGGTAATCATGTTTACCACATGTTTCAGTTTTTTTTTTTTTATGAATGGAAACTGAAAAAAAAAAAACTTAGTAGTATTTTGGTATCATTATAATATTTATTGTCAATTCTGATCAATTTAATCATTGCTGAATAAAACTATTATAGCTTGAACAATCTTATACTATTCAAAATAATATTAAACACTTATAATATTCAACCTTCTCATTTGGCCTACTGTAATAGGAAAGTGCACAAATTCAGATACAAGGCATGTCTTGTAAAACATACTGGTTTGAAGCATGACTAAGCTGAAATTTTAGTTTTGCAACGAAAAACAAACCAAACCAAACCAAAACAAAAACTATCATCAATAAATACTATCACACAAAAATATAACAAGAGAATAATAAATGGTGTTTTGTTCCACACAAAATAACCTGTAATAACCCCTGGTGAGATCAGTGCATAATCTGCAGCTGCTGTGGACTGGTGCTTCAGTCTGCACCTCTATTCAAAACAATGAGCCGGTGGTGTTCATATGACTCTATAACGATTCTAGCACTAAAAAGACAGAAGTGCAATGTGGTTCAAACAAGGCAGTCTGACATTTCATATCACAGGCCCCACCTGTCCTTACCAGAGATAAAAGCAAGTGAAATAAACACTCATGAAATCTCTAAAGGGATCTGACTGAGATTGTCCTAAGGTCACTAATGTATCAAGTTCTCATATCAGGAAACTAGGTGAGTAATATTATAGCTTGTCAACATGCAAGACATTTATGAAAGATTGCCAGATATTTCTGAAAGCCTGGCTGCTGTCCGGGGTGGATGGATGAGCTAACAGTCAAGGGGTAAATGGGCCCCCTGTAGGCATGGTGGAGCAGAGAGCAAAAGGGTTGGGCAGGTGATAAGTTGGGTTAACAGGTGTTTTCTGCATGCCTTGGCTGGGCTGACTTATTAAAAAAGGTACACTGACAGGTATCAATCAGTGGAAACCTTTGTGAAGGTTAGATGTACCATGCATGCACACAATAGTGGATCAGTTTACCTGTCCTGCATAGTTACTGCATAGTTACAAAACAATTTCTTGTGAGTATTAGAATTATATTGCTCTGAAACCTGAAATTCACTTTCCACACATTTATATCAGTTCCTCATAGGGTTGTTGTATGTAGGCATGATCTTGGCTTGGTAGGAGGGCACAAAACATGCAGGAAAATGATTCAGCTTTCAGTTAAAGCAGGCCATTGAAAAAATAAACAGAAACAATTGAAGGAAATGACCACTTCTCAGTGTGCCCAAGGCTGCACAATGCAAAATGCAATTACAGACAATCACACTGAGGTAAAGTACAGAAGACCAAAAAAGTATTTTTCTAGCCATTTGTGAGACACACACACACACACACACACACACACACACACAGGTTTGCTTTTGTGAATTGTGGGGACTTTCCATAGACTTCTATTGTTTTTATACTGTACAAACCATTTTTTCTATCGCCCTACACCAACCCTGCACCTAAACTTTAGGGGGGAAAAAAATCACAGGAGACTGTGTGCATTTTTACTTTCTCAAAAAAACTCATTCTGTATGATTTATAAGCCTTTTGAATTATGGGGACACTCAATTATGGGGAATGTCCTCATATGTCACCCTCTCCTTGTAATACCTATGTCATACCCATGACATTATACAAATTTGTGTCCTGAATTGTATATATATGTGACCCTGGACCACAAAACCAGTCATAAGGGTCAATTTTTCCAAATTGAGATCTATACATCATCTGAAAGCTGAATACATAAGATTTCCACTCATGTATGGTTAGGATAGGACAGTATTTGGCCGAGATACAACTATTTGAAAATCTGGAATCTGAGGGTGCAAAAAAATCCAAGTACTGAGAAAATCACCTTTAAAGTTGTCCAAATAAAGTTCTTAACAATGCATATTACTAATCAAAAATTAGGTTTTTATATATTTACAGTAGGAATTTTACAAAATATCTTCATGGAACATGATCTTTCCTTAATATCCTAATGATTTTTGGCATAAAACAAAAATCAATAATTTTGACCCATACAATGTATTTTTGGCTATTGCTACAAATATACCCCAACGACTTAAGACTGGTTTTGTGGTCCAGGGTCATATATATATGCATATAATAATAATAATAATAATAATAATAATAATAATAATAATAATAATAATAATAATAAATATTATAATGTACATTATAACATTGTACAGGTCAGATACTAAAGTATGTATTTGTTCGACATTAAATGGAAAGCTTGTAATCTCTCCTACATGGAACAGCTTAAATGCATATATTGATTTTCCGTGACAACAGAGCATTGATCAAATCCCTAATCCTCTGACATCTTTATCTTTTGCCTTTAATTAAACATTCTTATCAAATGCCATCATATTTTAAAGATCTAATCATCACCATTATAGTTTTAATAATCAATACTAGATACTCCTGCTTGTGGTTAATTCACAGCTTCTGCTCGATGCTGTGAAGCATTGCTGACATCCCTGCTTTAAATATCTACACTGCTGTGGTGCAATAAAAACTCTGGCTGCAGAGCTAGAGGGCTTGTTAGACATCCCAAAATGCAGTGTTGTGTGCCCTGGTTCTGTCTGTGACACACAAAGAAAGAGAGAGTCAGGTTCAGCACAGATTCTTTGTTATTCACAGCACTGAGAGATATAAACCTTAAAGGGATAGTTCATGCAGAAACGACAATGCAGTCATCACCTTCATGTTTTTCCAAACCTGTATGACTTTTTTTTTTTCTTCAATGGAACATAAAATAACATATGTTGATGAATGTTGGAGCTGCTCTTTTCCATACAGTGAGTGATTGGGGACTAAACATATCTTTGCCACTTAATGTTTTGGAAAAGAGTGGCTTGGCATTCAGATAACCTTTGTATTCCACTTAAGAAAGAGGTTTGCTACAACATGAGGGTGCATAAATGATGACGTAAGTTTCATTTTAGCTTAAACTATGTCTTTAAGAACAGAGATTATGGTCACCACATTATGTGAATCTTCAATGGTTTCAAACTTTTAAAAGCAGCTGAGATGGCTTTATACCAAAGCCATCGTTTATTTAAATAGAGAAGACTTGCTAGGTTCATGTGTTTATTGCGGCTTTAGTATAACTCTTTGCTCAAGGGTAGCTTTAAAGGTACATTACCTGCAGATATGTAGGTTATTCTGAAATATTATTCATTCTTAGTAAGAATAGTCCTCTGGTTTGGACTTCTGACCCTGAAGCCCACTACCGTTTACTTTATTAAAGTTAAAAATAGTATTATCATTACATCAGATTAGAGCGCAAATATGCTTATAATAGAAACATGAACTAGAGTGACTATGACAATTTTTGCTAAATGTGTCCAACTAGTCACCACATGGCTCTTGGTTCAGTGAGATTATACAACCATGTGAAACACTCTGAATTCTTTCCCCTGGTTCTAAAGTATCGACCTTTATATATGATTAAACTATAGACCCGTAGATTATGTCAAATGTTACTCTTTGGCAGATCACCCAGCCCTGTCTGAGTCTAAGTTTAGAGCAAACTCAGACAACCTCTTTCTGGTACATGTCAGTCCCTATGAATTCTAGTCTCATATGGTGCTGTGGCTATATGTCAACACGTGCAGGGCCTCGTGATGTAAACTTGGACATTGTACACTGTGGTCTTTCTATATAGGGCCAATCCCATGTTCATGTCAGCATGTATACCCATCTGATGCAGTACTGTATGTGTGTATATGATGTTTAATTGATTGTTAAATTGATTGTGTGGATACTAACTGCTAAAACAGATATTTCTTAATGATTTTAACAATTTCTGCATAAAAAAAAGAGTACTTATTACAAAATAATATACTTGTAATATACTTGTACAATGTAAATATTTTTGAACCACTTAGGACTTAAGTACATCTTTATATTTAATTTCATAATTACTTATATTTTCTTTGAAATACGATTAAAGTACACTGCCAAATGTACAGACAAACATTTATGGTAAACTAAAATATACTTTATTGTCATTTCTGTTGACATTTAAAGTCCCCATGAAATTAAAATTGAAGTTTTTTGGCTTTTAATATGGATATGTTAGCCTTGGGTTATCTATAAGCTAGTGTGCTCCAAAACAATGTCCAAATTTACATTTAGAAGATATAAGCATTCAAAACTCTAAGAATATGCATACAGTCTCTAACTTTCGCCAATATAAATCATCAGTTTTGGTGACATCACCCTGCACTTCAACTTCTCATCAACGTTTCTATCCAATCAAAGCTTTCTAGAATCTGAAGCATCCCGCCCTCTACACTATAAATAGACGGTGAAGCTGCGGCTGAAATCGGTCACTTGTTCACAAAATTAGTATTTTCTGAATGGTGAATGGCACGTAGTGCACTGTATAGGGGATAAGAAATGATTCAGACAGTGTAAATATGTATTCCGTTGTGCCGACTGAAGTCTGGTTTGGGCCAGAGACACGATAGCACAGAGCGGATCATATGCGCGACTTGGCGCAGACCACAAAACTTACTGAACACATTTGAATTCTACACAAAATGCTGTTTTATATTTAGACAATGTGACAGGGATGAGATTGTGTCTGTCATACGCTGTCAAATGCGGCTTTACCCAGCTCAATGGCTCTTGCCCAAGCTGTGATATAAACAAAATGCTATTGACCATTTAAAAAAGGGGCTGGATGTGGACTGCTGGATATGTCCCGCCCTGTCTTCTTGTTTCAGTTGAAATTACGTCAAAACATAAAATAACTGTGTTTAAAAGCACTTCAGTGGGCCTTTAAATATTTGCAATTACGCATCTGTAATGATAGTAACAAATTAAAATATTTAAAATATATTAACTTTAAATATAATAAATAAATGTCAAATAACACACTACAGTTCAAATTTTAATCAAAAACATGACATGACAAAACATTATTAAAACAGATTTAAAATGTACTTTGAATTAAAACTTCTAATTTTACATTATCACCGCTACCAAAATGACAAGAAGTGACCTCTTATGTGCTTTTGATGGTGAAGATGACTGGCAACCATAAATGACGGTGTCGGAAAACACTGAACACCAACATTCGAATGTCTGACTCCTGATGCATGGAAAGCTCCTCAATGCCAAATCATCAATTCAGTTCCCTACCTGGAACATCTGGACGTTATACCAAACTGGCAAATTGGTGCAACTCCTGGGAGAATTTGAGCAAATTTGGGGATCATCCTCTCCCACTGAGTGGCATTGAGCCTACTCTGCTGTCTTGGACAAAATTATCTCCGCACAGCTACATGGCATGTATGCGAAGCTGACCTTCGTTCAAATCTATGTGCCAAGATTTGCACACAGATCAGCAAGGCAAAGCAAGCGTTCAATCAGATGATTAGACCCAATGGTTCAGCGTCCCAAACTAATGACATTGGTAGGCAATTCCTGACTTTTTGTGTTGCACAAGGACTTGTGGTCCATAAAGTTACATGGAAAGCCCCGGGCACCAGTGGGATGTGCAATGAGATCAACTATGTCTGAGTCTTTAAATGCTGGGTGCACGTCTATCCTTGACGCGCAAAGTTTTAGGGGCACTGACGTTGGTACTGACCACTTGCCGACTTCGATTATGATGCTCGATTATGGACCAAAGATTTTTGATGTCATACGACCCTGAGACCTTGTCGTATTGCAGCGGCACAATGTCGCCGTCCGAAATAGCTATGAACTATTGCCCAACTATGGCCACCTTGACAAGTGCGAGTAGGTTATTCGGAAAGGGGCTGAGGCACAATCCCAAATCAAAATCATCTGGAAGCTCCCCGTCTGGAAGCAGTGCACTGATCAAAGATTGGGACGGCAGGGTTCTTCCTACCCAAGAAGAACGCGAACATCAGTGGGTTGAACACTTCAAGAAAGCTCCAAACCAGTTAACGCCAACCATAGCATTCCTTCCTGACTAGGGTTGGGTATCGAAAATCGATTCCAATTCCAGAATCGGATACTTAAGATCAGAAATCTGATACTTCTTGTGAAATTAAAATTTCGATTCCACCTATCGATTCCTATATGCGGTTCTTTCTTTATTTTTTTTTCATCTGTGAGGACCCGACCTAGCAATCTGCCAGGACCTTGCTCGCTAATCTAAGTGCATAGCGCTCCAAAGTATGGCTACACTTGCGATCAAAGTCAAAAAAGCAAAGTAGCCTATAATATTTGTGATAAGCTAAACATGTTGCAACAGAGATGTCACCACCGCACGTCCTGATTTTGCTGAGTTAGATGTGTTCCTGGGTCAACATATTTTGTTGACCTGGGAACAACATTTTAATCCAAAAATTTTATCTTGACCACATCCCTACACCTAAACCTAACCTTACCCATGAGTAATCCCTAAAATCAGATGAAATGATAGATGAATGACACTGATGCACAAGCACCAAACACTGATAGTAAGCCTAAACTACACTATAAACTATAAACTGTTTTTTTTTTTAAATCTGATTGGTTAATCACAATGTTGTTCCAGGGTCAACAAAGATGTCGATCCAGGAACATGTCATACTTGGTAAAATCAGGTTCTGCTGTCACCACCAATGTGACAAAACATTTTAATTTAACAGATCGTTAAAGATCACAAACACGATTCAAATACCAATGTGATTCTATTCCTAAATTACAATGATTCCTCAACCTTTCTTCCGTGCAGCATACGACCAGTGTGATTTGAACATTCAAATCTGTGTTCGTGTTGCCACTGACCTAAAGAGAGCCAGTCATGTATATGAATGAAACAGTTTCACAATCTTTTCAACCACACAGTTCATTATTTCTGTGTTACAAACATTCAAATGATCACAGAAGTACTGGGATAAAAGTTCATAGTCTGGATATAAACTCTGATATGTACGGTAGAGATCAAAACAGAGTAAATCATTTTTTTAAAAGTTATTTTGACATTCCAAATAATGTTAAAGATTTATTGATTACATTGTTATGCCAGTAGATAGCGAAAGGGGGGTATTAATAATGTATTTGTTTTTGATCAATCATTCAAAAACACTGATTCATCCAGCAATGAACCAAGTAAATCTTGAGTGAATCACTGAATCATTTACTTATAAATTAGGCCTACATGTGATTTTGTATAGTTGTCTAATGTTTTTTTTAGGGCTGTCAAATGATTAATCGTGATTAATCGCATACAAAATAAAAGTTTGAGTTTGCCTAATATATGTGTATGTTCTGTGTGTAATTATTATGTATATATAAATACAAACACATTCATGTATATATTTAAGAAATATTTACAAGTATATGTATTTATTATAATTTTAATATAATTTATATTATAAATAAATTAAAATAATTTGTACAAAAATAACATATTTCTCCTAAAAATATACATTAATTTGTGTGTATTTATATGTACATGATAATTACACACAGTACACACACTTACATTAGGCAAACTCAAACTTTTATTTTGTATGCGATTAATCGTGATTAATCGTTTGACAGCCCTAGTTTTTTTTTTTTTTTTTCAGAATCATTGGAGAACCCCAACTTCCATTTAAAAAAACAACAACAACAACAACCCAATTTATCCAGAATCACACAACTCTATTTTGCAAACAGCTCTTAAGTGAATCTTGTTTTTATGTAGCCTGTTGATTTTTGTTCATTGTATTCAGCTGCAACTAAATGTTTAGCAAAATAAGTAACAGAATAAATATGCTTGATATAATCTTTTATTCACATTGGAATCGAAACTGGGAATTGAAAAGAATCGGAATCAAAAAGCAGAATCAGAATCGGAATTGATAATATTCTAACGCTACCCAACCCGTTTCCTGACCTCCTCAACTCTATACCCGATCTACCACCTTGACATGGTCACAGTGGCAAAAATGAAAAATGCAATCCAGGTACTCAAGAATGGCAAGGATGCAAGCCCGGACAAGATCCTGCCTGAACTACTCACTTCTGACAGTTAGTAAGAATGGTGAAATTCATGTCAAGCAGCCGCACCATCAACACTCACATTGACTCCATTGTAAAAAGGCCCAACAAAGGTTGTACTTTCTTTGCCAGCTGAGGAAGTTCAACCTGCCACACGAGCTGCTGAAACAGTTCTAATCAGCCGTCATTGAGTCTGTTCTGTGCACATCAGTAACTGATGGCTCAGCTACAAAATCAGACACCAAAAGATTACAGAGAACGGTTCAGACTGCCGAGTCAAGAACTGTAAAGGACTGTACACGTACAGAATAAGGCAAGGGGCTCAGAAAATCACTCTGGATCCCTCACATCCAAGCCATCTCCTTTTTAAACTTTTGCCATCTGGTCGGTGCTACAGAGCCCCAAACACCAGGACAGCCAGGCACAAGAACAATTTCTTTCCCCAGGCAATCAGCCTCATGAACAGTTAAATTGTGCAATAAAAATATGTGCAATAACCTTCTATTTATTTGTTACCACCTACATCCTAGTACATCCCTACATCTCATTCTATTCTATTATTGTTCTACTAGCACAACTGTACATACAGTTTATTTTATTTTTCAATTTAATTTTCTATTTATGTCTATTTATATATAGATATATATATTTTTCATTCTCATCTTATTTTCTATTGTCTGTGTGTTGTTGTCTCTGTGTACTGGAAGCTTGTGACACTAAAACAAATTCCTTATATGCGCAAGCCCTTTTTGATTCTCATTCAAATCTGGTGACTAATGTCTTGTTGACACCCTGACGGACCTGCTTAATGCTTGTTGGGTGGCCTCAGCGGAATGGAGGTATGATTGTAAGGCTTACGATAAAATGTGATCTCTCCAAGTGCAATAATTAGCAGGCCTCCTATTAGCACCTGGAAAGGTATTTTCTAATTTCCTTCTAAACTGCCACTGATGAGCTGTTGATGCCTACTTCAGAGATCAACAAGCGGGCTTCCAAAGTGGCCAATCTTGTGTCGAGCAGATTTTTGTTCTGCGACAAGTGGTTGAACAATAGCTGGAATACCAACAAACGACCTTACTTTGTCAAGGCCTTTGACTATGGAAGATAATGCAGGTCTGGAATGCTATGGAAGATAGTGCAGGCTTACAGAATTCCATCTTGATTCGTTGACCTTTCGCAACCTGTACCAAGGCTCACTCTGCTGTCTAAGGATGGAAGGGGTAACAGATTTCTTTGCGATCGAAACTGGCGTACAACAAGGTTGTTATTTCTCCTCATCATCGACCATCTGTACAGTTATAACATCCCCTCAGACAGGGATCAGCAAGGCATCTGCCGTGTTCCAATGACTTGGTCCAATCTGGGAACTCGCATTCCCTCTCCCTGCTGAATAACTTCGGCTCCTTGAAGGTTGGAAGGTAGCCTCGCGTAGCCAGACCTTCAGACTGACGGCAGAAGGTCTGGGAACTTTGGCAGCTTTGAATGGCCAAGGACTGCTCAAGAGGCCCTATGACTGACAGGTAAAGCAACAGGTAAATCATGTTTCGTTTTGTGCCGCGCCATGTTACGGGTGTGGAAATGTCACCACAATAACAGACCGGTGTGTAAAACTCTGACAAAATTTGAAAGATTATATGCCGCGAACTTTCAATTTTTCACATACTTTTAAAAATCCAGCATTTAGTTGATCCTAACAGGCGCTGGAAGGTGATGGAAGCAATAACTTGAAAGTTGGACATTTCCATCTCAGTGTCTGTGTTGTGTCACTTATCGGGACCATGTTAAGAACATGGAAGTATACGGTCACACTGATGCACGGCTCCTCTTCGCAGTCGGCACCAAACACCGCTTTCGTTTCGCTGGACACATCTTACGCCTTACTGACCTTTTGCTACTTAAGATGGCGATATTCTGGCAGTACAGTTGTTTTTAAATACTTATGATTTGGAGTACACTACAAGTGCACATTGAGTAAAATTCAGTATACTACTTATTCACAAGGTTAGCGTTAGATCAGCACGTGCTTTGAAAGCATCTGCCATGGTTTCACACCACCAAAGATGTTTCAAAAGAAATTTGTGCATGAATTGCGAACTGCATTCCTTCAAAGCAATCTTCACAAAACATCTTTGTCATTTGCCTTTGGCAAGGTAGAGATTTTGAACACATTTCCTGTGAGATCATGTGAAATTTGTCCAAAGGCTTGACATTGGTAAAATCAACAGAACGGAAAAATGCAAACAGCTGAAATATTGTAAATGCAATACTCTTTCTCATTCTTGTTTTATGATCAATGATTGTAACATTTCTGCAGTGTATCAATAATGGTGCAGGGTAAAGAACTTAGATTTGAGGTTGTGCCAGACCAGAGCCATTGCGCTGGACCAGAGCCATTTGATCAGTTTGCATTCTTATCTTATCTTTCACACTTTAGAAAGTGATGACTCCCATGCATACTTCTCATTGTATGATGAAACTAGGTTAATGCTGCATGTTAAACTATGATTATACTGAGGCAGATGGACATTGCCCTAATCTATCAATGAAGAATAATCTAATAATAATTATCTTACTTTCTATAGTTCTATAAAACATTATTTTATTCTTATGTACTAAGTCTTGTAAACAAACCAATTTGTCAGAAGGAATCTGTGTTGATGGTGTTGTCTTCCCTCATTCATCAGCTTTTTTGAGCTCAGTGCTACAGTCACAATCAATCATGTGCTGGTGCTTGATGAAGCAGCACATTTTGGCCGTGCCAGTGCCGCAGGCACTGAGGTGGCGCTGTCTGCGTACCAAACCCTTCCCAAAATAGGCTGCTATGTGACTTTCTACTCAGAGCTGTTTGCGTCCTTAGGCTCAGAATTATGCATTTCTGTGGCACCACTAATAATTCCTAAATTAATTAGTGTAATTTAAGTAATCACTAGACAAAACTACAATACAAATAATAGCCATTATGCAAATACATTATTCAAAAAGTTATAGTTTATTGAGTGGGATATTAGTTTTGGTCAACACTGTAATAACTATATTAAACTGCATTGTGTTCTTTATTTTCAGATGATTTTTGCATTGCCCAGACATTAACAATAGTCACTTATAGAGATTATTAAAAATAAATATTACAAACTAAATTTGACTGCTGAAGCTACTTCCATTTTGAATGTTTCTGCATGATGTTTCAGTGGTCAATTTAAGTACAAATCAGAGTTCTCAGAAAACTCAAATTTAGAGTTTACAAGTTATAGTTGTGTGCGTGCACAAATTCGTTTGTTGTTTACTATTTATTCGTATTTTCAGTAATTTAGAGCAAAAATGTGCCATTTCTATTAGCAAAATCCAAGACAGCTGTAAGTAAGTATAAGAAACATTTACAGTATATGTTAAGAAGAACATAATAATCTTCATTGTAACTGCAATGCAACATTATTTATTTGTTTATATCTCAAAACGTCTGGTATAGTGAACGCTAGTCACTGGGCTGAAGTATGTTGTCCTGGAAAAAAATACCCTGACCTTTTTGGTGGGCTTGACACCTCGGAACACACAGGACAAACATGATCAGGCAAATCATCCAGATGTCAAAACATGGTATGTGTCACATGTGTTATGGGTCTGCATTTCAACACCATCTCTGTGCTATGTGCAGGAGGTATAAGAAGAGAGGTTGCCTTATGCCCCAGTTCACAATAAACAACCTTTCATATTGTTTTGGTCAAGTACTGCTGTCTCATGCAATCCCCTGGCTAGGTCACAGTGTCCTTGATTTGCTTGAGAAGACAAAAGAACATTGTAGTGGCTCTTTGTGGAGTATGTTTTGAGACAGGTTTCAGTTATCACATTTTTGGTCAGTTTACAAGCACAACAAAGTTTTGACCTCTGTATGCCCTGCCAACAGGTGTTTTTCTTTCCTATGCCTTTCTGTAGCCCTATGTGTAAAATAAAAGGGGGATGGAGAAAGATTTTAGCTTAAACTAAGGATTTTGGAATCCTCTGTGGAGCGTGCCACTAAGAAGACAAGAATTCAGGAAAGACTTTCACTGCTGAACTTTTCAATTTCCGTCTCATCTCCAAAAGATTACAGTGGCTGGCCATTTTCAAGATCTCCAAATGTTTGTGTTTGTGAAGGAATGATATGTTTTCTATTAAGGCCATGCTGTTATTATTATGAACTCCGGTTGCATGCTGGAGTAACCTCAGTATTCAAGTACAAAATATTACATTTAAACACACTAGAAAGATTCCAGAAGGGAAAGTATAAAAACTGCCCAGAGCATTTCATTCTGTTGGATTCTCCAAGTCCAATTTCATGCAGGTTTCACTTAGATCTATCAAGTAAAATGCAGTTTAAGTTTCAGGGATTTGTTCTTTTCATTGCTCTCTGATTGTACCGCCATAGTGTGGTTACACAGTATTTGTGGTATAAGATCAACCCTGAGGGGGTCTTGACTGCAAATACAGATAGATACCGATTTTAATTGGATCTCAACCACATACAGGATCAAAGACTGCATGAGGTCAAGAAGTGCAGTGTGTAGGTCTTAGATGAATAGTTTCAATATCTAAGTCTCAAATGCTCTTACAAAAATCTATACAAAAATGTACATACAAGAGTTATAATGTATTTTGTTTTGTTTTCCGGTAAAAATATCAAATCATATGAGGATATATATATATATATATATATATATATATATATATAATAAATGAGTACACCCCCTCTAAAACTTAACACATTTAGCAATTATAATTTCCTGACAATTAAAAGTGTTATATAGCCTACTGAATCATACTCAGACTTAATGCTGGCAGCAACGGAACCACTTGGGAGAGAACTGCAATGTGACTTATTTCTTAGCATAAAAGAGGACAAAGTGTAAAATTATTATAGCTTTAGTAGCACTGACATTCAAAAACAATGGACTTGTGACAAGGCTCCTGAAATAATCAGGTCTTCACTTTAAGTTTTCATTTAGTGATGAGAGATTTTTTGCTAGAAAAAGAACAGGAGAAATACCATGCAAGTGTCTCCGAGCCAGCAAAAGCTATGAAAAGAGTGACACTTTATCTCACAGAGTACGACGCAGCTTGTAGAAGTGAAATGCATGGTTGTTGTCAGGTCGTCCTCCAGGAGTTAAAAATTTGTCATGAACTTGTACATTCAGTGCCAAGAAGGGTCAGAGCAGTATACTTAAAGTTCTGGAGGACATACTAAGTACTAGAATATTATACATTTGCTAAATTAAATCTAGGGTGTACTCATTTCTGCAATCCTTCATTTAAACAAAATGTATTTTTCTTGCCACATTTGCAGTTTTTAAGCATACGTTTAACAAAATATGGTAAGGTTTATCCTTAATATAATTATTTATTTATTTATTTATTTGTTTGTTTGTTTGCCAGTGGTGTGAAGAAAATAAATACATTTAATTCAGGGTATATTCTTTGAAATCAACATTTAATATCTCACCAATTTTGCTTCTAAATGCATCTTGTTTTAAGGATGTTTAGATGTTTTGTCTGGAAAACATGACAAAAACACTGATTAAGGAAAAAAAAAAATGCAGTAAAAAGATTTGTATACAACTTTAAATTGCATAGTGTTTCATATGAGTTTGGTCAGAGCATAAAGGCTTCATACTAGGGAGATAAACACTGGCCATAATAATCCCTGAATGTGTCCTACTTTAAAGGCCCGGCCCACTGTCATGTGTTATATTTAATCTCTTCCTATACAGCAGAGCGATGATCTCTTGATTTCACAAGTACAGATTCACCTTAGGCATTTATAAAATGCAAGAAATAGTAACTGGTACTGTATATTTCAGTTAAATACAGCAACATTTGCCTGGTCAGAGTTATGTTGATATAATTGATTTAAACTTTTCTGAACCCTGGAGCATCACTGATGAAACAAAGGTCATCGGCAAGCATTTGATTTACATTCTTTACTCCACAGCGTTCATGATTATACATCATGAGGTGACAGCCAAGTTATTGTCCATTCCACTTAATAATGACAAATGCTTCATGCCGTTCTAAAATATCTAAACCGATTTTGGAATTAAATATATGTATTAATCTCATTAGCATTAAAATGTATTTAAAGGTATTTTCTATTTGTTTGTTTGTTTATTTGATTTGCATTTTCTTTTCTCTGAGAAACAGAATTCCAGTTGATGTGCTGTGTGTATGAAATTATTGGTATGTGTATGTAGAAATTTTTTCGTATCTGATTTATGACTAAATAAACCAATTCTGTTCTTGTTACACATTACATGTATTTACAATAGCAATACGACAATGCATTTATCAAGTTTAAAAATACCTTTTGTCTCACACATAATCTTCCATTTGAGTTCATTTTAATCTTAACTTGTGCAATGTTTATTATCAGTTAACTGAGGTAATTTTTTATTTATTTATTTACTTTTTTTTTGGATGTGTGTCACTTATCAGTCGCCACTGTTGCGTAAACACAGTGCCCTCAATTCTTCGAAAGTTTTTCAACACCTGTACCATTTGAGTCTCATAAAAGATCACTTGACATTAGGTACAGTTGCCACACAAGCTTAGTACTTATAGACACAACCAAATCTAGGACATGCGTGTCACCTTCCATTCCTCCGATTGCTTTGTTCGGCATACTGTATATAGAGTCATGCATTCACTGAACATATCTCTATTTAACTAACATACTGTAGTATATCATGAAAGATGCTTGACATTTAGTTCAGTTGCCGGCATGCGAAGACTAAGAGGTATGAGCTTAGGAACTAAAAATAGATATGATCTACAGGGAGGAACGGTTTCCAGCTCTCTCTACGCAAACACTTACCCAGCAGGCCAATCAGTGATACGTGTATGCATGGGATTTCAAGTGCCGAGTAATACTGGGCTCAGTGTCCTCAACTGGGCTTTTAAGCCTGAGCTTGACCCTTGAAGTAATACAGGGGAGTGCTTCCAAAAGGTTGTATGCTACTTAATGTTGATGATGTTCAGTACAACAAGAATATTCAAGATAACTAATGAGAAAAAGTTTAAGATTCAAACAATTACATGATATTAATGGATTTTAGTACTGTTATGAACCATGGGGAAATATCACAATTAGGTGGAAAAATATTATCAAAAGAAGGAAAGTCTATGTTTCAATGCTTTTGCTTACAAAGCATTTGTGTTCCCTTGAGAAACCTTTTGCTTTCTCTAGCAAAAGCATTGCATTTCCCCAAGAAATTTTGTCTTCACTCTCAAACGTACTGAAATTGTATTTCTTCCTTTCATATACCAGTTAGTTTTGCTTTCACTCACAATTTTTCAAAATCTCATTTATTTAATCTCATCTCATATTATTTTCAGTCACCATGTCTCCCTAGCATCTCCACTGTAATGAACTCACCAAAAGTAGCCAAATGGCTAGACCATTGTGTATCGCTGTCTCTAATGATTTATTATTATTTTTATGCATTCAGTAAAGAAATAGACTTGTTTACTTCAAAGTTATTTGCGCTAGACAACATAATGAAAAGCTGGAATTTTAATCAGCCCCTTGTTTGCCAGTCTGTCATGTTCAATCAGAGAGCCACAATGCTGTTTGTTTAGCAGGCATACTTCTGAAAGCTTTCTACATCACGTTTAAGACCTGTTACAGATACGAGAGACGTGAAAGAGATTCAGTTGGTTGGACTTCAGACACCTATTAACACGTTAATGTACCTTAGCATATATTATTTGGCATACATTTTTTGGATCATTATTCTACATAAACCAAAGATGCATGGTTAGGTTTAGCTACATATAGATGCTAGTGGTATTTCACTGTAAAACAATCTTGCTCATCTGGAGTGCTCTGCAAAATTGGCAGATAGATACCCAAAAGACTATACCAGGGTATCAACAAAGACTAGAATGACATTAGTGAATATAAAGTTTAGGCCTTATTGTTATTAATCAGGATGTGATCCATACTTCTGTAATTAACCCATGTAGTTACTGCACTGCTAATCATCTGATTAGTGCCTTTTGTGTACAAGTCATCACAAACAACATGGTGGCTGGAGTTAATTGGAGTTAATGTTGGAGAAACAATTTGTGACTTTATCCAATTGTGATCCCTACAGTAAACTTAATTTATTTAACAGTTTGTTTTTATCCAAAGCAACTTACAACAGACTTATTATGAAGATAATCCAGCTCAAGGGTTCATGACTCACTCCTTACGGGAATTGAACATACAACCTCCTGGTCATTAGCCCTGTGCTTTAACCACCACACCACAATACCCTGTTTTAATGTTAATAATCTATACCCCTTATATGTGCACTGTACTGTTATTTTTCCATCTTGTGACATAAGTTTAATGATTTTACATTAGGAGATTCAGCTGCTCTGGTTTAATGGCTGAAGTCTGGTTTGCTGTGATGCTTCTAAAGGAAGAAGCCTGTAATGCAGCACAGTGCCAGCCCTTTTTCCAAATAGACTGCCTCTCTCTTATGTTCCTGTCCTTGTAACACACGATTTGAATTACTGCATCACCTTCATTACTCTGAACACAATACTGTGATTGTGGAATAATGCCTTGCTGCTTGTTTGCAATTTGGTTAAATCCAGTTTTAGAATTGTAACCCTTGCGACTTCACATCATTTCACATCTGCAGCTTTTTTTTTTTTTGATTCCAAGAATGATAATACAATTGATACACATTAGAGTGCATATATATCCTGACATCACAGACTTTGCTTATAGATTTCTGTAGATTTGCTAGAGGTGATGCATGTGGAAGATTTTGTGTATTTCCAATTTAAAGCATTTTTTCTTTACAAATTCTTGTAAAAAAAAAATCTTCATTACAATTTGGGTGAAATGTTGAACTGAAAAATGAACAATGTCTTACTGTAGCCCTCTTTTGCTTTAATGACTAGTTTGTGTAGAACAGATGATTATTTTCTTCAGCTTGACTTGAAAAGGATCCAGAAAGCTTCAGTGGAAAAACATTTGCCTGAACGAAGAGTCACATAATCAGTATCACAAATTCATTTTGAATTTAATAAGTTACCATGAAATGTCCACATAGTATATCATTTTTAATGTGCAGGATGAGGACTAAAACAGGATTCAGTTAGTAAACAAATTGGTAAGCAAATCAAGTAAACTAATTGATAAACTAACTGAACAAAAACATTCGGCTAAACATACAGGCTGTACTGACAAAATTTTCCCACAAAAACACATCACTAAGTTATAAAACATCCGGTAAATGATGTTGTATGTCAAGAGTAAACAATTAGTTTATTTCCAGCTGAGCTTCCTGTAGCTATGGGAGCAAATATTTGCCAGCAATCTTAACTGCACTCATTCTGTTATGGGAAATCTGCTCTTTGTTCATTTATTCATTATTGTTCGCATTCAGGAATGATAGACTCTGAAAAGGTCAAAACATAGATACCAAAGCAAAACATTTAATTAGTATATAACAGAGTCCTGGTGTCACCTCATGGTGCACTTTAATATTAAAGTGATTTTATTAATATGAAGCATGGAGGAAAAACATGACATTTATAATACAACAGAAGTCCACTCATCATAGAAACGTTAGGTTTTATTTCTAACAGGAACACAGAGTATAGTACAACATTCTTTCAAACAAACATCTTTCTTAGCAGTAGAAAAATATGTAGGCATACACTGTAGCTTGCATAGGCCCCTTTTTACATTCAACCTACATGATCCCTCTCCGCAATTACAGCAGCTCACGGTTCAACACAGCCCACAATCACCTTCGTTCAAGGCCTCAACCTGTTTTTCTATTGCAGCGGAAGGGGGAAAAACAATCTTGAAAAAAACAATTATCTCATTCAATATTATCACTCTCCAATATTATCCACTCTTCCTGACTTACTGCGACTTTCTTAAAGTTACATCCAAATCCCTCATCTTCTATCCTCCAAATAACACTGGAGAGTTTCCACAAACCACGGGTCATAAAAATCATGATGCAGCACACACAGCCTCGCACAATAACATAGCAGCAAAAATGTTGTAGGAAAGAAATTGTAGGAAAAGTGCAGCTTTAAAAAAGTAGAACAGACGTAGGAAAAAACGGAAGTGCAACAGCAGGGATTTACCACTTGATGGGCATTATTATCTCTCATGGACTCCCTTATAATGCATCACGCTTTTAGTGCATTCACTAGAAAGTGACAGATAAACTGGTACTATCAAATGAGATGCACAAACTTCAATATGAAGCAATCTCTTATTGTACCAGATTATTCCATAATCTGTAAATTACACACATTTTATGCAGTGCTGGTTCATCTGCTCTTAAATGGACAATTCACCCAAAATGTTGTCATCATTTATTCACCTTCATGTCGTTATAAACCTGTTAATCTTTTTTTTCTTCTGTGGAACACATTTAGAACTGTTTTGTCCATACAATAAGTGTCAGTGTTGCTCATATCAACATTTACTTTCATTATATATATAAAAAAAAAAGAGAGACATTTTTTCATCTTTTATAGTGTTAAAAGAAAGAAATGCATTCAGGTTTGGAAGGAAATGAAGATGAATAAATTACCAAAAAAAAAAAAACATTTTCAGATGAACTAACCCTTTAAAGATGACTAATTATAACATATTAACATCCAGTCACATTTCAGAAGCAGGATTCCCGAAATTCACTGACTTTAGATAGAGTAACAAAATTATCACCCTTTAAAGTAACAAAACAGTATGTTTGTCGAATCTATTTCAGAGCAAATACTAGTTGTTTTCTTAATTCAAGGACATTTGGAAAGATATCCAAAACAATTCCATTGTATTACAGTTAATCACAAAATAGCACAAAGGAAGGCATCTATGTTATGAAAATTATTGGTGTAGATCTACAACATAGTGTATGTAGTGTGCTACAAAATAAAAATAAAAAATAAAAAAATAACATAAACCAACATTTTTCATTCTGAGTAACTGCAATATTGTTAACACGGTTAGTCTTAAATTTGCATAACTTCAGAGTCCAAACATCTCTATTTAAACTAAATGTGTATCTCCAAAACATACACCAATATTGAATTCATTCAGACAGTACGAAAGACACACATAGCCAAAGGGGTTTCCTTTTGAATATGTCATTACTTATTTCTACTCTTCAGACTTTTCAAAAGTCAACTGTCTTTGTTACAGCATTTACTTTAAGTTCATCGGGGTCTTGAACTGTCACCAGTAGGGGGTGGTGTTTTCAATATGACCCCAACTCTGCCACTCGGGGAAGAACCCACTAGATGTTCTCGGGCTCCCGAATTGATCGAATTCCATCTCTGGCCGTTTGCCTTGATTCTTGAAATCTGTCGTCGTCTTTTGGGTTACACTGGTCTGGCTGGGGTTGTTCTCTGCATGTACCAGCTTGTAATTTTTCCCGTCGCTATTGTCCCAGTATGTGCTATCATGAGTTTTGTAGGATATGCAGAACTCCACCTGCTCATGTGAGGGCACAAAACTTGGAAGGTCGATGGAAAACGAGAAAGTGTCAACGTCCTCGCAACCATACACATTATTCATATACGTACAAGGAATGTCAGTGTAGCTTTTCCAAGTATCAAATGTTATTCGCACATGGACAATTTTCTCAAAGCTTACATTGCTCACTTTGACTGTGCCGGTGAGCGATCTCTCTTGAATTATACAGTTTTCCAAGCATACCAGGTTCTTCTTTAGACGGTTCCGGAAGTCCAAATAGTCTGCAGCAGGCTGAGGGAAATCCAAAATCAAATTCTTCTCCTTCTCCGCTTTCAGGCCCACAATGGCGTCCTCCAGGTCTGACAATTCGAACTGCAGGTCTAACATGGGGTCTTCCTCGAATTCCTTGAACACATGGACTGCTGTCAGAGACATGCCTTTGGAGTCAGCAAAAACCACTTTCTTTTTCGCTTTAGTCTCGGGACTCTTCCATCCTAGGTTATCAGTGTCCACATCTGTCTTAGAGCTGATGCAGGATCTCAGAGGTTTGTACTGGTTGACTAGGTTTCTCGACTTGCAGTCCTCATATGAACTGAGGAAACTGCGAAGCGGCGGCGAGTGCGCCAGACAAATTCTCATTGCCACATCTACAGGCATAATTGGACTTGGCATTGGCCTGGGGTTCAGTATCTGCAGCACCCTGTTATAAAGACAATAATGAAAAACACTACAATGACCAATTAAGCAGGAGACATTAAAGACTTTCCTCATAATTTAGAGATTAAACTGGTTAACAAAATTATAGCTGCAGCTAACGATTTTACAATACAAGTTTAGTGCCATAGCTCCTGGTTTAAGCTTTTCAAATTGTAATAATTATCAGTTTTTATGAAGAACAATTATGCTTCCATATTATATTTATTATTAAATATGATATTTATATTATACTTTAATACATGACCAAATTAATCCAAAGGCAACAAATGATAAAATATACAATTATAAAACACCAATTCCAGTCTTTTTAGCACTAAAATTCACCTTATTAGACAATAATGTAATATTATCTTATAACATTTGGGATGGGTAGCAGTGTCTTAAAAATCTGAACTATTATGTAATACAAAAATAGTAAAGCTATAACAGAGACTACAGAATAAGTACCATTACTTGAGCGAACAGTTACTAGTAAAACTAGAATATGTAGCTGATCTAAATCACAGACCCCCCACAGAATTCATTAGCCAAAAATAGAAGAAAGAAAAAAACAGTATGACCAAACATCAACTGTCGCTGTTGGGAGTAATTACCAGCTATTAAAAATCAGTAATAGTAACATATACACATAATAGTGGAAAAAAAAAAAAATCAAATAATATTTTAAACAAGCCAATCTTGTTTTAAATTGAATCTAAATCATTAGTCCCATTCAGAGATCATTTTTACACTTTTCAAGAGCGCAGTTTTCAATGATAAACCCCCACGATGCACTGTGACGCACTCTGTTTTCTTACCTGGTGCAATTCATTGGAACCCGTGGTTTGTTTCCAAAACGGCAGACACAGTTTGCTCTGTACTAGTTTAAACAAGTAGTTTTTTCCTACGTGCTTTTAAACTTCATTTAACAACGTGTCGACCACCATAACTAAAACCCCGCTAACGAACCGTCGTTTGCTGCGGCACGCCCCCTTCGCGGTCCAGCTGTACTGCAAAAGTCAAGACAGTTCAGCGGTACATCAAGCCTCTGCGCGCATTGGCTCACAGTAACCTATTCTGACAGCCAATGGGAGAGCACGAGAGCGAGGCGCTCGAGCAATCAGCAAGCAGGAAAAATTCAGTCGGGGCGCGCGTGCACGGCAGATCAGCCCAGCAGTGACCGGGAAAGAGGCGGGAGTAAAGCGAAGTCAACCAAAATTAGATAGCATGTAGACCTCTGACGAAACTGTGACGCGTAATCTGTGGATATGAGTAATTTCCTTTATGCATTTATTTTTTCTTTATTATTATTACAGGTGTTTATGAATGTGTCAGTGTAAGATTTTAACTATTCAGATATAATGAGGTTGTAAATTTGTTGTCACATGTGGTCTAAGGTTACTTATGGCGCAAAAACTAAACTGGTTTTTGAGTTGTGGCACAGTGGGTAATTCATGTGTCACATCATCAAAATAGTTAATGAAGAAGCAGGTTTGAAACCGGCCTGTGCCATGCCCCATTTCTCCTCGCTCGGCTTTTAATCAGTTTTATGCTGTCCTAGGTAGAAATTTTCATAAATGGAAAAAAATATCTCTTTTTTAATAGCCTAGTGAATTCAACTTTTTCAAATTGTTCAAGAAATTGCTTTTTGTGAGTGCAATCACTTTGAAATATATATATATATAAATTCCATCATGAATGTCTGGAAAGCATAGAAGATCATTGGTCAAAATGAGTCGGGTCCGTGTTAATAAGTGCAAGACAAAGGCATTATCACAGAATATTCATACCAGTTGCAAGCTGTCATTTGTGTGGTGTTAAACATTTATGAAGCTGTCATGCTCTATTGATGTTACAGTAGATGGTCAAAATGCTGTATGTTGCTATGACAGCAGCCTATTGAGTAATGTGACCTACATTAGCAAGATCCATATTGCAACATTTTACAAAATGTATAATGCATATGATAACAAAATACAGAGTACAATGCTCAGGCCGTATTTTATGATGATGATAATAGTAAGAGCACTTCATAACTTGCAAATAGACATACATGGTTTTAGAAGGCAATTCATACATCTGTAGAAATTGGATTGTGAATGTATTTATTTATTTATTTATTTTGTTATAGACAAATGTATATGCTTGGATTCAGGAGACAGTTCAGGAGACAGAAAAAGCAAACCATAGTCATAAAAAGTTTTAAAATGCATCGGCTAATAAAAATTCTCTAATAAAATTAAATTAGAAGCAACACTCATTTAAGCAACAAATTTATTACTTATAATACATTTGTGAAAGTACTTCAAATTTGGGTGTACTGTCACCATATTTAAAATAATAAATTTTTACCTTTTAATAAGGTCCTCTATTCCTTTTGAGACGTCTGAATTTGTTTTGCTGAAGTCTAATCTAAACACTTTGCTCTGTGTCTCAAGAGTAGAAACTTCAAGCAACTGTTGGTCCATTAACCACGCTTGCAAAACAGGAAGCGTACAGACAGCCTGCACAATCAGTGTAGCTACAGCTGCCCATCAGCACAAAATACACTAATCAAATCACATTCTGTTTACACTGTTAATGATGATGGTCCATGATGATGTGCAATGAGAATATATTTACCTCTATAATTTAGAACCAAGGAAAGTGCTTGATTTTCATTTTAAACCAGGTGTTTTGCAAAATTTAACTTGTTAGTGCAATTACAAATCGTTAAAGTATGCAGTTTAACATAAACACCAACCAATGTAAATATATTGTCCTGCTTTTGAAGCAGTTTTGAATATTGGATTGACTTTACACATATAGGATTATTGTTTTCACGGTGAGTGGTGTTGATAATGGATGATTTCCTAAGACTGGTTAAACAATGCAGGGTGTGTTTACTTGATTTTAGCAGTCATGCAAACATTATGGGAAAGGGAGTGCAGAACAGGACAGAGCTTGCAAGGATTTGTTCATATGTCTGTGTGACTTTTTTTCTTTACAAAAACACTTGCATTATTTGGACTGTGCACAAATATGATTGTTGAGTATAACACACAATTGTGTTATGGTCTAAGGGTTTTACGTGCCACTTCCTCAGTGACCTAAAGTAGACCTGACTTTCACCAGCTGAAATGTGGGCAGTTCTTCAAAGTGTGGCAATATTTACAGAGCTATTGCAAGATTACCAGTATTACAAATAGTTAAAGTATGCACTTAATAGTTAAACATTTGCAACATTTTTTGTTGCAAGATTATCCGTATTTAGAGAATCAACCAGTGAATTCAGATGAGAATGTGCTGCAGTCCATGAACCCAAAATATTAGAAATGAATTCCTGTTTACCTCAATATCCTCTGCCTGTTTTGTTTTAAGAGGTTTAAATATAGAACTAAAACGCCTGTTACTACCACCTGCTGCTGGGTGGCTGTATTACCAGTCACTGAAAATTCAAGAGCACATGATGTAATACTCAAGGTTTGTTGGCTTACACAAGTTGTAGAAGCAATTTGTTAAACATGTGTATATACAATATAAATGTTAAACATTTAAATAATATTTACTGTTTTTGTGTTCTCTAATAAAAGAAAAATCTGAGATACAGTCTGTAATTTTTATTATAACAATTTACATTCAAAAATACTCCATATATTCTAAAAGGGTACACATTCATAACATTTTGAACAGTGCTATACGGCCCTAAAAATGTTAACATGCCTTATGCTTTTTGACTATAATGTAGCATTTGTCTAATACACTACACAGACAGACATCATACATCAGACAGTCATCAGTTTGATACAAAAACTTTTACAATTACAACTTAATTATGACAGGCTGTGACCAAATACGAAATTTTATTTTACACCAGTATAAACACTGAAATTGTTTGCAAATATACAGTATGATATTTTACATCACCCCCATTTACATTTGACTACATATACACAGCCAGCATAAGTTGAAGATAGCAAAACAAAAGACTTTCACACTGCATGATTTGCCTGGCAGAAACCAGCTTTGACACAGTGAGTAAACCTGAGTCAGTGTCGTCCTCTCATTTAAGTGTCCTCATTTGATGTTTATTTGTGCAGCTCACTCGACAGAAATAAGGACAACTATTTTCCACAGAAAACAAATTCTTTCAGGTATTAGTAATACATTTCTTGTCAATGCTACTTCCATGCAAAATCTTATGAACAGAAATCTTCACCACTGACGCAGTACAACAGACCCCAGTTTCAACATTTCAGATGGCACTTGCTTTGTATTACTTCAGTCGAACAGGATGAAACGGAAACTGGCAGACAGCAAACTCAGAAAGAGGCAGAGAGGTCTATGTTTTTATTACACCATATGTGACTGTTTTAATTTAAGGAAGGAGGGAGGATCAAGATCGGACCCAGCTGACAGGCACCCACTGTGGCTCCCTCTCGAGTCGTTCCAGAATATTCCTCAGCTCTACACAGGCACTGGCAGACTCCTCCTTAACCAGGACCCTGTCCACTAGGTGGCCATATTGCTGGTCCATCTGCTCGGCTGACTGCCTCATGTCGTGCAGGTCTTCATCCTTTTCACAAGAGGAAAGAGAAAGAGAAATAGAAAAAGAGAGTTTTTGTTCACTCTGTACAATATAAGAGTTGAATGACAGAATTACTAGCTGCATTTGGGTAGTATGGTGATATAAATCAGTCTCACTGTGATGTGTCCGTTGTCACCCCTTCCTGGTGATGTGGGAGAGCTACGTTGCAGACGAATCTCAGGGATGCGTGGCTTTACGAAGATCACGTAGGGCTTAAACTCTGCTGTACGGAGGATTTTCAGGGCCTGAGAATTAGAGTAAAAAAAGATATAAATCATAGCATTGGTTTCCAATTATGTACAGAGAAAAGCCAACAGTAAGTACAATGACAGAATGTTATATTTACCTCAGGTTGAACATCTACAAGACATACTTTATTTCTCGCCAGGACACTCCTGATTGACTCCAGACTCGTCCCATATTGGTTATTTTTATACTCACCATATTCAATAAACCTGCATATACACAATGTATACACGTTTTGTGTCAATTGAAACAACAGTAAAATGAAATTTTATAACACCATTAAAGGGATAGTTCACCCAAAAATGAAAGTTCTGTCAGAATTTATTCACTTCATATATTTCTTGACCAGAACACATACAGTGAACAGCGTAAATAAGTACACCCCCTCTCAATAAATATAAAAGATGTATTTTCTTAATGATCACTAATAAAATTCATGAAAGGATGGCAAATTTGAAATGTATTAAACATATACTTAATAAAAACAACAACAACAACAAAAATATGCCAATATTTTCTGTAAAATAAGTAAACGAAGGATTGCAGAAATGAGTGCAACCTAGATTTAAATCAGCAAATGTACAGTATAATATTCTAGTACTTAGTATGTCCTCCAGAACTTTAAGTATACTGCTCTGACCCTTCTTGGCAAGTTCATGACAAAATGCCACATCTGTCCTGTTAAACTCCTGGAGGACGACCTCCTTAAATGCTCTGGTCTTTAATGGGGAGTGTTGCTTCACAAGAGTGTTAAGATTAGGTAAAATACATGTCCACTGAAAGATTTTCACCTTGGGAGAACGAATATCTTTATTGTCATGTTGAAAAAATGCCCAACAGCATGGAATGAGGAAAGGGTAGCATCTTCTGTTTTAAGTTTTTGTATTACATCACACGGTGGTGTGTGAATTCATGACAGCATTAATAAAGCACAACTCCTTCACACTTTCAACAATCACGCATCCCAATATAAGAGCTTAACTACCACTGAACATCACTGTGGGCACCAGGCACTTCTCACTGTACTCCTCCTCTAGCAACACCAGAACATTTTGGATGCTTTTTAACCCGAAATGATTGACTT
The DNA here is from genome assembly GCA_036247105.1 of Cirrhinus mrigala. NCBI lineage: Eukaryota > Metazoa > Chordata > Actinopteri > Cypriniformes > Cyprinidae > Cirrhinus > Cirrhinus mrigala. The sequence goes on from CM070018.1 coordinate 20,716,921, forward strand.
GGTCTCTTGAGACCACAGTATGGATTCCCAGAAGTCTATATTTTGTAAATATGGGCCTTGGAAAAGGTTAAATGAGCTTATTGTGCTTTGGCTACAGTAGGTAATTCTAGTGGTGATAACAACCATCCATGTCACTTCTGCAAGCTGTGTCATACTCTGTGAAATAAAGTGTCACTCTTTTCATAGCTTTTGCTGGCTCTGAGACACTTGCATGGTATTTTTCCTGCTCTTTTTTCTAGCAAAAACTCACTCATCACTAAATGAAAACTTAAAGTGAAGACCTGATTATTTCAGGAGCTCTGTCACAAATCCATTGTTTTTGAATGTCAATGGTACTTCTGCCATATTTTCACACTTAAAACAATAATTTGGTATTCCTCTTGGAACACTGTCCTCTTTTATGCTAAGAAATAAATCTCCTGGCAGTTTTCTCTCAAGTGGTACCACTGTTGCCAGCATTAAGTCTGAATATGATTCAGTAGGCTATATAACACTTTTAATTGTCAGGAAATTACTTGTTTTTAAAAGTTTTGGTTCATTATACATACCTGTTGATCAAAAATTGCCTTAAACCTACAAACATTTTTTTTTTGTTTGTTTTGTTTTATTTAGTAACCTTCAGGAGTGTGTACTCATTTTTGCAATACATCATTTTATTGCTTTGATAAGAAAATCTTATATTCCTAAATAATTTTGACATTCTTCTTTGGTAATTGATCAAGCTCGCTTGTTGGAACATTATATCTCTAGAGTACCCTAACATGTCTTCTAAGTAAAGAGTAATTGGTGAATATGTTAAGTTTTAGAGGGGGTGTACTAAATTATGCTGTGCACTGTAAGAATACAATTTCCATGCAGTTACAACAGATGGCAGCCAAAAAGTTTTTGGGTGAACTATGCCATTAACAAAATGACACACCTAGCGCATGCAACACAGATAATACAAATGTTTCATATAACATACTTATTTGATTGGATGTCAGCCTCAAAGGCCTGCTTGGAGATGAAGTGGTATTCTACACCTTCCTTCTCATGGCTCTTTCTGGGTCTTGTTGTGTCTGTTACACATGATTACACATATGATACAGTACTAGCATTTCAGTTAATGTCACATTTGATTTTACAATACATGATACATAGTTGTTAGAATAAATCAAATGTTAACAATTAGAAGCTTCATCTTCAGGTCATCAATCTAAAGCAGAAGTAGGTTCTATTTTGATTCAGCTCCATGATGGACAGTATCAGCCAGGACCTCCACAGACTTTAATGTTTGACCAATGATAAACGTAAACTCACGTGGCACAGCGACACCGTACCGATGAGGATTCTCTGCGATCACCTTCTGCTTCAGCTCATTGATCCGAGCACCAAGAGATCCTAAAAAGAAAAAAAGGAAATGGGATCCTGAAGGCCAAAAAAATAATACTCATTTTAAAATGTCCTGACATCCTTTGAATCTTACCTATCAGCACCACAAGCCTTGGCTTTTCGTGGGGTCTCATCTGATATAATGTCACCTCTTCATATATGAGGAACTCATTCTCTGCAGACTCTGCTGGATGAGACTCTTTGGTCGAACCCTGGTGATCCTTGCGGCTTAGTCTGAAGCTTCTCCTTAGACCAGCTGTGAGAGCGGAATGATTTTCCAATAGATTAACATAGGCAATGAACATCTAAAAACATAGAGAATATCAGAAATAGACATGACAGAATTCCATGAACACAAAGATCAGACAAAAAGACAAGGATGGAAAGAGGTGCATCCTCCAGACTAAAAATATCACGTCTCTCACACTGCTGCTGATTTTACATAACAGCTGCATCTCAGGGGAAAATAGCAACACACTGTTCATCTGCTTTGTAAAACTGAATATGCAGTGAATAAGTTAGAGCAGCAATGTATCTATTTATCTTACAAGTATGAAAGAAATATGGTACCTGAGTAAAACTCCCAGGAAAAGGCCTGGCCACAGGACGGTGCCACCGCCTTACACTTTGGAGAAACTACAACTAAAGTTAGACCATCACACATCCAGCATAGTTCTATAGAGACCGTCACAAGCTATCAGCCATGCCAAAGCCTGTGTGAGCCATTAGCCCAAAGCAATAGTTTCCTGGCTATAGCAATGCACCTGTGGTTCATGCTTAAAGTTATAGTTCTCCAAAAATAAAACTTACACAAGTTCCTCCCCTATGGAAGACCACTTCCACTACATAAAAAAAATCATGCTTTGCTAAATCATAACCATGACCCATAATTATAATAAGATACAAAGTCATAACTGAGATAAAAAGTCAAAATTGTGACATACTGTCAAAAATGAAATAAATCATGACATAAAAAGTCATAATTAGAACTTGAGTTGAAATGTTTTGTCATAATTATGACTTTTTATGTCATCATTTTGACTTCTATGTCATAACTGTAACTTTTTATTTTTTCTTATGTGGCGGAAATGCGCTTCCATCACTGAAATTTGAATATGCAAAATTAAATGAATCTCATTCATGTCTATTCCTTGCACAAAACTGCTGTATGACTTTAGAATACTTTTATATATGTTAGCACACTCCTCGATCCCCGTCATTATAAGGAGAAAAACAGCTAGCATATTCTTCAACGTTTCTCTTTTTGTCTTCGACACAAGTAAGAAAGTCGTACAGGCTCAACTGAACAACACGAGGCTGAGTAAATTAAAGGATTTTTATTTTTTGGGTGAACTGTCCCTTTAAGCAGTTAGCGCCACAAACAGTAAGTGCATCAATCTGGCAATCTTCCTCTTAGCAAAAAGCACACACTAAAAACCACTGAGACTAAAGCTCAAAGAGGGAGTTGTCCAAAGGCAGCAGAGCAGTGGGCCCAAGATGTGACTGATGGCTGGGGTCTTAGGATGTGCCAAGCGCATTAGCTCTGTGGTGAAGTGTACCGAAGAACTCACAACAAAACCAGATGATATATAAAGCGCACCACACCGCACCACACAAAAAAGCACCATCCAAAGCCAAAGCCATGTGGAGTGCATTCAGTGTGTAGGGTGCCAGCTCTCACCTACGTGCTGTCCGCTGACACTGCCCTCACTGTCACAGTCCTCTGGAGGGTGGGTGGGTGGGTGGGTCAGGAGAACACAAGAGATGAAAGGGTACAGGCAGGAGAGGAGAATCAGTGGGAATCACACTTTACAAGGACATTTCATAGGTCAGAATTATTGGAGAGGCAAAGAGAACCACAACAGCGAAATGAAGCAGCAAGCACTGAGCATAAGGATTTCAGCAACTGTACTGGGTATTTAGATTTTGAGTCTTCTAGTTACAAAATTTAAGGATTCTTTTCATAGACAAGCCATAGTTATAAATTACCTGAAATTAAATACCTGGAATACCCATTTTACAGATTTACTAATATTTTGATTTCATTAGGTTACACTTTATTTTAAGGCGTCCTTGTTACAGTGCAAATAAACAAATAAGTACTGAGTGATATTAATTAACAACATGTACCTATAACAGGGTTAGTGTTTATGGTTAGACATTTTGTAAAATGCAATAAAAACCAAAATCTGTTTTGTTACACTAATTCTCTTTAACCTTTATTTAAAAGTTTGAAAAATCTCCAATCTTTTCACTCACCAACTTAACTGTATTTTGTAAACAAATTATGGTTTTAATGGCTACAACATACTCTGAAAAAGCTGGGACAGAAACATGTTTACAACTGGAACATGACCTTTCTTTTTAATTACACTTATTAATTGTTTCTGAACTGATGATACTGACTGCTGCAGTTTTGCAAGAGGAAAGTTTCTTAGCTCATGGTCATCGTTGTCTTATTCTCCTCTTTATGAATGGCCATATGTTTCAGTTGGAGTCTTTTGTGTTCATCATTAGAAAGAAACTCATCTAGCAAGGGTGGCGAACTCCAGTCCTCCAACCCTAATAAAACTCACTTGCCTGTAGCTTCCTTGTAAACGGTTAGACCTTGATTAGCTTGTTCAGGTGGGATGAAGTAAAACTGCAGCTCTGCAGGGACGACATTCGCCAACCCTGTCATATCCACATTGTTTATCCCACAAGAGTGGGCACAGCCATTTGTGAATTTAATGTGTCTGGCTTCTGGTCTCATCCATGTCCAGCTATTTTTAGTGGTGGAAAACAGCTCGTTTTGCTGCTTGATTGCAAACTGGTGTCTTACCATATTATTTTAATGTATTATCTTAATTATGAACACAATGGTTTGTAGTGCAATCAGTTTTACCATTTGCTGCACTCTGTTATTCTTCTCATTATTTCCCTATGATGGCTTATGAACCAGAAGTCTCACACGTTACCAGAAAACAGCTTACTTCCGCATTAAAAAATAAGGCGGATAGGTTTGGAGCAACTCAAATTAGTAAATAATGACAGAATTCTCATTTTTTGGGGTGAAATATTCCTATAAGTTTCCACAGAGTGGTAAGGCATGCCCCATCTTTGCTTGCAAAAAGACTTTGGTGGATGCTTTTTCATCATGATACCCTCATCTATTACCAATTCTACTTTAACTATAATCGTTTTACCTTTATTTTGCCTCTGTCTCAATATTTGTGGAGTGTGTTGCAGCCATCAAAATCAAAATTTGATTTTATTAAAAAAAATACAATTAAGCTGGTCAGTGAAAACATTCTTTGTAGTTTTGTCAGTTAAATAAAGGTTAAGGAGAACAAACAAGTCGCATTTGTTTTGATTCTTGTTTTTATTGCGTTTTTTTTTTTTTTTTTAAATGGGCCAATTTTTGGGGAAATGGGGTTGTAATTAGGCATATTTTAATGTTACTGCATAACTAACGTGTAGTAACAAGGACACTGTAATATAAGTGTTACCTTTTAATCATTTTCTATGTAATGACAATTTTTTTTTTTTTTTTTTCAAAATCACTTACCTTTTTCACAAGTTTGGTCACCTGAGGTAAGCAGAATGAGGAAATAAACACAATTGCTGAAACATGAATAAATATAAAAAGCAAATGAATATGGAATCATCCAAGTAGCCTATAGTCATTTGTGATAGGACTGGGTAAAATATATACATTAGTCATCTTCATTTATCCTATACGGATAGGCCTGTCTGTTCTATTATAACTATTTCAGTATATTCATACAGCACTTTCTGCGGATGGGACGAGTTGTGAATTTAGTATTGAATGTGATAACTGTGTAATGGTAAGAAATGTCTAAGCCACATGTAAAAGCCTGTGTGCTACCCGCTCAGATTTTGTTATCTCCCATTGAAACAATAGGTTTTACTTAATTAATGCCCATACCTACCCAAACCATAAAACTACACTTAAAACAATGCAAATATAGTGTTGGTAGCACAATCTGATGGGCAGCTTTATACGTCAAAACACCGGCTCTTTTAGTCAGTCAAAAACATACAGCGTGACCAAAGTAGTCTGATTCGACTAACCTATCAAATAACCTATGCACTGTGTTTTTTTTTTTTTTTTTTTTTAAACTGGACTTTAAAAAGATTGGCCTATATAAATTGCAGAATTGGTAGAAAAAGAATATGCAATTAAAACTGACATTACTTTCTGCGGAAGGGGCAAGTTGTGAATTTAGTATCAAATGCGATGCCCATACCTACGTAAACCATAAACCTACCCTTAAAACAATGCAAATACAGTGTTGGTAGCACAATCTGATATGTAGCATTATATGTCAAAACACTGCGACCAACGTAGTCTGATTCCAGAAACGAATAACCTATGCACTGTTTTTACATTTTTGTTTTTTTTTACTGGACTTCAAAAGATTGGCCTGTATAAATAACATAATATGTAGTTAAAATTGACATTATAGACCAAATGAATTAAATCGGAATTGGAGTCGAATCTTGCGAACTGTCCCGAGCTTGCAATTCAGAATCGAATTAAGATTCTGCAGTGGTACCCTGATTATACCCTTACACAACATTTGAAACCATCTGAACGTAAACAACTTTTGTCCTGACAAATAGAGCTGGTATTGCCTGTATAACCATTAGGAACGGACAAAAAGAGGAAGATCTGACTAGACTGATTAATCAGTATACCAGCGTTCCTATCCGTTTGGCTTTGAATGGTACGCTTCCATATTTTCTAGAAGGGTTAGTCGCACACTTAAAAAATGAGATGTTCACTGGTCTGCTAAATTATTTATGCATTTACAGAGTGTTTGTTTAAATATTTACAAGAAACTCATATCTTCAGTTAACTTGTAGGTACTGTACTTCTGTTAGCTACCCAGTAGCTTCTGAGAACTTACATGGTGTTGCTCTAGGTGATTTAGGGCTCTGGTGTGTTCCCATTTTCATCCTATACAGCAGTCGTCTGCAAAAAGCCAATATATAATTACTATAAGCAGAAACCAAACATTTTGTCTTAGGAGACCTATAGCAGTGGATTGTCACAGTGAGACAAGGCACAGTCTCGTCAAATATTTATTCAAAATGAAATGCCTGATATACCTACTAACATTCAGAACTCTGATTTAAAAAGATGTTTTTTTTCATTCGTTTCAATATGTGATATCCTATTAAACACTGCAGGAGAAGGCTGATTTGAATGACCAGTCAGAATGGATGTTAAAATAATGTAACATAACTTTGGTCAAGAATGGAATTCCTTCTCTATTAATAGGCAATTAATATCAGAACTTTGAAACCAGTTTAATTTACATTTACATCATCAAACCTGCTTGTAATTTACATAAAAGGAGGAAAGAAACTTAACATTGTTGTATCCAAACAAATCCAGTATACTAAAAAAAAGCCTCCCCTTAAAATCTGCTTTTGGACTACCACTGCACATTAGGGACATCTGGCCTTTATGATAAATAATAATGGTAACTGAAAGGTAACTGTTGACATAATATTTGTTGTGTACCTCTCCTGGAACTGTCTTGAAGGAATGAGGCCAGCACGCAGGTTGCTGTCTCCCACTCTTTTGGCCTGCCACCATGTTGGGTCGTCTTGGCTGACCACCTGCAGGATGTCCCCACGTGTGAAAGGCAGTCCTGCCTCCTGACAGGGTGTGGCCTTGTCTTCAAATGGTGTGTAATCGAACAGGGCTCTTAAATAGACCTTAAAGAGAGGAATAAAATAAAAAAAATGCATATGACATTGCATACATATTAAGAAGCAGCTGCTATCTGTTCTGTTCTAGGACATTCAAATCAAGTGATTACATTCACCTTACTCTCCTTGAATCTATCCTCCTCCTTAATGGCAGGGATTATCTTCAGAGTGATCGAGCCCTGAGACTGAGACTGCAGCCCGACAAACAATAAGCAATCAGGGACACTAAATCAGGTAAGTGCCTTTTCAGATAAGGAATCTTATGGGAATGACTCAGCTTCTATAAAACAAAAGAGGAATAGTGAACACACCAGAATCTGGCTGATCTCCTCAGGACGTTTGTGTATAATGAGATTTCCATTGACCTCCCTCAACTCATCTCCAACATGTACCAGACCTGAAGGAGAATTCAGTGAACAGTCATCACGGTGCATTCAAATTACAGTGAGGTCTAAGGCTTTGCTAAATGTAAGGCTTCACTATAGTGAAAATACTTCTGTTTCATAAGCTATTATTACTAAATTTTACATGATAAATTATCTCCATAATATTATACTATAAACACTGTCATTATACAATAGGACAACCCAAGGGCGTAGGTTTGCTTTTGACATTGGTGGGGACATAAACCCAAGCCCCCATGTTAATATTCATAATGACTTTATCCTAGGCTAAGATTGTGTATCTTTCCGCACAACCTTTTTCTGTCCATATGCTTTATATAGGGGGCTAACAATAGCCATAAATCGCACTTTATCTTTCCGTTTGCTGTTTTGTCAAACACCATACGTCAAACTCATTGATGCAACTTTGTTAATTCCTGAAATGAACTTCTATAATAACTGTTTTGGAATGCTGTCTTCAGTTGGGTGCAATACCTGTGAGTTGTTCTAAGCGTGGCGCGGCGGTTCTTGTCTGGTGTGCCATTACTTTCCGGCCACGTATTAAACGTGCGTCCTTGAAAGCACGCAGTTTTTCAGTGTAGCCTATTTACTTTAACTTCTTAGGTAATGTCAATGGTATGACATTTCAGATGCGGCCAAAATTACGAAATCATAAACATACAGTATATTTAATTGTTTGATCAAAATTATTGCTAGCGACAGTCACTGGATATTGCCAGGGACACGTCCCTGGCGTCCCCCCTAATTGTATGCCCCTGGGACAACCTAGCTTGCATGTACACGTCATATTTCAAGAGAATTTCCATGGCAACCATCAAATCTGCTCTGTATATTTCCAGTATAATCTGTAATCCCAAAGCAAAGCATAATCTCAAGGATTTTAGTCAATATTTTGCTTGTGATAAGAAAAATCCGCTGCTCAGAATGCTATTAATTTTTAAAAAAATAATTCTGTTGTGATTACACTCTTCCCTTGTTGCTGACATCTAATTTTCAAAATGTCATTTTGGATCTCTAACAGGAGAGGTTCTCAGTAAATTCTTTGCGTAACATTTGACTAAATAGTAATTCAGTTCCCTCTCTTTATCTCTCCATCGAGAATTGTCTGTCGTCTGTCAAAGGTTTTACAGATTCAACTGTTTTTGAGTAGGATGGTCCCTGATTGCGTCATCACAGATTATGTTACATCAAATCTGCTGAAAGAGGTTTTGCTGTTGTCCAGCCACAGTGTAAAAAAAAAAACAGTTTGCACAGAGAAAAAAAACAAAACATGTTATGCTGACAAGGGGAAGGACCAGTCTGTCACCCACCACTGCGGTCTGCAGCTCCGCCCCTCATTATCCTAGCAACCACTACCGCCCCAGTTACTTCGTCCCTGCGGATGGTCGCACCCTAAAAAAACACAATTGATTGCAGACATTAAATATAAGGCAATATTTTGCATGTCTTAATGATGATGGACAGTACAGTATGTTAAGAATATTAGTCCATTTTGTATACTAAACAGCTCAATCCTAAAACTCACAAGAGGCTCCTTGTTCTTCACCAAACGCACAATCTTCACTGATTCTTCCTCCAGCTCATCATCTAGATCATCCGGCAGAGGGGGAAGCACAGGCTCAAAATTCTTCTGTGCCACCGTGTCATGTACTGTTAGCACTGCCTGATTAGTCAGGGAGAGAATAATCACAACAAAAGGTGACAAGATGACCCAGTAGTGCTGTGGAAAAAACAATGTGCACGTGTATAAAAATGAGAGAGAGAATTAGCATGTAGGCGCAGATGGGTTGACAGAGAATGGAATTAAAAAGGAGAGAAGAGGAAACTGATGCCCGGGGCGCATGGAGGAAATAAGCGAGTCTAATTAGAAGGCTGTAAAATGTCATCTGATTCTATTTTGTCATGCCGCACACTATCAAATAGAAATTAATTAAGCTTAATTATTTCAAGTTTCTTTTAAATACTGATTTAACAGGAATTATTGTGTCAGCAGCATATATTCTATAGAATTTACAAACCGATGCTGTGGCTTTCAAATTGATACATCATTAGGAGTTAATGGGCGAGTGTTTATGTGGATCTGAATTCTTTTCTGAAATATGAATTTAATGAATTGGGGGCTTTAGGGCCAAATTTAAGATCGGTTAGAAACTTCACCACAAATACATGAATTAGGAAAAATCTCTACAAAGACAAGGACACAAGTGTCAATTTTGCACCTTCACATGTGGAGCAGTAAGAAGTGTTAATAGCTCTTTCTCATCTTCTTCCAGTGGTCCGTTTTGTAGCTCCTCTGCAACCTGTCAGCACAAACCACAAGAGCAATGTCGTCAAAAATGCAAAAACCTGGCAACATTTAATAATACAGTGAAAAAACCCACACTAAAACACTGTTTTTATTATAATTTGTAATATTTTGAACAGCTTTTGAGTGGTTATATATATATATATTATATGTAGTCATATATAAGATATGTAATTAAGATTTGATTGTTCACAGTCTGTGAGGATAGAGATGCCACTTACGTCTTCGGCCAGGCAGGATGCACTGTGGAGCACTGGGGTTGGGCTCTGGAGCTGGAACTGCCTCAGTCGCTCATGGATCTGCAGGAAAGGTCAGTACATATGAATTATCATATACAAAAACATTATTAGGATATTAGACGTGATCACCAGCTTTGCCCACTTTCATAAGATAGCTTAGGCTCCTCTCACTGAAGACCTCCCTGAGAAAGACAAGGTCCTCCTTATGATTTGCATCTGGATGTAGCTGAGAGGTGAGAAGGGCTAGCATCTCATGTAAACCTGCAAGAATAAAAAAAAAAAAAAATATATATATATATATACCTTAAAATTATACAGTTATTCCTCTTCTGTATACTTTTTTGAAACATAAAAAATATAATAATGTTGCATCGGCTCTGTTGGAAACATGTAACAGTACACAGATGTCACAGTTCGGTACGTACCTCAGTTCGGGGGTCACGGTTCGATATGATTTCATTACAACAGGAAAAAAAACAACAAATCTACTATGCTAAGTTTCTTTTCATTTATTTTGCACTGACTGTAGTACAAATGACCATTTGTTTCCACCTAGATGTGAAAATGCTAAATACCAAATTATAATGGAAACTCAAATGGCAGAAAGCAACATTCTGTTTGTTTTCTTCATATTACAAAAGACCTTTTACAGTGATGCATTATTAATAAGACAATAAATGGCAGTGTTTTAAGTTGATTTTGCTGGTATAAGGAAACTGTTAAAGTAATCGCGCTGGCGCGCACACACACGAAAGATAAGTTCCAGGCTTCCAGCATTGCTAACTTGACAGCGCAGTTGGTAACGTTAGGGTTACTTCATCAAAATAAAATACAGTGAACGAAACAGCGCGCCCGACTCATTCTGTCACCGTTGGAACGCGCCTTAAGTACAAAGCCTATAATTTACATAATAAATAATAGTTTAGCATTTAGATACATCGCAAATATGGAAATATTATGGAATATTTGGATTTGTGCCGAATGAGAGAGGTAGGATACAAGAGCACAAAGCTCCATTTCGCAAACAGTTGAGTGCGCAAGCCTTTAAAGTAACGTTATACTCCTTTGTCAGTGAGAGACACGTTCGAAATCAGCACATGGTCACTGTCTAGTGGGCTTTGTTTTCAAGTGCGCAACTTCTGGCATTCGCTGTTCTTCCGCTGGTTATAAAACAGCGTTGCATTACTGCGAGCGCCCCCTTCTGGATTGAGGATGAATCTCATGTGAATTTCCATGATTTGAAACTTTTTTTAATTATTTATTTATATGTATTTTTTTTTATTATTATTATTATTTTTTTTAATTGAGAAAGGAATTACTGTTCTTTATTATGATGATCAAATAAGTTAATTTTGCGATCACAGCTACTGTGTGACGTACCTGTGGTAGGTGAGAGAACAGGCATGGCTGCTCATGAGACAGACAGAGGCGCAGGAAAAAATGGTTCTCCTCTGCTCTCGGGTCACTCAAAATGCGGGCTCATCTAAAGACTCTTTTATCCACAAAACCTTAAGAGAGAAAAAAAATAGCAAAAGCCAACTTTAGGAAATTCCTAACATTATAACCGTTCCTTTCTGTGTGAAAATAGCTGTTCAATAAAGATGTGGCACATCAAATCAATGAGGCAAATCCTGTATGACACAATTAGAGAGTAATAATATTTTATGCTCATTTGATCATTTCATTTTAAAATGGCTTTAAATGTCGATGCTGTTTGCATGGTGAGGTTTGCTGTGTTATGAAGTAACAAGCCCCATCATGGTGGAATTTTGCTTTTTAAAAAAGACGAGACAAAAATAGACTGTACAACAAATCAAGGAGAAAGAAACAGAAAAGAGAGGGAGAATAAATTACAGTAGTCATTAGGCATGGCAATGGCATTAAATTAAATTACACTTAGTCATCTCAGTTTAATCAGGATAGAATGTTGTTGTGAGTCAGCTGAAGAAAGGCATCTCTCTTAGAGGGGATATAGATTCTGGTGGTCTGCACAGTTCACAGTAAATGAGTGAAGTAAGTAGAAATATGATCACTTCACTTGAAAATGGGTCCATTGGGAAATAACCCCCATGGCAACAACAATCAATACTTTATCACTGCTTTTCATCCAGAGAGACATCACATGAAACAGTATACTCTGCACTAAAGTAATAAGTTCCCTAATCAGAAAATGATGGTTTTCAGTTTGAATGCAAGCATAGTGTATGGTTAAATCATTTAGCCTGTCTACAACTCAAACAAAATAGTCCTAAACATTCAATGCAATGCTCAAAATGAGTTTCTTGAAAAGACAGCACACTCAGAGAACCTTTTTAAGGTATTATCTCATATAATAACTGTTTTATGTTCCCATGATCCCAGCGGGGAACCCTTTTCAAATGTGTGACAGTGTGAATGTTTCAGGTTTTATTGGATGACATGTTGGTGCATGCATATTTTGCTTAAGCTTAAACTTTAAAATTGTATATTTCTTTAAGTTAATAATATTATAATATCTGTTAACCAGTCTACTAGATTTTTGGTAAACTATCAATACACCCAATAATAAATAATGCATGAATGAGAATGAATGAGAAAAAAAACAAACAAACAAACAAACAAAAAAACATCCTCATTTACAGTACAGTACATAACTAATTAAAAAAAATTGAAGAAACAAAAAATATTTAAACAAAATATATATGGGAATTCCCATTACCATTTTTTTTTTTTTATTAAACTAAATTATTCGGTAATTCGTAGTTATTACATATAATTACATATTACAATGTTAAACCATCTACATTTTCACACTATATGATCAGGTATCATGCATTAAACCATTTAACAGTTTTTTTTTTTTTTTCAGTAGAATTTTGGTCATTCTTTTTCTATAAAAATTACATGTAAGTGGTTATTTCCTGAAGGGAACAACACTGAAGAACCTTAATGTTTACTTCCATGTTAAATAAATAAACTCTACATTTGTAAACACAGGACACAACTGAAAACATTTCAGAGAACTATGGTTTGATTGACTTTATTTTGTGATTTTAGATGTCAGCAAAAAATCAATCTCAAGCCCCCTATCATACAAACAGAGGCCTATGGTTTCATAAATCACATCCTTGTGCTGATTAAAGATATAATCTGTGACACTGAGAAATATTTTGAATTTTATATATTTTACACAAGGAGCTGAAACCTTCAGTTCAAGTGATGAAATATTGAGAGGTGTCATGATCTGAAATTTTGGTACGGCTTTTGCCAGACTAGCTGTAACCTTACTACAGACTTTTGGTTTTCTGAAAGCCTCTAATCCATGCTGATTCTCTCAAAGGCCCAGACGTATCCCTCTCTTTCTATTTCCCTTTCACTCTGATTATGACGTGCGTGATGGAAAGATTATGCTGCTCTGTGTCTCTCTCCAGCTTCCTCACATGCAGCAGCTGCACTGAGAAGATTCTCACCAGACATATGCTCAGATCAGGGCTATCTTGCTAGTACTTTGCAGCCCAGCTTACCATTTGAGAATGTCATATAGAAAATGCCACAAAACAAACACAAAACCTGAATGGTACGAATGCCAAATTGCAAGTGGTTCCTTTTGGTTTGCAGTCTGAAAACCATGGGCCTGTTCTGTCTGACCTTTTGTCATCCTCTCTTTCTCCAGAGAAACAGGGGTTCTTTTGCCCAGTTCTCGGCCTTACAGAATGATTCATGTAAGACTGAAAATGTGCCCTGCTGGGGGACAAGGTCATTCAGCCACCCTTCTGCCACCATCTGTCCCTTTCACTATCACGCACTGCTAAAGGCCACCATTAGTGCTGACAGCTCTAGCTCTCTTTTGGTGTGTGTGTGTATGTGTGTGTGCATTATATACATAAATGCTGGTAGACACAAGTAAACACATCAAATTAAATCTCTTTGGAGAAGATTATCGTAAATGACATCAGCAGGATTCAATGAGCCTTATGGGATAGAGCCTAATTCATTCAGATTCAGTAGATTATCAGAAAACAGCCTGTCAATCAAATCAAAACATGTCATGATATTGCATATGCACCTGATAAACGTGTTACAAGCCGAATCATTAATAGACAAGTTGCATATGATCTTGCATGCCTGTAAATACACATACGCTGTAGACTTTTCATTGACTTCTACTGGTTTTATACAGAGCAAATTATATTTTCTGGATCTTATATACATCTCAACCTACATCTTATATGAACCATTTTTATATTATCATTAAGACATTATTTAGTATCTTTATTGAGCTATTTTCCTTCTTAAACCATAATGTATGTAAAACCTGATCCACACACAGTCATGACAAAACACAAATCACAGGTGCAAGGGAATACCTTCAGAATGGCTCAAAACAAAACAAAAATAGGAAACACACAAAATACAACACTTAAATCATTATTTTTCAATTCACCCAATTCAGTAATGCTTTTTGAATTCATTTAATGTGACAGACTAATGGAAATCTGAGAGATATTAAGGTGCACCCAACATTGTTCTACCTCATTCCAGCGTATGTGCATCCCGGAGTCTCTCCGAAACTGTCCGTCACGGAATGTGGCCAGTGAAAAATGCATCACTGGATGCTGAGATCCTTTTAAGTGCTGAATCCTTTCCCCCTGCTGCTCACTATGTCTGCAGAGCGGATTATACACCCAGCATGCAAAAGGGAGAACGCCCCCGTATCTCTTACCTTTCACCGCCCGTGCGTGCGTGAGAGCGTTTCCGCTTTCATGGAAAGACCCTCGGCATCTCTGTGGCGATTCCTGCTACACTGGCTCAGTGTGTCTCGGTTCTTCGTTACCTCCCCCCTCCCTCGTTCTCTCTCACATACAGTCTTCAGCCCTCCCTCCTTCAATCTCTTGCTCTGTCACCATCCCCCCACTGGTCCTCATCCTCTCTCTCTCTTTCTCCTCTAATGATGCTCGCTGTGATATGGCAAGAGCTTGATCGGCAGTGCCGCTAAATCTGGACAGTGTTTTGTACTTATGAGTCCTTTGTTTCCATCAAAAACCTGGTGTTTGTAATTTTTCATAATCAAATGCATTTGTAGTATACATGGAGAGGAGACTAGAATAGCAACAAAAATGGACAGTTCATAATGTTCTTTCTGACAGGTGAGTCATATGGATCATTTGAGATTGCAGGTTATTATACCTTTTTCTGATGTCCTTTTATTAGATCATACTACATATCCCTGTGGTATTTAGAAATTACAAATAGCAATGCTATTTTATTATATTTTTCTTTTTTTTCGGCAAGAAATGAACACTTCAATTCAGCACTTTAATGCATTAAATTGTTTAAAAGTGACAATTACAGACTTTAACACCATAAAAACAAAACAAGAACAATTTATTATTTTTATTTATTTATTTATTTATTTTTGACATGTCTATTACTCAAAGAATCCTGAACAAAAAATATCATGGTTAGAAAAAATATTGAGCATCACAGCTGTTTTCAGCACTGATAATGAGAAATGTTTCCTGAGCACCAAATCAGCATATTAGAATGATTTCTAAAGGATCATGTGATACTGAATAAAAACTACATTTTAAATGATATTCAAATATTTCACAATATTGCTTTTTTTATTTTTGATGCAGCCTAAGATACTTCTTTCACATACATCTCACCACCAGGCACAGTTTACATTTTTTTAAGATTATATGTGACCCTAGACAACAAAACCAGTCCTAAGGGTTAATTTTTTTTTTTTTTTTTTTGAGATTTATCATCATCTGAAAGCTGAATAAATAAGCTTTCCATTGATGTAATATACAATATTTGGCTGAGGTAGAACTATTTGAAAATCTGGAATCTGAGGGTGCAAAAAAAAAAACAAAAAAAAAAAAAAAAAAAAAAAAAAAAATATATATATATATATATATATATATATATATATATATATGTTTACGAAAATGTATGTTATATGTTTAGGAGATGTACAAAATATCTTCATGGAACATGATCTTTACTTAATATCTTAATTATTTTTTGGCATAAAAGAAAAATTGATAATTTTGACCCATACAATGCATTTTTGGCTATTGCTACAAGTATACTCGTGCTACTTAAGACTTTTTTTTTTTTTTGGTCCAGAGTCACATATTTTTATGAAATTTAGGATTAAACAAAAATTCTCACAAAACTCACCCAAAAACATTTTGCAGTACATTACACTTTATTATTATATCAAATGGATATAACCACACAGATGCAGCATAGCAGTTAATCATGCACATACTGAAAACTACATGAAAACATTTAAAGAGTAAATATCACAATTCAAGAAAATCACTGCAACAATTTACAGATATCTGAAGTATCTCAGGGCAGATATTTATCTATAAAATACACTAAAAAGAACAATCAACAAATCCATTCACAGTTTAAGGCATGTTTGTTGTCCAAAACTTTGTTGTAACTCCCTGTAAATGGAAACCTAAATCACATGCGAGCAGACGGATGGTATAATGCAGCCATAATTTACCAGCCGTACATCTTAGCTGCTGAAGTGACTGAGAGCCAGTCCTTTAAGATGATCTCAAATTGTCCTTAGATTGTAGATTCTCCCTGGCTTTGTATATGTGTTGCATCCTGCAAAAGACACAAGAAATGTGTATCAGGTGTCTTTCCTCAATTTTAGACGATTTTGGACACTTCACCTCAAATTTAGAAGATGTAGCACAGAGGTAGAAGAGGAACATTTCAATTTTACTTGAATCACTACAGAATGTATCATTATCCACCAAGCCATTAGGTGCCATAGGTGCCTTTTGTTTCTGCTGATGTGGAGAAAACATATCATGGTAGAAAGAAGGAATGATAAGTGAGCAGGAACTAAGCATAAAGAGAATGAAACTGCATTTGCAGAAATCAGTCTACCTCGCAGGTCTCGAAGGAGCAAATCAAGCTATCTGTGTCACAGCCATATTTTAAGCATCTGAGGGCCTGACCTTTCATTAGTCTATTCGAAAATAAGTATTTTGAGATACTCAGTGACAGTTCATGCCTCACTTGCTGAACAGTACAGCATATTGACATTTAAATAGCACAGAATATTATGAGAAAGCTTTGATAACTCTTAAAAAACTGAATTCATAAGTATCATATTCACAGAACATAACCATAGCAAATGACAGCAATAAAAAGTAATTAATTCATAAATTTATAGATTTATTTATACCATATACAACATTTATTATAATATTGTATTTAAAATTCTATATGAACATATAATTTTAATATAATGCTCTAATAAAGAGTTTTTCATTGTTTTTCAATGAAAAGTCTGCATTTATTTGATCAAAATACAGTCAAATATTGTGAAACAATATTATAATTCAAAATAACTGTTTTCTATTTGAATATATTTTAAAATGGAATTTAATTCTGCTGGCAAATCTGAATTTTAAGCAGCCATTCATTTAATTTTCTGTGCTATTAATAGGCTGATTTGGTGCTTAGTTATTATCAATTATTATTGGTACTCAATTATTAATGGCTCTTATCTGTTTTAACTGAGGCCTATGTGAGCATAAGAAACTTTTATCAAAACTTTTATAAAAAAATTTTTTAAAAAATATATACAAATCTTTACACAATTTTTTTTTTGTAGGGTATAATTAAATATACCCTACACGGTATATTTAATCATAGTTTTAATTATTTCAGATTTTTAGATATGTCTTTTTTGTCTAGGGTTGTTCCCTTTTAGCAAAGATCCGTTTTCTCTCAATCACTCAGGAGGAGACCAACAAGGAGACTTTCAAGGTCTTTCAATTCCTTTATTTGCCTTTTTCACCAGTGAGGGAAATTCTCTTTCCCCAGAGGCCTTGACATGCCTTCAAGAGCTGTTAAAAATGAGCCCCTCCTTCATGTCACACTGTTATAGCTTTCATTGTATTACAGCATCATCTTTCTGCTTTCAGCAGCAAAAGGAGAGAGGGGATGTCAACAGGGCTGGCTGTGTGCTTACATTGGCAAGCCAGAACTGTAGTACTGTTAGGAAGTATCCTTCCCACATCCATCAAAATTAAATCAAGTCGTGGTATTTACCCAAACCCATACACAGTCCCTCCCTGAACATATTCAATCTTTAGCTCTCTTTATCTCACCGTATATAAGGGGTTGTCGAACATATCATGCATATCATTTGCCTTGCTCTGTAGTTGTGAAGTGTCAGCCTGCGTAAAAAAGGAACAAGAAATTAAGACACCTAATGACAGACACACTCAGAACTGACTTGGTTAACAGGTTCAACCACACAGATCTATCTCTATAACATGCTGTGAGGTATGAAGGTCGCCTGTGGGTTTGTGCTGTCTTACTGATGTCTCTCTAACTCCTTTGTGTCCTCCTCTCCCACATACTCTACAGTATATCTTTTTTCCTGTCACATCTTCAGAAGAACTCCTGGTGTGTGGGTGTGTTTAGGGCGTTTGTTTTGCTACAGTGCTTTCACGGCAGCACAATATAGATATTGCTCAAATATTCTGTTAGGATTTGTTTTAAACCCCAGGACTTTGCCCCATTTACAGGCCTGAAACCAAATCTTAC
Source organism: Cirrhinus mrigala (assembly GCA_036247105.1). Classification (NCBI taxonomy): domain Eukaryota; kingdom Metazoa; phylum Chordata; class Actinopteri; order Cypriniformes; family Cyprinidae; genus Cirrhinus; species Cirrhinus mrigala. The sequence goes on from CM070018.1 coordinate 20,735,538, forward strand.
CAGAAAGTTTATTTATTTTAATGGTGTAACTGTACACATATTTGTACCAAACATTTTTGGTATGGGTCTTTCGGTTTGGCACACGCTTACCAAATTAATGCAGTGTTGCACATTGCATGTGCGTAACTTCTGTGTGTGTAGAACGTAATTTAAAATATTGATGTTGCAAACGCATCTGATAAATAGTGATGTGTGAGGTGCTGTGGAAAAAAGTACAATATCCTAAACATTGTCCTAAACATTAGATGCTTTTTATTCAAGAGATAGTTTACCCAAAAATAGAAAATTCTGTCATCATTTACCCATCCTCATATCGTTCCAAACCTGTAACACTTTAATCTTCAAAAGAAAGTTAATCTTTGAAAGACAAATTATGTTTTTTAAATTAAACAGTTTCTGTCCCTCCATTGAAAGTCCAAAAAATCAGCAATATCCAAAAAGTTCATAAAGGCATCACAAAATGAATCCATATGAATTAAACAATTTAATCCAAGTCTACAATCATTTTGATTCAGCTTTATTGTATGTGATTTTAGGGCATCACATATGGTAAACACAGAAGCTTGTGTGTGCTTCCCACTCTAGAACAAATCTTGTGCATCACACATGAACGTTTGAGCTTCCTTGTTTACCATACATGTGCTTTATGTATGTTGATAACTATTTAGATGTAAATAAAAGTCTAAATCTGTTGGATCTTCTAACTTTGGTTACCTGGATTTTCACCTGGAGAGACAGAAACCTCTTAGGATTCATTAAAAAATATATTTTCTAAAATTAACCAAAGTTTTATGGGTTTGAAATAATATGAGGATAAGTAAATGATGACAGATGTTTCATTTTAGGGTGCATCATCCCTTTAGCTGTAATTCATAAGCCTACAGTGTAAAGTCGCTTGTCCTCCTGTCAAATATGTGTGCTGTTTAAAGGAGAACTCTACTTCCAGAACAACAATTTACAAATAATTTACTCACCCCCTTGTCATCCAAGATGTTCATGTCTTTCTGTCTTCAGTCATAAAGAAATTATGGTTTTTGAGGGAAGCATTTCAGGATTTCTCTCTATATAATGGACTTCACTGGTGCCCCGATTTTGAACTTTCAAAATGCAGTTTAAATGCAGCTTCAAAAAGGGCTCTAAACGATCCCAGCCGAGGAAGAAGGGTCTTGTATCTAGCGAGCCGATCGGTTATTTTTTTATTTTTTTATTTTTTTTGGAAAATAAAAATTTGTATACTTTTTAATCTTTAATCTTAAAAAATAAAGCATATAAGCACATAAACCCAAATATGGAAATAAATCAGTTATTGAATAAGCATGTGTCCTATTTTGTGTCCTAAACTTCTGAAACATTTTGTCTCATATTTTAGAGCAGTCAATGCAATTTGGGAAAGAAATTAATCAAATCTGTGTAAAAATATTTAGATGTAACCCCTTTGTGATTTTCCTAAGTAACTGTAATTTAACTATACATTGTTTCTCAGTAACTGTAACCGATTAGTTACAATTATTTTGTAATTAAATGTAATTAAGTTTGAGCCCCTACCACTGTCATCAAGGCATCAGTATGTGCAACAAACATTTGCAATACAAAATGCCATTCATAAGCTGAAATATGCGCTTTCTCTCTCTCTCTCTCTCTCTCTCTCTCTCTCTCTCTCTCTCTCTCTCTCTCTCTCACTCACACACACACACACACACACACAGCTTGACACAGCAAGTTCTTCAAAACTGTATGTTTAGGCCTACAGTATGTACTTTGAGCACTGCTGTTTATTGGCTCATTTGGGGCCAAATTTCTTTTGATTTTTGATACATTTGTATTTTTGAAATATATTTTATATATTTTTATGAATTTGACTTTAATCAAACTTACCAGTTGTTACAGTTTCTATTTTGTGATGGTCAATTATGATCAATAGATAAAATTTAACTTCTAGCAAAAACTGGAGAGAATTGCATGGGGCCGAGGGGCTTCTCTCCTAACAGATATAATCTCACTCCAAACTTTTTCTAAAACTTGAGAGCCCTGTAATTATATTTTGCTAAAATGAACGAAATGACTCGAAAAAAGATTCATTCATTTTGCTGAACGAGACTCAAAGGTCCGAGTCGGTAAAATGATCCAAACTTCGCATCACTTCTACGAATCATGTCTAAGTTCATCATCTGTGTATTCTGGCTTAAAAAAAGTAGAGTATGGTGAAAAACTCCATCTTATTTTCTCCTACAACTACAGAATCATCGTAGTTGTAGGAGAAACATCGTTGTACCTTTTTGTTTGTAAACAGCGTTTGACTTACTTGCACTTTCTTAGTCTTTGTGCGTTTGCTTTGTAAACACTGGGTCTGTAGTTCCGCCTATGTTCCGCATGACCTTTCAATGTGATTCAATAGTATGTAGCGTCATGAACGCGCATTCCTGCGCCTGTGCTACACAGCTTTTGCGCTTAAAAAGTATACAAATTTTTATTTTCCAAAAAAAAAAAAAAAAATGAACGATCGTTTCACTAGATAAGACCCTTCTTCCTTGGCTGGGACTGTTTAGAGCCCTTTGAAGCTGCATTTAAATTGCATTTTGGAAGTTCAAAATCGGGGGACCAATGAAGTGCATTATATGGAGAAAAATCCTGATATGCTTTCCTCATAATTTCTTCACGACTGAAAACAGAAAGACATCTTGGATAACAAGGGGGTGAGTAAATTATTTGTTGTTGCTCTGGAAGTAGAGCTCTCCTTTAATGCATTTGAGACATGTTTTCCTCAAGGCATAACTTACAACTTATGGTTATATCCTTAAATGGAAGAAAACATCTGTAAATGTTAGTAATTGATGCTATTTCTATTTGCCATAAGGGCTTGTCCTAACAATAAGCAAGTCTCTGTTAAACTTCAGTGAATGATTACTGCCATTCACATGCATGTCAAACAGACAGAGTGGAACACATTCATTCTGATTAAAATATAATTTCATATATTGCATCAAAAAGTAAAACAGGATCATAAACTGCAGTTTACTAAGAATATGTTAGTGTTTTTTTTTTTTCAGTAACCACCTTTCATACAAAAAAAGAGGGCAGTTTATATTTAGTGTTCCCCCAGCTGTATCGAAAACGTAATTAAACAGAACAGAGGTACGTATTAAACCATAATTTTTTGTGCTGGTTTATACCTAATGTATTTGCTGCCTTATGAGCGCATTGGCTGGGTTGGTAGTGTATACTACCTCTAAATGAATGAAGAAGCTTATGGTTGATAATTGCTTGTCGTCCTTTATCAAAGGTCCGAGTCAATCACACATCCATACAAAGCAAGACAATTTCCAGGACAATAAAGTATGCATAATGTGGTTACTGTCACTATGGCTTACCTTGTCAGACTCAGTGTTGACTGGTGTGGCATCAGATTTGAGCGGGGTTGCAGCCTCAGCTGGCTGGGTCACAGAGCTCAATTCAGTAGCATACATTGGGTTTTCAACACTTTCCTATAAGGGAAAAGTTTCAGTGAACTTAAAAATTAACCAAAAGTCAACATTTAAATTTTACCGAACAAATTGCATTTTTTTTTTTTATGAAACCTGATATGTTCCAGTCCCTCCGCTGAAAGTCCAAAAATCCAAAAGATCCAAAAAATTCATAAAGGCATCATAAAATGAATGCATGTGAATCAGTTTAATCCAAGTCTTATGAAGAGAGAGAATCAATTTATATGATGAACAGATTTAATTTAAGCTTTACCATATGTGATATTAGTGCATCATATACAGTATGGTAAACATGAAAGCCTGTGTGTGTGTCACATGTTAGAACAAACCTTGTGCATCATGTATGAATGTTTGAGCTTCCTTTTTTACCATACAGCATGTGATGTGCTCTATGTGTTGATCATTATTTAGATGTAAATAAAAGCTTAAATCTGTTTAATCATCTAAATTTGGTTACCTGGACTTTCATCTACTTAGTACATGTCGAGACAGAAACCACTTTAGGATTCATTAAAATTAACCAAAGTCTTATGGGTTTGGAATGGCATAAGGATAAGTAAATGATGACAGAAATGTCATTTTAGGGAGAACTATCTGTTTAAGCTCTTCATCTAATTCACAAGCCTACAGTAGCTTGCACTTCTGTTAGATATGTGTGCTGTTTATTGCATTTGAGACATGTTTTCCTCAAGGCATAACTTGCATCTTACGGTTATATCGTTAAATGGTAGGAAACATCTGCAAATGTTACAAATTGATGCTAGTATTTACATTTGCCATAAGGGCTCATCCTAAACTTCACTGAACGAACATTGGTGTGCACATGTGGATCAAATAGACGGAGTAACAATCATTCTGACTTTATTATAACAGCACCATAAACTGCAGTTTACTAAGTGTGTGTTATACTGTTTCTTTTAGTATACCACCATTTAATTATAGATAGATAGATTAGATTAAGATAGATAGATTAGATAGATAGATAAGATAGATAAATAGATAAGATAGATAAGATAGATAAGATAGATAGATAGATAGCTTTCCCCCTGCTGGACTGAAAACATGAACAGATGTATGTATCAAACCATAATTTTTGTGTACCACTATATCCCTAATGTATTTGCTGTCTTGTGAGTAGGTGGCAGGGTATACTACATCTAAATGAATGAAGGAGCTTATGGTTGGTAACTGCTTGCAGTCCTTCTTTATCTGAGCGGTCACTGGATTCTCAAAAATAGTAATCGATCAAACAACCAAACAAAGCATGATCATTTTCAGGACAATAAAGCATGCATCACATGGTTACTGTCACTACGGCTAACCTTGTCAGGCTTAGTGTTGACTGGTGTGGCATCAGCTTTGACAGGGGTTGCAGCATTATTCGGCTGGGTCACAAAGCTCAACTCAGCAGCATACACTGGGTTTTCAACATTCTCCAGAAAGTAAGAGAAAAAAAACAAAAAAACAGTGAGCCTAAAAAGCTTTTAAATGACTCATTTCACAATTTCAGTCAAGATTTAAGGGATAGTTCACCCAAAAGTCTGGGTAAAAAAGTAGTTCATCAAAAATATCCAGTCTAACAACACAACCTGAAAAATATTTAACATAAATGCAGACAATATGCAGTAAACTCTTTTTGCCAGTAGAGGTCATACTTTGGCAGGCCCATTCATGACTGTAGTGGCTACAGCTGTAGGAGCAGCTGGAGATCCCTGTGCATCATCACTGTATGCTGGGTTCTCAAAACTCCTCCCTGTTCCCTCCACTTCTACTGATGTGCTGGATTCCTATATTGACGAAGGGCAAAAGGTATTAACATGGCAAACAATCCTCTAATTGGCATGGACCTTTTTTCTTATTATTAGTGTTGAAAACAGTTTTGCTGCTAAATATTTTTGTGGGAAAGGATACTTTTTTAGTATTCTTTATTGAATAGGAGTTTTTTTTATTTTTTTATTTTTTATAAAATCTTTTGTAACATTACAAATGTCACTTTCGGTCCCCGGCAGTGTGTATTTATAATATACTATATATGCTATATGTTGGGTATGTTTCAAAATACATGGTGAGTACAAACCTCTTTGGGAACATTGCTGCTATCATTCTCAGATTCAGGTGGATTGTTTCGTTTAGAGTTGCCACCCCTAATTATATGAAGTAAAACCAAACCAAAGGTTATATACTGTAACTGTATTTACATAATATCTACATTCATTATATTAACTTTTTTCTAATATTCAGTAATATTCATTATATACCCTTTTTTCTAATATTCACTAATTTTTATTATATACATTTTTTTTTCATCCTCACCAGAAGCTGGGCCTACTGAAGTTAGAGGCACTAATAGGCAGATTAATGTTATGCAGAGTGTTCATAATTTTCTCCTTCTTTTTTGCAGAATATATCAGGCAACCCAGGAAAAGAACCACAACAGCTGTCACTCCAAGAGCAATAGCAACTGTGGATGGACAGAGAAAGAGACAGAATGTGGGTCATGTGGTCTTGTTTGTTTGCCTAAGAGAACAGCTTGAGAAGTTACTGCTTGATATCTTACATGCTGATATCATGTGCTTGCATAAATGTTACCTGAGGTTGTGACTACACCATAAACACTGGTCTCACAGAAATATCCTTTCCATTCAGGGGGGCAACTACAGGGGGCAATTAACAGTCAGCATTGTCACATTCATAAATTTATCCATCCCAGATTTTAAAATTTTTTTTAGTTTATGAAACATGCATGTCGATATCAGATCACAAGCTTACATGCAGAGCGCCTTGTTGTCATCAAAATAACAGGTTCCACCATTCTTGCACTGGCATGGAGGGGGCATGGTGGGCTCAGGCTCAACCCCTGTTAAATCAAACATCACAAAACTCAATTTGATGGGAGGGGCTGCTATATTTAGACCTGAACAGTAAAATGTGCCACATAGTTTTAGTGCAAGTACTTACATCCTTTATTATCATTGGAACATAGAGATTGACGTCAACAATGTTAGTTGCAGTAACTAAAATGAATTGGTTTATGGTCATATCGTTAAGATGACCATAAAGATATGAGGTATAAAAATAGGTACCTGCGTCACATTCAGTACTGCTGCCAGGGAAGAAGCTGGTGCCCTCTGGGCAGGCGCAGGTGTAGCCTCCCGGCCTCAGCAGACATAGATGACTACATGTGCCCTTACAAGGGTTCTTCACTGTGGAGACAATTTATCCCACATTCAACTCACTATATATCTATACAATCAATATAATTGTCTACCAACAAAATCCTAATTACTATCATTACATTTTTTACATCAGCACAGTAATAAAAGTTAGCTAAAGTTTAAACACAGACTGGATTTGTAGATCATCATGCAGATCTTGCTTTACTGTGGTTACTCACAAGCTATAGAGTTGTATTTCTGCTTCTGGTAGACATTGATCTGAGTAAGCCAAGGTCCTGCTATTAGGAGTCTGGTTTTGGTGCCCTTGCCAAACTTGTTCTGTCTGAACACTTCACCCTTCTCCTGCGTGCTCCAGTACACATGGTCTTCAAACACATTTACACTAAAAGGGTTTCGTGCATCTGAAAGAAAAGAAATGTGGTAGAAGATATGAATGTCCCATTTTGACAACGTAGTGATTTGTTTTAAAAGATCATACAAAAATGATTTGTATATTTAATTGCATGTTAAGTAAAATTAAAATGTGTTATAGTTTAAATTCATAGCTATTTATTGATAAATAGCTGAATTCTGAATGTTGTTTTCATAATTACTTCTATTGTCCTTAAAATATAGTTAACATTTATTTTTAAGTGTAATACCGAAAAAAAAATTGTTAAAATTATAAACAAGTATTTTACATCTTCTTTAGTATATTTCTCAACACATCAAGATAAGTGCTCTTCTTTAAAGCTTGACAAAGATTATTAAAACAATTTGAAATGTACTTTAAAGTAAAACTTTACTATAAACTTTGACTATAACAAATTGATTTGGAAAGTGAAAGTGTAATCAATTTAGGTACATTAAAATGGCCTTTCATTTTATTAATATTATATTGACTGCAAGTTTTTTTTTTTTACACATACTTTTAAGATTTGTATTTTACTACAAGTGCACAGGGTTTTTTTTTTTCAAATAAATAGTGGTTTCTACTGAGGAATGTGGGCTCAGGCAACTGATTTCTGAGTCAGTTGAGCTTACCTATAAAAACTGATAATTGTCTGCTCTGTCCATCTGGCAGGATGGACTCAATGCGACTCTCCTTTGCATCTGACCAGTAGATCCGGTCACTGTTTGTGTAGTCGATGGACAAGCCTGTAGGCCAACCCAAAGCACTGTCCACTAGAACCCGTCTCTCTTGACCATCCAACCAGCAGCCTTCGATACGTGGGTTGTTGCCATTGTCTATCCAGTAAAGCATGCTGCACCACAACATGACAAAACAAAATGAAAACATTGGCATTAAAATGTACCTGAGCTTGAAAGAGAAGCAGAGCTTTCTACTTTTATGGTGCTTTTTTATACTTTTATTTATTTATTTATTTTGGAAACTTTTCCTTTATGCTCCAGAGATAAAATACCACCATGTGGATTTGTAAAGAGATGAAGGTAGGTAAATGATATCAAAATATTTTTATTTAGGGGTGAACTATCCCTTTAAACACAACACTGCCAAATAGGATGTAAGTCTCACCTCAAACGAGGGTTTACGGCCAAAGAATTGGGTTCTTGCAGGTCAGTTTTAACCAGATGCTTCCTGTAACGCCCGTCCAACATGGCCACCTCCAGACGTTTGAGCTGTGCATCAGCCCAGTACAAATTCCTGTATAGTATATTAAAGTATATATCATATATCATGAGCTGTTACAGACTGATTCATTATCTGCTTTGTCAAAACAATTATTATTGTTTTTAATTTCATTCAGCTTTATTGCATAGTTTGAATATTTTTTTACCTGCCAACCCAGTCCACTGCAATCCCATAAGGCTTGGTGATGTACTTGATGTCCAGGTCGACAGCAGCGGCAATGTTATTACTATGATCATCCACAGCTGGCAGATAAGCTCTTTTAATACCACCACGCAATGCACCATTTCCTTCTACTGTAAAATACACCACACCTAAAACACACAAGAGAGGTGACAAAATGGGAAATGGTCTTCCATTGTAGAGGGTTCAGGAGTAATGTAATTTTTGAGGGGCTGAAGCCCTAGAATTGAATACATACTAAGTCCAGTGTTATTGTGGTCCCAGTCGTAGTCTAGTGCTACAATGCGCTCCTCTTCCTCCAAAAAGTCGTGGTACTCCTCTGTCTGGAGGTTGTAGCGTCGAATACGAATGTTCTCTGGCAGCAGGAGCAGCGGTCCAGGACCTAAGAAAGAAGAGCGTTAAGATGCTACACATACTCAGCAATTCTTGTATGTGGTTCCTCATGATTTCTATCCTACCTTCAGCCTCACACTGATTGCCTGTGCCCACTTTCCTGTAGCCCTGGGCACACTCACAGTCATAGCTTCCTTTAGTGTTCTTGCAGGCCTGCGGGCACGTGCCATACTCTAAACACTCATCTATGTCTGCAGGGTGTAAGAATATTGTCAGGATTAAAGTCAAATGAAGCATGAAAAACAGTGAGGGATAAAGCAGATGTACTGGCATACGAAGATCAAACAATCTTTCTGTTTACAGATTACAGATCCTGACTCTGAAAAAAAATTGCTGCCACCACTCTGAAAGAGAAAAGGTACTTAATTCATCTTTTTGTGTCTACCTTTGCAGCGGAAGGTGTTATCCGGATCTACAGCATAGCCAGGTTTACAAGTGCAGATGAAGCCAGTGCCATTCAGGTTTGTACACTCTTGCTGACATAATTTCTCATCACAGTTGCGGTCGTGACCAAAATCTGAAAAGAGTCACTTATCAACTACCTCACAGGCAAAATCTAAGTTCTCACAGAACTGCCTTACAAGGATTACTACATATACTGATCATATTTGGTAATATTTGTTGACTTACTGCAGCCAAGCTCATCTGTAAGGTCTCCACAGTTGTCGTTGTGGTCACACACGTAAGGCAGAGCCACACAGAGGCCGTTAGTGCATTTAAACTCATTGGGTGTGCAGGGAGGGAGAGTGGGTTCCTGACCTGATTGAAAAACACAATTCTTACAGTCTTTACTAACCAGAACAACAGTATATATTACACTAGATACATAATACAGTATTTAACCACACTGCAAATATATTTTCTTAATCAGTATTTCTGTTTGTCTTACCTTATTGCAAAAATTGTGTTTTATTCATGTTTTAAACACTAATCTAACAAACTTTATTGAGGCTTATGCTTAAAACATATCATTTAATATGTTGTCTTCTGTAGAAAATGTATTTTGTAGCAGAGATACTTATACATTTCCACTATTACACTCATTTGCAGTGCCTAGAATATGATCTGAATGTTTAAATGTTTAACTGTTATAATAAAGTAAATGAATTATGGATCTACACGTCTGTTCAAAAGTTTGGGGTCAGTAAGATATATAAATATAAATATAAATATAAATATATATATATATATATATATATATATATATATATATATATTTTTATTTATTTTTTTTTTTTTTTTTTCTTTTTTCAGCAAGGATGCATTAAATTGATCAAAAATGTCAGTACAAGGCATTTATAATATTACAAAAATTATTCTATTTCAAATAAATGCTGTTCTTCTGAATTTTCTATTTATCAAAGAATTCTGTCTATTTATCAAAGAATGCCTAGACAAAGGATTGCAACTTATATAAGAAAAGAATATAAGATATTTTTAATTATTTTCTTTAAATATAATACTTTTTATATTTTCAAACATATTTTTATTTATTTTTATAATCTCATGTGAATATTTAAAATTATTACATCATAATCATAATATACTCTTTTGACTGCAGCCTTGGTAAGCTTAAGAGACTTATTCCCAAAAAAAAAAAAAAATCTTACCGACCCTAAGCTTTTGAATGGTAGTATCTTTCGTTGTGAAAAGATGTGTGTTAATCTCTTACACTTGTCCTCCTTTTCATCACTGCCATCACCACAGTCATCTTTTTTGTTGCACATGAGACCACTAAAAATGCAGTAGCCATTGTCACAGCGGAATCTGGCTGGCATTTCACACGTTATGTTCCCTGATCAAAGAAAATTGTGATAGTAAGACACTATTAGCATGTTCCTGATGAAAAAAAAAAAAGCTTAGGCCGACATACATTTCCAGGTTTATGTTTAGACTAAGAGAGGTGTGTGTTATAATTGTAATGGTTAAAACAATCTAAAACCAGTATAATTTCAGTTTCGTATAATGTCTTACAGCATAGCCTGAGTTGCTCATCTGAGCGGTCTCCGCAGTCGTTGAAGCCATCGCACACCCACTGCTGGTTCACACACAGCTTGTTGTCACACTGGAACTGGTGTGGCGGACAATGGCGTCCTCCAGGATAGCGAGTTGCTGTTGTGAAAACAAAAGGTACAGAATAATTCTAGTATATGCAATAAGAAAATGTTAAAGTTCCATCTATTTCCAGCCCAGCACACTCACGGCAGCTGGACTCATCAGAGTAGTCCAGGCAGTCGGCAAAACCATCACATTTAAGAGCTTCTGGGATGCAGTGTCCAGATGTACACTGGAATGTCTCAGGACGGCAGGTCCGCAGCTCTGTACAGAAAACAAAATACTTGGTAAATTCCATGCTAATTAAAAAAAAAAAAAAAAAAATCCATGTACAGTATTTTAGCATTTTTAAAGCATATGGTCAATATGGCAAAAATCAATCATATCTTATCACATTTTTTTTTTTCCTCCAGGAAAATCACAATTCACAATTTTATCATGATTCTTTGTCATGTTGGTTTTACTATTTTGCAAGTTGTCTGAGCAGCAAAACCAAACTAATTTCCCTATTTAAAAAAAAGTCTTACAAGGCAACCAAATATAAAATAAAAAAGCACATCTTTTTCTAGGCCAAAGAGGGTGAAGATAAAAATCTTTGTCACTATTTTATCTTTGTTACCAAAAAAAAAATAAGAACAAATAATATACAAATAAAATAAACAGTGCTTTATATTTTAGATACAGGCGGTGTATTTAGCAGCAGCATTCAAGAAATTGAATAAAAAAATCTAAAAATTAAACAATATATACTTCACTGTACACATTTTTCATTGATTCTTATTAAAGCAACTCTTTTAAAGTTCTTTAGTCAAGAGCAATGAGTGATTTTTCTCTTTGTGATTTGTTGTTTTATTAACTTTAAAGGGGTATTTCGCCCAAAAATGAAAATCCTGTAATTGTTTATTCACTCTCACGTTGTTTTAAACCTGAATGAGTTTCTTTCTTCTGTTGAACATAAAAGTTATTGTTGGAAAACATTGGAGTGAGTAAATATTGATAGAATTTTAACTGAGTGTCTATTTACACTAAGTGCAAATAGTCCGCCTTGTTGGCAGAGGCTATTTACACTTACTCCACCCACCAGTGTGTGATTAGGGTAGTCAAGACTACAAAACACATCTGCCAAGTGGTGTAGATGGTAAAACACGTGCCGTGGTCTTTTTGACGCAATCAGTCCGAGTTCAAATCATCCCTTTGGCCGAACATCTTTTTCTTTCTTTTCAAATCTCATATCACATTGGAAAGTAATTTATTGTCAATAAAAATGAAGGAAATAATCAATATGTTGAAAATAATGTATCGGTTAGGGTAGGTGTAGGGATAAGTTGACATCCATTTAATAATAGAATCAATAGCTATTTGAACTTAGTGTAAATGGCATATTGCTTAGTGTAAATAGAATCCATTGCTATTTGCAATTAGTGAAAAGAGAATCCTTTGCTGTTTGCACTTAGTGTAAATAGAATCTATCGTTAAGAAAATATGCTATTTTCACTTAGTGTAAATAGCATCTAATTGCTTTTTTTTTTTTTTTTTTTTGATAACTAGATTACTAAGAAAGCTGTAGTGGAAATGCATCGCTCATGCAGTGACCTGTGGTAACTGAGGTATAGAAGTGCTGTTGTGGTAGCCAGTGGAGTGTAATCAAGAAGGGTATGACATGAAATCTGAGCACCACTTTCTGGTCCTCTGCAGAGGCTTAGTCATGCTGGTTGTAAGGCCCACCAGTACACCACTGCCATAGTCCAGTCTCAAAATTACAAGTCTGTGGATGAGGATCTGTGCCTCAGGAAGAGTCAAATTTTTATAATGTTGCAAAGTATGAACCGACACAACCGTGCCGGTTGTTGAGACGTGGGTAGAAAAGCTCTTTTTTTTTTTTTGCTGTCCTGGTTGGTGTTTTGGACCGCAATTGCACAATAAAGTTGTGGTCAACTGATGAGTTTGCAGGGATGATATCCATTAGTGTTATAACGTGTTTAGAGGACAGGGGTTGAAAAAAAGAAGTTGAAAAGAAGGAGAGAGTTAACAGGGTTTAATTTATGTCGATTTCAACTTACCGCAGTCTCGCTCATCAGAATTGTCCCCACAATCATTGTCATGGTCACAAACCCAAGATCCTGGAATGCACCTCTGGTTGTCACAGCGATATTCACTCTCAGAGCAAGGTCTTGGTTCTATGAGCACATACATGGAAACTCTGAGCTACATACAATACATGCCTAAGAGTTGGATGGATGGATCAGTATATTACTCACCACAGTTTCTCTCATCAGATCCATCTCCACAGTCATTGTTCCCATCACAGCGCCAGCGAATGGGCACACAGCGGTGGTTATCACAGCGGAAATCTCCCAGAGGGTCACAGGTCAGCTCATCTGCACGCAGCAAAATGGGGAGGTTGATTTTCATTTATTTGATAAATGTTCAAAGTAAATGAAATTATAATCCCTTTTATGTAATCCATCAAAAGGGATATTCATTGTTGAATTATGACAAAGGATTCTCTGATAATAGCTGGTTTATTATTTGCATCTAATAAATCCAATATTTAAGATCTTATGCAAACAAAATGCTTACAAAAGTAAAATTGTGTTTTATTTTTAAATAGTTGAGTTAGTGAAGTCAGTAAAAAGATTCCAACAAGTGTCCTGCATGAGGAGAACTCATTGAATACTGTTTAAAATCATCCCAAGATGAACCTCATGTTGGTTATTGTGCAGAGGTCAAACGAAAAACTTCCATTTGTGTTCATCATTTTAATGGAATAGTAATAATATATAAATGAGCAGGTTTGTCCAAACTGCCTCATTATATGGGACTTACGGCAGCTCTGCTCATCACTGTTGTCTAGACAGTCGTTGCTGCCATCACACACAGCCCACAGAGGTATACAACGATAGTTTGTCTTGCAGGAAAACTCAGTGTCCGCATTACATTTGTGATCAGGACCCACTATGAAAAAAAATTGAGTAAAGAGACAAATATTAAAGGTCAGTTAACTCCGAGCTGTTAAAGAATGGCCCATTTTCCCAAAAGGACACTCACTGCACACATCATATGGCTCATCTGAGTTATCTCCACAGTCGTCCTGTGCATCACACACATAGCTTGGTGGTATGCAGCGTCCATTTTTGCATTGAAACTGTCCAGGTTTGCAGGTTTTCTCAGCACAGCTATCAGCTTCCTCGTCGCTGCCATCCGCACAGTCCTCCACGCCATCGCAGTGCCAGGATATTGGGATACAATGTTTATTTTTACACTGGAACTGGTTCTCAGAGCAACGATGGTCACCTGGGTTACAAAAGAGTAGCATAACTATTAATTTAAAAAATTACCAGCAGGACCCAAACTATAAATTTCAGTTACCAGATACAATAATCAGCACAACCAAAAATTGTTATATTGATAATGACTTCATTAAACGTTTTCAAATTTTCTTGTTACTGTCATTATAACAGTGCATAAATGCACAAGTGTTACATACTGCAGAGTGCAGCATCTTCATCAGATCCATCTGGACAATTATTATGGCCATCACAGAGGAAAAACGGGTAGGTGCAGTTCCCATCCTGGCACTGAAAGCGTCCAATTGGGCAGTAACGTGGAGAACATGTCTGTGGCTCGTCAGAGCCATCCCCACAGTCTGACTGACCATCACACTTCCACCATATGGGAATGCACCTGGAGATAATAAGCAAACAGAGAAGAGAAGTGAGAGTGGAAGAGCATAAGATCGTTAAATTATCATCTTGCACATTAAATACACATTAAAACTTTGTAAGAGAATGGATTCACTTACTTCTCATTGTCTCCACAGCGGAACTGAGTACTGGAGCAGTCAGCCACACACTGTATCTTAAAGCCAATAGCCAGACCAATGAAGTGATCCGGACACTCACATGTGGCTGTTGTCCCACCCGGGCCAATCAGACACAGGTGACTACAGGTCAGGTCATGGTTATTGCATGGATTGTTACCTAAGAAAATATTAATAAAACATTCAAACAACTATCATACAAATATAGTTAATGATGAAATGAATGATATATATAGCCTTACTGCGTGGCTGTCTGTAAGGGTGGTAAATGTGGATGTCATTAGGGCGGTGTGTGTTGTTTCCCATTACAACACGGTTAGCACCAGTGTATTTGTGGGCTCTATTTATGGTATGGGTGTTCCAGTCGGTCCAGTACACTAAATCCTCAAATAGAGTCAGAGCAAAAGCATGGGGCATGGACCCTGTTATAGCCCTATGCCTATTTTGTCCATCCATATCAGCATAACTGTTGAAAAAAGGACAGTATAGATATAGATTCTATGGGTACATGATGAATTGGTACTATATATATTTATATGATCACAACTGTGCTGATATAGAATTTAAAACGCATATTTGAAGTTTAAAACACTATATTCTTGTCTTAATAACTCTTAAAACTACATTCTGTGCACAACAGTAGTATTTGTAAAATGATAGTGGGTTTACTCCTCTGCCATTGGTGCTCACTGTAAGAAATGCTGCAAGTGGAGTGATAAAAATGGCGAAATGGTTTCTATGCTGATTTATAATATTTATAATACTGTATGCATTACATAAAGCAGGCCTGTCTGTTACTGTCTGAAGATCAGATCTGGTTTGAATACAGTACAGGACATGGCTTACTCAAGGAAATTGAGGTGAGCGTCAGCAAAAAAGATCTTGTTGTTGGTGTAGTCGATGGTCAGGGCGTTAGGCCACACTAGCTTGGTAGTGATAATAGCTGATTTACTGGTTCCATCCATGCCAGCTCTGCCAATGAAAGCCGTCCGTCCCCAGTCTGTCCAGTATAGCCATCTGACCGGAAATGGGAGGGGGAAAGTTTGCACACATGAAAATAGCAGAGTTTTAACTGAACAAATATATTAAACATCTGTTATTTTAGCTCACCCATATTTAGGGTTAACAGCAACAGCCCGCGGATTGGTGAAGCAGTATGTAGAGTTAGCGTCAGCACAACCTTTCAGAAGTTTTTTCCGGTAACGTCCATCAAGTTCAGACACATGAATGGCTCCCGCAGTCACATCTGCCCAGTACAGCTTCCTGCAAGAAAACACCCACTCGTAGATTAACCTCTCATTTGTTTTTACAACATTCTTTACGTAAATAAAATCGTGAATCAAGCCCCTCATTAACCTACCGGCCCACCCAGTCCACAGCCAGGCCTTCTGCTCCATCCAAGTCACTCTTCAAAATGACCTCCCTTCCTGTCCCGTCTAAATACATCCTCTCAATGCGCCGTGTGCCAGCATCCACCCAGTATAAACGCTTCTCAATGGTATCAAAGTCCAAAGCAACAACGTTTGATAGGCCCTGCAGCACCATCGACAAGGACGATCCATCAGTGGTCAGGTTACGGATGTAGTAACGATTGCTGTAGAGGAGGTACGGTGCAATCCCACTGTTCTGCCGGCAGGTGCGTCCATCAGGCTCCCGCAGGTATCCCGGTGCACACTTGCAATAGAAGGAGCCCGCAGCATTCTCACACACCTGACTGCATACTCCTGGTTCCTCTTTGCATTCGTCTATGTCCTCACAGGCCTTGCCGTCTGGCATGAGTTTGTAGCCATCTCTGCAGGAGCAGTAGTAACTCGTCAAAGTGTTTACGCAGTTCTGAGCACACTGGTGAATGGCTGGGTTATTGCACTCATTTATGCCTGTGGAGAGACAGAAAGGCACATCGTTATCTTGACCAGTTATTTATCCAGTTCATTAGCTTCATTTTAATCATAAATGTGCTATTGAAAAAGGAAGTGTAATTTATTTATTTGTATATGCATCTGCTGTAATGACAATATGATCTGAATTTGCAAATGTATTCAGATAGAACTATGTGGTCAGAGCTTAACTCAAGTGTCAAAACTAAAATGTATATTTTATATGTAAATATGTACAGTGGCGTAATTTCCACTGGGGACAGGGGGGACATGTCCCCCCCACTTTCAAATTCATTTGTTTTTTTGTGTTTTTATGCCTTTATTTAGATAAGACAGTGTAGTTTTACAGGAAGCCAAGTGAGAGAGAGAAGGGGGTGGGATCGGGAAAGGTCCACGAGCTGGGATTCAAACTCGGGATGCCTGCAACGCAATGGCGCTATATTTCGGCACACTAACCACGAGGCCAGCCTTCACCAACCTCCCGATGGGAGTGGCAGTGCGAGAGAGGAGGGTGCACCGAAGAGAGCATTAAGGGAATGAGCGTCGCCGAAGTGCCGAAGGATGCCGGGCTGTTGAATTCCTTAGAAGCGCCATGGCCCGAGAAGGACGAAACCGCGGACCTGAGAGGGGAGCGCGTGCGGCCGCTGGACTCTGCCCCTTACCTGGACACTTCCCTTTCGAACACTGCCCCTCCTTCACGGAACCCCCAGCACGATGAGGACACCAGATCCCCTGATTATTTTGAACACTTTTATTCCCCCTTTTGGACACTTTTTGTTATTTTATGTTCAATAAAAGCCTCTCCGAGGCCTGACGTCACGCCCACTGTGTTTGTCGTTACTCCTCCCGCCACAAGGCTATAATAGGTTGTGTAATTGTCTATAGCTCTGTATCATGCTTGAAAAATTTGGTCTCTCTTTGCACTTTAAATATTAAGAGAGTAGCCTAGCCTACGTTGATTATGGCTGCACTTAATACGACTAAGAAAAAACTGTGTTGTTTAGACTATTTTTATTTGTAAGGTTTTTATTTATATTTGTGAAAAGATCTTCAGTTAAGAGGTCAAACGTTCTTGAAGCTCATAATTCATGTACAGTTCTAAGGTCTGAAGAAACTCACATATAATCATACAGGAGAGAAGCCAGTCAGTTGAGTTTGTAATGTATGTAAATGCAGGAAATGGGATTCATACCGAAAATATTTTTCCCCATTTGGTGTCCCCCCCATTTCTCAAACCAAAGTTACACCCTTGACTATATATGTCCATTTATTATGTCTATACAACAAATATTATTCTTTTTAGCAGTTTTAAAATAATATTTTTTGATTTCTTATTTCTACTTCCTATTTTTATTTCAAATAAATGTCGAAAGTTTTGCCTATGAAATTAAAATTCAAAATGTATTACAAAAAAAAAATCTATTTTAATAATCTCACAATATTGCTCACAATTTTTACTGTATTTTGATCAAATTAATCCATTACATACCACACTTTAGTCGTATTGGCTTTACAAACTCATAATTGTAATTTTCAGTATTGCTTTACCCTTTTGATGGTGTTGGATAATCAGAGAAACTTTTTTTTTTTTTTATAGAACAGACAGAATTCAAAATTAATTTTGAAGGCCTTATTCACACCTTTTCAAATAATGTATTTGGTATTTTAAAGTGAGCCTTTTCCCAAATACAAAGCGGTGTCTTACCACAGCCCTTCTCATCACTGTTGTCAGAGCAGTCGCTTTGATGGTTGCAGACCTTATGGATGTCAATGCACTCCCCAGAATTGCACATGAAGTCTCCAGGTGCACACGTGGGTTCTGGACTTCTGCACAAGCCCTCAAGTTCATCAGTGCCGTCCTGACAGTCTGTATAACCATCACATACATACGTCGATGGGATACACACTCCATTCTGGCAGGTGAACTCCTGACTGGTGCAGGTGCGGTACGTGCAGCCGATCTCGTCACTGCCATCCCCACAGTCATTGACGCGGTCACAGCTGAGGAGGAGTATTAGATGCACAATATAGATTTTATAAAGATTTTGAGAAGCATTTGATTTGATGCATTGTTTGCATGAGGTACTAGAGGGGATGAACTCACTGGAAGGGCACCAGAATACAGCGACCATTGGCACATGTAAACTCGCTCATGTGGCATGTACGGTTGGGGCAGTTGTGCAGCTCATCTGCGGCATCTACGCAGTCCTTCTCACCATCACACACATATCTCCATGGAATACAGCGTGGAAAGCCCGGGTACCAAGTGGAGCATGTGAAATCACTGGGGTTACAAGTCCTTGATCCTGAAATACAAAATACAAGTCAGACAAGAGGTAATATATGCATTGACTTGCTGGTTTCTACCATCTTAAAAATGGATGATAGGCCTCACCGCACTGCAGTTCCTGGGCCTCATCACTGTTGTCTCCACAGTCGTTGTTGCCATCACATACCCATGTTTCCAGAATGCAGCGTCCATTCGCACAGCTGAACTGCTGAGGGCTGCAAGTGTAAACATGTACCTCTGTGGAAAAAGAAAAAGAGAGTATTAGATAGTGGTTCCAGGATCAGCTTCATAGAGAGATGAGGAATTTGACATGTACCGCAGGTGGGTGGCTCATCTGTGCCGTCCATACAATCTTGGAGGATATCACACACCCATGACTGGGGAATACACCTTCCGTTATCACAGCGGAACTCATCTGCCGAGCAGGTCCTGCCAGCTGTTGACCACAAGTTTACCATTTTTTTTTTTTTTTTTTTAATTATTCACTCAAAAAATGAAACGTCTATTATCATGAAGGACATCTGCAGACAACAGCTGAAAGCTGAGACCCTGTAACTCACCACAGAAGAGTGGATTTTCATCACTGTTATCCCCACAGTTGTTAAAGCCATCACACAGGCTAGTTGAAGAAATGCAGATGTTGGTGGTGTCACATTTTACTGAGCCAGGTGCACAGGTTCTGTCCGCTAATAAATCAAACAAATATGTTTTTCTCTGTTACCAGAAATTACATACTTCATCTTAAATATCACACCAGCTAAAGAGAATCTTGTGCAGGGCAAAACATCAATGCTTGTTTTAGTTTAAAAGGGAACATCTAAGAGGCAGAAAATTCCAAGCAATTTGTGGGTAATACTTGTATATACTTATAAAGTACTTACAAATCATTAACAAACTATTAGTTTATAGGTAATTCAAGTTAATGCATTAATAGATTCTTACAAATAGTGAGTTCTTCATTCATTGTCACTGTAATTAACCAAACTATTCTTTTATTTATTATTTTATTATTATAACTAAATCTAAAACTTAAAAAAAAAGTTTTCAATGATTAAAATAGCAAACATTAGAACAAATAATATAACAAGTATTATATTAAACTTCAAAACTTTTGAAATATAAAAAATGAAAAAAAAAAAGAAGTATGAAAAAAAAAAACATTGGAAAATTACAAATGCACATGCAGTTACTAAAATATAAGCTAAAATGAAAACTGAAAATCTAATATCTAATTAAAATATTAAGAAATACTGTATTAGTATTTATATAATACTAAAATATTGCACTCACGGCAGTTAACTTCATCAGTGGTGCCATTGTCTCTGCAGTCACTGATTCCATCACACACAAAAGCCGCACTGATGCATCGTCCATTAGCACAGGTGAACTCTGTGACAGGGTTACAGGTTGGGAAGGGACAGCCATGCTCATCGCTGTTATCTCCACAGTCGTTTGCGTAGTCGCACACATAGCGCAGAGGCACACAGCCTCCATTATCGCAGGTAAATTCCGTAGGTAAGCAGGTGTGGAAAGCTGTAGAAAGCACATTAATGTTTGCATTTTTTACAATTCAGGTATAAAAAAAAAAAATGGTACAAAACTAAATAAAACAATTTTTTACTTGATAGGGTCACTTACCACACACTCTCTCAAGCTCATCTGAGCCATCCTTGCAGTTCCTGTAGCCATCACATTTCCAGCGCCTGGTCAAACAGGTTCCGTCCAGACAGGTGAACTGGTCCCCATGACACCGCTGCCCATTGTCAGGGATGCAGTCTTTCCCATCGTTGGCCAAATACCAGTTACCAGTGCTGGGACACTGACACTCTGGACCAGATGGACCTGAGATAAAATGATAAACAAATGACATAAGATGTCATAAGATGTAAGGCTCCTAAACCAAAACCAAAAATCAAAAGAAAAAAAAAAAATCACACAAACTGGTATTTGTATACAGTGGTTCCAAAGGTCTAAGAGCAAGTAAAAAGTGTTCCATTTTGCTTTTTTAATTTGTATTCATTTATTTACAGAAAAATAAATATTTTTATTATAAATTAAAAAATTCATTCAAAAATATTAGAATTTCTTAAAATTTTCTCTTTTGCTTTAATTACAGCAGTACTGATCATGTTCTCCAACATGACTTTATAATTGTACTGTATGCACAAAGAGTTCCATGATGAATGTCACAAATTTAATTAATTGGTTAGTGACCTAGAAATAGTGCAGAATCTGTTATATTATTTATTTTAAATGTTAAGGCTCAGACTTTCACTGCCCACTGTATCATATGGTTGCCTTTAGACCAACCTGCGACACAAACATGGCTGCAGCCTCCATTGAACAGCTGGCAGGGACTCGAGCATTTCTCCTGCCTACTGGCAGAGAAGACGTGAATGTCATTGGGTTTGTACTGGAGATTACTGGCCATCATAATCAGACCAGAACCATCATCCTTGTTGGCGCGGTACACAATCCGTGTGTTCCAGTCAGTCCAGTAGATATCCTGTTGGAACACTGTCACAGCAAATGGGTACTGTGCCTGACTAAGAATGACCTCCCTGTTTTGTCCAGTCAAAGAGGCACGCTCAATCTTATCCCTGTAAAAGAGAGAGACAAAAATCATTTTTAGTACAGACAACAAACATTCAACTGACAAAACTGATGTAAAAAAAAGAGATCTGTATAAACTGACAGTGTTGAATCAGCCCAGTACAGCAGCCGTTCATCATAATCCAAAGACAGAGCATTAGGTTGAGAAAGACTTGTGTTTATTATAGGGATCCGGAAGTTTCCACCAAGTGTGGCTCGTTCAATTTTAGCAGGGGTTCCCCAGTCAGTCCAGTACAGGTATCTGAGCAAGCAAAATCAATTTCAGAGTTATTCATGAATTTATTACCTCAATATGGCTGGAACAGTTTAAACTATTTTAAAAGCCCTGGAAATTTCATACTTAAAGTTTTAAAAGGGATTTAACACTGCATTGTGATATCAAAGGTATACAAGTAAAGCGTGGAATGATGCAGAGTTTGCATGTAACACGGCAGCATTAATTGAGGTGAGAAAGAGTTTTGTTGTATTATTGCCGTTATGGTCAAAAAAGTCAAATCAGGACGAACTGGATGGTTCAGAGATTATGTTCTAACCTAGGGTAAAGTCTGTAAAGCAGGGCTACACGATTTGGGCATCATCACCTAATCAGACAGCAGCTTTTACATGTTTACATTTGTCCACATCAAGTAGCTTTTGCAGGCCTATGTAAAAGCAATCAATCTCTGTATGTGGGTTTCTTTTAAAAACATTTTGCAAACATGAGGCTAAGCATTTAATTTTCTGGTAAAGCCCTTGGAATGAGGAGGAGATATAATGATTATATGTGACACTGACCAGCGAATCCCAATATAATGGCTATTGCGTTTACACTGTACTCATGTGATCACAATACGTCCTCAACAACCTTTGGTGTTCAATATGTGGACAACATTCACATACAGGTTTCATATTTAATGGCAAGTGTGAATGCAGGAATACTCAAATCAGATTCAGAGATGAATTTGTGTGAGGCTGCATTTACTGTGAACTGAGCAGCTCTGCGACACTAAAAACACCTGATCACGAGATGCTCGCTTAAAAAAGAACACACATATCACTCTGTAACACAGAGCACTTGAGCTTGCTTAATTAAATCACTAACTTTGCGACTGGATAATTACACAAAGCATATTGTGGTTTAATTTTATTTTCGATTAATCATGCAGCCCTAATGAACAGTGTGAAATATGGAAAAAGATAACCCAGGTTCTGTTAACCAAGGATTTACTTTTAGGTGTGAACAGTTCTTACCCATAGCATGGATCCACCACAATTGCTCTGGGGCGGTCACCACGTGCGATGAAGGAACGGTTTTGGCCATCTATTCCCATAGACTGCACACTCCGATTGTAATAATCTGTGAAATAAAGACGCTTGTGGATCCAATCGTAGGCCAGACCTTCAGGATCATACAGATCTAACAGATGGAAAGAAAGCAGAGAACTCTTTAACATTTTTATTGACTGGTTTCTGCTTATTCAGTCTGAAAATATTAAAGCATTAGACTATACCATTGGCTATGGTGACCGGTGGGATAGTGCTGCTGGTGGTTGTGATGTATCCTATTTTACTCCTGCCTAAACCCAGATACTGGGTAAAGAACACTCTCTTGTCCTGGAAGTCAAACTCTGTGGCTAAAAGGCCGTAACCCAGATTATAGGTGGGGAACGGGGTGCTGTGATCCTCTGGGTCTAGCCTGATGCTGTTCATAGTGTAGTCCGTGGTGAAGATCAGGTACTCATCCAGGCCAAAGCCACACGAGATTCCATTGCTGAGCAGAGAGCCATGGGCACAGGCACATTTGGGTTGCTGCTGTTCGGGCATTGCAAAACAAAACTGTTGACATCGCCCGTTGTCCTCTTGGCATGGGTTGAAACCTACCAAGTTGGCAGAAGTGGGCTGAACATGGGAGTCAAACACTACAACATCTGTCAGATCGTCAATACCATCTCGGATCACCTCAGGTGTGTCTGTATTCCCAGGACTCTTGCTGGCCTGGAAGAGTTTACCCAGTTTGCGATCCACCCACAGCATGTAATTACCAAAGATGGCGACACTGTATGGTGCAGGGTAGCGACTACCATAGCGAACAATCTGCCGCTGAGAACCATCAGCCGCCATGCAGGAAATCATATCCAGTGCGTCATCAACCCAGTACAGGAAGTTATTAGTGTAATCGACTGTTAACCCTCTGGGGGATGACAGGCTCTCAGAGGCAAGAACTGTCCGATTGGTACCATCCAAAAGTGCACTCTCAATCTTGGGTGACTGGCCAGCATCAGTCCAGAAGAGGAGACGTAATTTAGGGCTAACGGCAATATCCATGGGACGATCCACTGAACTCTTCAGTAGGATTAGTCGAATGCTTGTGTTCAGACGTAACACCTCAATGTATGTTTGAGAGGTATATGCGTTAGTGAAGTACAAGTTTCCTGACATAAAAAAGAAAAGAATTAGCCCGATATATAAACACATACCAGCCACTTTCACAGTATACACAGTATGCACATTAATGTACCTGCGATCCAATCTACTGCCAAACCCTGAATGCTTCCGGTGCCTAACTGACTGATGACAGTAGAATAGCGTGAGCCATCTGTCTTGGTCCTGTAAATGCCTCTGTAGGATGAGTAGGTGCTGTTATCAATCCAGTACAGAAATCCAGAAGAGATGTGCATGTCCACCTTGCTGATAACTGAGTAAGTTCCTACAGAATAAAAGCAGATAATGTTCTAAGTACACAATTCTACTGTGTAACTATTATTATCATTTATTATTTATGTATATATAAATATTATTTATTCTAATTATGTATTCTGTTTATTATTATTCTTTACACAAAATTATATATTTTTTCACAAAATATTATAGATTTCTCAGATGGGAGGCAGATACACTGTCAGTTTAAATCTACACTAAAGACCCTTCTCCTTAGTGTATTGAATATAATTTTTTAAATTCATTTCTTTCAATTGATTAATTGTAAAAGTAATAATGAAAAAATGAAATGAAATTAAAACTACTGCATCTCAAACAAGGATCAAACTGTTTAGCATACTGTAACCAGTACTCACTTGCTCCCACAGGAACCATGGCCTCAGAGTGGTCAGAGCTGTTGATGTGGAATCCTCTAATAAATTTGGCAGAGGAAACTACAGCATAAGATTCATATTGCTCACACTGAGACTCATCCTGAGATGGGATAAAACCTGTGGTGCAGGCGCATGTCTTTTGTCCATTAGGTTTTGGCAGACACAGGTGGGGACAGCCTCCGTTGTTTGTACTGCAAGCATTGGTAGTGCCAGCAGAGTCTAGATTTAAACAGAACATAATGAATAGTTAAAAAAAAAAAAAAAAAAAATTCCAGAAGATTATACTTTTGGCTGGTCTTAAATCGTGCCTAATAAAATGTGTTTTCTAAGGGTATTATCTTGTTTTTGAAGAGTCAACCCCGGCATGCAGAGGTCAATTTTTTTTTAATGACAGCAAAACTGAGTATTTAGCCACTGGCAACATACCAGTACCACTAATCTTGTATGTACTAATCTTGTATCACTCTCTTTTTATCACAAGTTACCAGAGTTCATAGATGACATCTTGCAACCCCTGTAACATCTTCTATGTAGAATAAAGTGCAAAGCTTCACTCACTGTCTCTGGCATGCACTTTCAGTGCCCGCACCCCTGCCATGCCGCTCCTCATCACCACCATGTCTGCGCCTGTGTTCTTGTCCACTCTCTCAATGACCTCATAGTCAAGGTCAGTGTAGTAAAGGTAGTTTTGGTAGACAGTGATGCCCCAGGGGTGAGATAGGCCACTCACAATGGTCACCCTGCTTGCACCATCCATGGTTCCACATTCAATCTGCCGATCACAGAGAAATAACAAAACCAGTAAAATAAAGCAAGTGCATAATTAATAATTCCTACATGTGGATTTATTCTCACCATCCCAGTTTGAGGAACACCCCAGTAGATTTTCCTGGCCTCTATGTCTGCAGCAATGAACTCAACATTGCCTAGGTTACCAGTGTAAAGGTTTCTGCGGTTTCCACCATCCATGTCTGCACTTGCCACCTTTGGTGGAACTCCACTGTCTGAACCTCTGTCTGTCCAGAACAGTGTTCTGCAAGGGTGAGTGGATGATGAAAATACATTAATAACTAAAGAATTAGTGCAGGACAAATGTGTACTAGTCAAAAAATTGTTTACCCCCTGGCTGGATCAAGAGCTATTCCTACTGGCTCTCCAGCTCCCTCTGGTTTCCCTGTGTTTGTGATAATTGTCTTCCTGTAATGTTGAAATCCATCAACCCTAATGACCTTGTGGAAGAAGATATAAAAATAAATAAATAAATATATAACAATAAATAAACAAATAACAACTTCATTCAATAAACTGATATATCATATACGGTCAAGTGTGTTAATGTGTGAAGAAATTATGTTGTTTACCTCAATGGTCTTAACAGAGGGATTAGTGTAGTACATGATTCGTGTTATCCAATCAAACGCGAGACCGGAGGGGGAACCAATGATAGCAGCAGGTGCAAACTGAGTCCGATTCGCCCCATCTGTCTTACTTCTAAAAATTGAGCCCTGGGGGAAAAAAATAATAAAATCTACATAATCTTTCTGTATTTTTCTTTCTGAAAACTTACTTGTATTTTGCTTCACTATTTTGTATATAATTTAACATTTTTATTGGTGTATATAATATATTTAAATAATATATTTAATAAAACAATGTTCTTAGATTTTGACTGATTTACTCACAGTGCCTTGCACCCAGTAGACAAACTGCTCTTGATCATCAAAATCAATATCTCTGCCCTGTGTGATGCCTGAAATTGTTGTCATGGCATTGTTGGACGTGTCATTGGGGTTGAGAGGGATTCCCATAATCACTGTATCTC
This sequence comes from Cirrhinus mrigala, assembly GCA_036247105.1. Classification (NCBI taxonomy): domain Eukaryota; kingdom Metazoa; phylum Chordata; class Actinopteri; order Cypriniformes; family Cyprinidae; genus Cirrhinus; species Cirrhinus mrigala. The sequence goes on from CM070018.1 coordinate 20,761,950, forward strand.
TGACGACCATTAAGAATGGTGTGTCATCTATGAAAAATAATTATTACAGCATCATTAAGTCAAGTAAAAGGCCATAAGACCTCAAGAACTCAATTGGCACATAGTCATTTTGTCAAGACTCTCACCTTTAGTACAAGTACGACCATCGCTGCCAAGGGTCCAGCCAGACTGGCAGTCACACCTGTAGTATCGTGGTCTTAAGTTTGATAGCAGACACAGCTGACTGCATGGATTGTTCTCACAGGGGTTAAGTGCTGTATGGGATCCAACAAACTATGTTAATCAACTAACAAAAAGCAGCCAGAAGTCCTTTCATTAATAACCTACATGAAAGCCTAACCTAAAGGTTGCTTGACAGGGTGAGCCATGACGATACCCATGCACTGGTACACACTGGTCAGAAGGGTTGTGATGTTTCCTCCATGAAATTTGTTAGTCCTCATAATTTGGCTTTTGTAGCGGTCACTCCAGTATATGCTGTCTTCAAAAATGGTTATGCCATGGGGTTGCTGAAGAACCTGCAGACAGAGATAATAAGAAGTGATGAGTAAAATATTCAACATCAGGTAATTCATACTGTGGTCTTATATTTTATGCAAAATATAGATAGGTTTTAACCAAGGACATCAAATGGTTACCATGTCACTAGCAAAGACTTGATGCCTGTTTTTGCCATCATAGTCACAGTAGTCAATATATTTTAGGTACGCGTCAACAAAATATAGTCTTCTGGTTGTGTAATCCAGGGTAAGTCCATTGGGCCAGTATACTTTGCTAGTCACAATTGCTCTTCTTGCATATCCATCCATACTAGCTCGTTCTATTCGAGGGTTCTGACCCCAATCTGACCAGAATATTAGATTGGTGCTGAGAAGAAAAAAGAAGGAATTATAATTTTATGATATAAGACCTTAAAACCCTTATATTATCTTAAAGCAATAATTCATCAAGATTAAAAAAATCATTCTAATTCATTTAGTTAAAAAAATGATAATTTACTCATCTCATAAACCCATAAGACCTCCGTAACACAAGTCAAGATATTTTTAATGAAACCTGAAAGATTTTTGTTCCTACACTGACTTGAGGATCAAAAGTTCATAAAGAGATCAAAAAAGTAATCCATATGAATCAAGTGGTCTTCTAAAGACTTCTGAAGAGACATGATCACTTTACATAATGAACAGATATAATTTAGGCTTGTACTCACATATAAACATCAATATACATGCATAGAGTGCATAAGATATGGTAAACGGAAGCTCAGATATGCTTGCTTGACACACAAGAACAAATGACTTACAACTAATGAGGTTTGTTCTCACACATCCATCACAGGATGAGTAAGCAATGACAGAAATTAAATTTTTGGGTGAACTAATCCTTTTAACAGCAAAACTACTGTTGCATTCTCTCAAAATAGAAACAAATCAGTATGTATGTCCAATATACATACTAGTTGCGAGGGTCTACAGCCAATCCGCGAGGGCTGGTAACATTTTTGGTAATCAAAATCTTCCGGAAACGGCCATCCAGAGTAGATACTTCAATGTTTTCCATGACGTAGTCTGTCCAGTAAATGTTTCTACCCACCCAATCCACTGCTATATCTTCAGGTATCACCAGGCCTGAAGAGAACACCTAACATACCAACATCATCAAATCCCAAACTGTAGTTAATGTATTCTTAAAATTAAATGCATGAGCCTGTTTAATACAACTAGACTATTTCTTCTTATTACTTACCTGTTTTTTGTCTGTGCCATTCTGGAATGAACTATAGATCATTTTCTGAGATGAATCACCCCAGTAGACTCTTTTATTGACATTATCAAAGTCTACAGCAACAATGCTCGAGCCGCTGATAACAGGAACAATAAGGGGTGGCCTGAAGAAGATGCGGTTAGCGACAATCTGGCTGCGCTTGGCCACCAGAAGTAAGGCATCACCTGGAGCTGGAGCAGATTACAGAATTTCTCATTTCAAGTTTTACTATCATTGTGTCCTTATAATACTTTACAAGAAATGTTCTGTTTTAAAGCAGCAAGGTTTTGGTGTTCGTTGGAGCAGTGTGAACAAGCATTACAACCACTAGAAATGCAATTCATGTTAAACCTCATAAATTCTTAGGCCAGTCATGTTTGATGTGTAAGTGCCTGCTTACAGGTGGCTCTGCATGTACGTCCATCAGACTCCAACTGGTAGCCATCTTGGCAATAGCATCGGAAGGAGCCACGCTCATTGAAGCAGGATTGACTGCAGAATCCAGGGATCAGACACTCATTTATGTCATCACAGGTCTTTGAGTCGTTCAGCAGCTGGAATCCTGGTTCACAAGTACACTGAGCTCCAAATGGACCCTGAATACAACCATGACTGCAGCCTCCATTATTCACCTGACAGTCATCTTCATCTAATAAAGTAAATAGGGAGAAAGAAAGAGAAAGAAAAACAACCTTAAAAATTCATCAACATCGGCTATTACTGCATAAATTAGTTTTACACAAGCAACAGCATTACTCACTGCAGAGGGGAGACTCGTCAGCTCCATTAGGGCAGTCTCTCTGGCCATCACACACCTGAGCCTCTGTGATGCACACCTGGTCTGTGGGACACAACCACTGACCTGATGGGCAGCTGAATGGTGGAGTGGGACAGTTGGTTTCATCACTCATATCTCTGCAATCATTATCCCCATCACAAACCCAGCTCTGAGGCACACAGTTTCCATTAGCACAAAGGAACTGGTAAGAACTGCAGGTTCGGGGCGGGCAGCCATTGTGCTCATCAGAGCCATCCTCACAGTCTGGATGGCCATCACATTCCCACGTTTTCGGAATGCAGAATCCATCAACCTGGCACTGGAATTCATTGTCATGGCACAGACCTGGCCCACGTGTGGCTGCACATAAAACATCAGTTATTAGTAATCACTAACACTATTTAATCAACACTTAACTACTAATTAATAATACAAAAATAGATTACTAAATAGATACAAATTTAGTAGCTTCTATCCATATAAAAATGATAACATTTATGGCATAATCCCATGTTTTGTTATAAAAAACTATTAGATATCTTAGATAAATTATGAACAACAATATATATATATATATATATTTTTTTTTAAATTTAATTTTGATGTTTAATCCTGTTTAATGTTTAATATCATTAGAAAATGAACAATTACAGAAATCAAGGTTTTAATAATATTAAAATAATTGACAATAAATATTTGGAAAATTTGCAGACTGACATTCACTGAAACATTATCCTAATCTGTTTTTTTTTTTTCCCCCACCCAAAAGTCATGGTTAAATTGAAAAAAAAAACAACAACAACAACAACAACAAAAAAAAAACAACAACAACAAAACAAAACAAAACAAAACAAAAAAAATTAAAAGCTGAAAAGAGGAAAAGAGCTGAAAGAGGACTTGATAGAACTGAATGAAGATTTCTAAAAACATATAACTTACGACAGCCGCTCTCATCTGAGTGGTCCCTGCAGTCATAAACCCCATCACAGCGATAGTTCAGACTCACACACTGATCCCCACTGGCGCATGCAAACTCATATGTTGCACAGGAGTACACTATCCAAAACACATAACATCCATGTCATCCATTGTAAATAAAGTTGTCATGAAACAGAAGTGTAGCGACAGATCTTTTCTTTCATATTGTGACGCACATTTGAGAGTAACTAATTACTGACAGAAAAAAATGCAGGGCTCTCAAAAGTGCACGCAGATGAACATGAGCAAGGGAGGGGTTTAAGTGAATTAAATGACTGGAGAAATCCTGTTTACGTCGCCAGAGAGATTTCTGTCGTTGTCACGGGAAGGTTCAGTTATTTTGATTGATCAAACATTTTCATTGAATCAGATATTTTGATTAAATATTATGAAGTGAAAAGCTTAAAAAAAAAAGAAAAAAAAAAAAGAACGAAAGAAAAGAAACATGCACACATGAATTGGTCACAATAAAATCTACAGCATACATTTAGAAAATAGTTTTCACATTTTATGTTGACTTTAAGTGGATCCTTTATATATCCGCTGTATACAAATGCCTCAAATTTAAATTCAGTCACTGACTTACCACAGTCCTTCTCATCAGATCCATCCAAACAGTCCTGGTCTCCATCACAAACATATGAATTATATATACAACGGTGATCTGGACACAAGAAGTAGCCAGGCCGACAGGTGGTGATAGTGGAATCTGAAAGAGGACAGAGAAAGAGAGTGGTTAAAATTAACTTCAGTATGCCACGTTTGTGTACATGCCCTTACGAAAAGAAGTTTATTCAAGTGTGCTATTAGTATACTTCTTTAAACTAAAAATAGGAAATTATACTTTCAGTCTACTTTTTATGTGCTTCTCAGAAATGTGGTTTATGTACTTCTCCGAAATATACTTAAAATGACATTTAAGTATATTTGACTTATACTTAAAAATTTTGTCACGTTGTTTTTAAACTAAAATAGGAAAGCATAATTTTACTCTATTTTTTATGTACTTCTCAGAATTTTGCTTGTATGTACTTCTCAGAAATATACTTAAAATGACATTTAAGTATACTTAAGTATACTGAGAAAGTCTAAATATATTTGAGCAATATTGTTCTCCGAGAATCCTATATGGTAGGGGGCGCTATTACACATCTTCTGTACAGAATTTCCAAAACACAAGCGAAGAAGAAACCAAACCAACAGATACTTCCATGCGTTTTTAACACTCTCTAAAATCGTCAGTACTCACTGCACTGTCTCTCATCTGAACCATCACCACAGTCATTGAAGGCATCGCACACCCATGATTTTGGGATGCAGTATCCGTTAGGGCAAGCAAATTGGCTGGACGAGCAGGTGGTTGGAAGGCGTGTAGGGCAGTTATCCTCGTCAGTTCCATCACCACAGTCATCATGCCTATCACAGCGCCAACTAGCAGGGATGCACTGCTTATTCCCGCAGGTGAAGGCATATGGAGAGCAGGTTGTACCTGAATAAAGAATTGAAAAGAGATGTCCATAGACATGTCTAGATAGCCTTTAGATGGTGCTCAAGCAAACTCACATACACATACACACCTGGATCTGTACAGTTGGCTTCATCTGTCTTGTCGGCACAGTCATTCACACCGTCACAGCGGAAAGAATTCGGCACACAGTGGCCCCCATCGCAGGGAAAGGCATAATCTCCACAGTTATCATCTGGTGGTGGCTCAGTATCATCCTTCACACAGTCCCTCTGGTTCTGCTGCAGCTTCATACCGTAGGGACATCCGCACACACGGCTGGACGCAGGCGTAGGGAAACAGAAGTGGCTGCAGCGGCCGTTTGGAGTCAGATTGCATTTGCTTTTGAACACTGTACACAGCAATGAGATAAAAATATTTGTTTATCACTTACTGTAACAAACAGTACCTTACATCTAACAAGTACAAGGGTCAATTTTATGTCCTATCTATTCATTTCTTCAAAAATATACTATTATTCTAAAAAATGTTTTGCTCTTATATATCGTTGACTCAAAACTGTTACCATCATGTTAAAACATGTCTAAAAAGTACAGTAAAACTGACGAAATTCCAGATGAAAAGACAGTTTTTCTTTTTACTCACAGTTCTGGAGATCAGCTGAATAGGCCTTAACATTCATTATGCCTGTGATGCCCTTTCTTAGGATTATGTTTTCCCCACCATCCCTCTTCCTCATTCGGAAAACAGAGTTTGTCCTCCAGTCTGACACGAACAGATGATCTAACAAACATGGTGGAGGCAGATCAGTCAGCGAAAAAAAAAAAAAATTCAATTCATTTAGATCTGTAGTTTAACATAATCTTAACATCAGCATCATAATAAACATGTGAAGAATGAAGAAACAGAGAAAAGCCAACCTGTGTGTATTGTAAGTGAGAAAGGATGAGTGATTTGTCCAATGCTGGAGAAGGCCTGTCGATCTAGCCCATCAATGCTCACATGCTCAATCCGGTCTAGCTGCGCATCAACCCAATACAGCCTATCCATACTGTTGAGCACAAAAATATGCTTTTTTCTTGTTCAAACTTATCTTTGTGTTGGGATCAAAGCAGAATGAAAAGTGAATAAACTCATCTCATTATAAAGAGAAGTCTTTTAGAAATCAAAGTGTGTAGGTACTGGAAATTATTGATTGTAAGAGGATCTCCTTACAGGTAGTCCACGGCAAGTCCGTTAGGCCAGCCGAGTGTTGTGTTGATTAGTGGAACAGCATTGCTTCCATCTGTGTATGCTCTGGTGATCACAGCTGGACGGTACCAATCAGACCAGAAGAGGTATCTAGGAGTGCAAAATAGAGCAGTCCAGTAAGTTCCATAACATTCCATCTAATAAAGTTACACAGAAACAAATCTAAAGTCTCAAATCTACAAAACAGTTAATGGTTATTTGAGTCTAAAAAATGTTATTCTGTATTTATAAGTATATGCTATAGATATTTTATTTAGCACAAAACTTTATTTTATTTTAATGATGTTGCATACCCAGCACTGGGGTGCACGGCAATACCCCGGGGGTATTTCAAATTTTGAACGATGTCCCGTCTTGATCCATCTGTCACTTTAAAAGCGGAAATAGTGCGATAGGTGCTGGATGTCCAGAAGAGGATATTAGAGGTCCAATCATATGCCATTGACTCCACCGAACCCACTCTGTAACCTGTCAGGATCTCATGATCTGAGATATAATAGAAACATGTTTAGTGAAACAAAACAAAAAATCTCTACTCCTCTAACACTGAAAAGTGATGACTAAAACTCATTTGTGTTACACAGACCTAACACAGAACAGAGCTAAACTAGTGTTCTTCAAACTTTGGTAAGCACAAGTATGTGGAGTAAGTGGAATGCTGTTACGTGACAACTATGGGCATGTGTAATGGACGTTTAATACTACAATATAAATTTTATTTTATTAAAATCTTAATGAAAAAGACAGAAGATATTCTTTTTTTTATTTTATAAATATTTGTAATTTAAAATTATATATATACATTTTAATTGCATATAAAAAGTAATTAATATTAAATTATGAAATTCATTTTTATTTTATTTTTTTCAAAGAAAGAAAGAAAGAAACAGCATTGTGTTTTCCACTTACTGGTGCCATTGATGGGTGATTTGTAAATGAGTTGTCGCACTCGGTCATTGTAGAACACAGTCTCTACTGACCCATCATACTCAACTCCAGAACCAGAGAAGGACTGGGCCATGCCAGCAAGCGGCAGGGTGACATCCTCCTGGGACGAAACGTTAAGAGGAATCCCCCTGACTGATTTTGCACTAGCCACCAGTAAATAATCTCTAATCTCTGAAAGAGAAATACATGTTTGTTTCAGAGATTCAGTTTCAGATCTGGTACTGCTGAAACTGAATATCAAGCCTGTAAATTTTTTAAATGGTAAAATACACTCTCCAATCCCAGTATTCCATGTGTGTGACCATCTAATTCAACAACAGTATGGTTCATAATTTGGCAGGCAGGCTGTCTCACTCACTAAAGCAAGTGTGGCGATCATCCTGGAGGTCGTATCCTAGGCGACACTTGCAGCGGTAACCCAGCCCGTCGTTGTCAGTACGGTGGCTCAGAAGGCAGATTTGCTGACACCCACCATTGTGTCTGCCACATGGGTTTTTCACTGTAGTCATAAAAAGGCCAATAAATATGTATACTTAATGTTGCAAAGTGCTGGCCTTGTTCAGTATTTTGTATTATCAACAACAAACTTTGTCTCACCAAAGGGCTGAAGAGCTGGATGGGAAACCACAATTTGTCCAGGTCTGTTAGTAGAGCGGTACAGAAAAGTTGGGTCACTGCCATTGAAGCGGTTGGTCCGAATTACACCCATCTTGACCCAGTCTGTGAAAAAGGCATGGTTCTCGAATACCGAAATCCCGAATGGATGGGGGACCTGATGACCTCCATTGAACACTGTTTTCCTAGTGGCACATTTGATAACACAAATATAAACATAAATTTAGCATTCAGTTTTCTTAAATAAAAAAAAGAAAAAAGAAAAACACAATATCAGCGGTTCTCAACCTTTTTGACTTCAAGGGCCCCCACTGTCCATACCATTATTTGAAGGCTGCATGACTTTTCCAGGTTTTCGTGATTTACTGGATATGAATTTTTCAAGGATTCATATTTTTTTTCTACATGATAAAATATATTACAGCTTAACAAGAAAAATGCTATATAAAATGTAATGTAACAATGCCCATGGAGTTATAAGATTTCATTACATCAAATCTTCACTGCATTAAATAATTTTACATGACTTTTACAGGCCTAGAAATATCACTTTAAAAATCTCATTTATCCATGTCTTTCTGTACAAAGGGAAACCTGGGGTCTCACATATAAACATATGTACATAATGATCCTAAATGTGAATGTATGAAAATTTCCTAAATGTTTCAACAAACAATTTATAGGCCTCCTAGTGGGCTCCAGGTCCCTGGTTGAGAACCACTGACTTGCATGTTCCAGAAAGGTTTCAAATGGTGATTTGCATTGTACAATACCTGTCCAAGCCACTATATGTAACAGTCTCAACCAGGTTAAAATGGCTATCTGTCCAGTAAACCCTCTTGGTGACCAAATCCAAGGTGATTCCAGTAGGAGAACCCAGTCTGGTCTTAACCAGCTCAAATCGGTTACTTCCATCCATAAATGCACGCTCCAATTTAACATCATCTGTGTTATAGCCAGAGTCTGTGAAGAACATGTATCTGTAGGAGGTAGGTTAGAGCAATCAGACCACAAGTAGATGAGTTCAATATTCCTTTACAAAACAATGAATCACATCCACAAACACACTGTACTTACCCCACTGTTGGGTCCAGAGCAAGCCCATGAGGAGTCACCAAGTTTTCTGCGACCAGCGTGACACGGTTTCCCCCATCATAATCACATGCTTCAATTCTCTCCACGTGTTCCTCGACAAAGTACAACTTAAAGTTGATCCAGTCCACAGCCAGATTCTGGGCATTGTGCACTGCTTCAGAGAGCACCTCCATCTTATCACTACCATCAAACTTTATAGAGTAAACCTAAAAAAATACATATATATATTTGGAAAAAATAAATAAACAAATAAATAATAATAATAATAATAATAATAATAATAATAATAATATATAGATAGATTTAGATTCGATTTATAGATTAGTTTAATTTCACACTATAAACCATTAAACACCTTCTGAGAATTGGTGTCTGTCCAAAAGATCCTTTGAGTGCGCCAGTTGTAACCGACCCCCACAGCATAACCTTTACCATTTGACTGGACCAGAAGCCTGACAAACCGCCCATGTATATCTGCCATCTTGATATCACGGCCATCTGTGAAGATCAGCTGTGGCAAACCCTCTGTAAGGACCAAGAGGACAAGGGACATTACAATGTACTATCTATGTACTATATATAATAACAGCTAAAGTGATGGGCACAACAAAAACCATTGTACTTTTATCTGCATTATAGTACTATAGTGCTATAATGCTATAATTCTCATCTGCTGAAGCCATTTTTGCCATCTGTATGGCATCATAACTGTGCATTTTGTAAAGCAAAATATAAAATCATTATAATAAATCGGACTTTTATTTACTCTCTCTCTCTCTCTCTCTCTCTCTCTCTCTCTCTGTACTAAATTGTTCCTAGTAGTGCCTTCAGTGTAGGCAGATGATGGTTAACTGATGATTTTAATGCGATTTATAATACTTTGGGAAGGGCTGCTGTGATCCTGTACTAAAATCTTGAACTCAAACATTTTGAGGCACTAAAATAGATTAAAATTAAATTCATATGGACAAATACCACTCTTTATACACATTTAGCACATTCAAGTATTTTCAGTTCTAGATTCCACTCGCCTGAAACATTGGCCCTGCAGATATGACCCTGCTCCAGGAAGTATCCATCAGCACAGCTGCAATGATGTGTGCCTGGGCGATCCTCACAGAAATGATCACAGATACCCCAGATTTTACAGTCATTATAGTCTGAGGATAAATCACATGCATGGTCAATGACACAACTCATTTCAGTTGTCCTGATCTACTCAAAAATGCACTCATGCAAATGTCTTGATACTATACCAGTTCTGTCTCAAAACATGATAAACATTTTAGCATGTATCCACCAAATCAAAGTCAGTGCTGCATAACTAATTAAAATGAAATCCACAACATCTTAAAAATTAATAAAAATATATATAATAATAATAATAATAATAATAATAATAATAATAATAATAATGATTATGTGTACTGCATTTGAAGGTGTAGTACTTTATTACATTTTCAAAATGAAGGGCCAGATTTACTAACAACTACAAATTTACAAACAACTGTTAAAAACTACTGTCAGGATTTGCTAAAGACACAAAGTGAAAAATGAGTAAAGAAAAGATGTGGACACAGTCATTTTTGCAGCTAACCTTACTCCATATGCATTTGTAGAAGATTCCCTTTCACATGCAACATTTATGGGAGGACAGTAGTTAAATGGTTAAAAGGTTCCCCTTCAAGGGACCTTAACGCTGCGTTCCTTTAGCGGACACTTTGTGGAATGCTGTCAGCGTGACCGGTACCTGAAGCCTGTGTAAAACAACTCCAATCCTATTGGTCCACATGGCCCGTGACACCATAGGCGGGTACCCCAAAGTATAAAAAGGCACCTGCTAAATACGTCACCAACTTTTGTTGTCTTCGGAGCCGTTTGCCTGTTCAGTGTGTGAAACATCATTCTGGTGAGTCGAGCAGCACTTTGAGAAATATTCCTCCATGTTGGGATTCTAACACTTGAGGGCATATTCTACTCTTTGCGTCTTTGTCTTGGCGCCCACATGCTCTTCATGATGACTCACATTGATAGGTAGTTTCAGTCGGTTCCACCTCTGGTAGCCCTTCTTACACACATAGCTATCTGAGGATATCTATATGCTAGCTCAGTGACAGCTCCTCTTCCTAGGGTCTTTAAGTAACGGTCTCCTTGAGCCCTTGCCTAGATAGTGCTACCTCCCTTGCTAGAGTTGTAAGTAGATAGCCCACTCTTTGAGGTCTGGGCAGCCTCATGATACGCTCCGCTCATGTTTGTTTCTGTTCCCGAGGGATGCGGGGCGAAGTGTTTGTGTCTCAGGCCGTTGCCACGGCTCGGTTTATCTTGGCTCACGGCAATTGCTTTGATCCGTGGCGTCCGCATATTCTTTTGTGAGCCTCTGGTCAATATATCAGTGACCCACTAGCCTACTGTGGGATTGACACTGATTGGGGACCTCCTTAGTATAGCCATCTAAGGGTGGTTATATTTTAGCCATTGTTATGGCAGGACGGGCATATTTAAATGCAGCTTAGGCTAGCTGTGTGTTAACTTGCCCTTTCCTAAGGATATCTAAGGATAGCCATGTGCTAACTCGGTGATTGCTCCCCTTCCTAGGGTTTTTAAGTAGCGATCTCCTTGAGGCCTTACCTAGACAATGCTGTCTCCCCTCTCTGGGTTGTAAGTAGACAGTCCCCTCTCTGTCTGGGTAGTTTCAGTCGGTTCCACCTCTGGTAGCCCTTCTTACACACATAGCTATCTGAGGATATCTATATGCTAGCTCAGTGACTGCACCTCGTTTTAGGGTCTTTAAGTAGCGGTCTCCTTGAACCCTTGCCTAGATAGTGCTACCTCCCCTGCTAGGGTTGTAAGTAGATAGCCCACTCTTTGTGGTCTGGGCAGCCTCATAGGGGGGTTTACCAGGTTTTTCAGTCTAGCTATGCGGTACAAGTTGTTGATAGCTTAGTGATTGCTCCCCTTCTTAGGGTTTTTAAGTAGTGGTCTCCTTGAGCTCTTACCTAGATAGTGCTATTTCCCCTGCTAGGGTCGTAAGTAGATAGCCCACTCTTTGTGGTCTGGGCAGCTTCACAGGAAGGTTTACCTGGTTTTGGTCCCATCGGGAAGCCTCTTCCTAAGTATATAGTTATCTGAGGATAGCTATATAACTGCTCCCCTAAGTAACTAACTAAATAATGACTGCTTTTTAAGTAGCAGTCTTCCTGAGCCCTTGCCCTGACAGTGATGTCTCTCATGCAGGGTTTTGAGTAAATACCATCCCCTTTGTCTGGGCAGCTCTTTAGGAAGGTCATTTTTTTAAGACCCTTTGGTGCAGCTACCTGGGATTGTTGGTAGCAATCTTAAGAACTCCTCTAGGCCTTCAGTCTCTCAGTGGTCTTATGTATTCTGGCTACTATTGCTCATATAGCATAGCTGTCTGAGGATGGTTGCGTTCTTAGACTGGTTATAAGGTGTTCCCCCTTATCTAGTATCAGGTTCCCTCATTCTACCAAGTTATGTGCATGGCCTGAGGTGTCAATGGCTTGGCCCCTTTATGAGGAAAGGTTTGGTGTATGTCTGTCACCTCCTCGGTGCTCTCTCACCAGGTGGACATGCATGCGCCTCGGCATGGCGTGATTGGATATTGTTCCCCAAAGTGTCTGCTAGGGGGACACAGCATTAAGTTCCCTTGAAGGGGAACGTTTTTTACCCATGTAACCATGGTTCCCCAAAAGGGAACGAGATGCTGTGTCCCCTTGCCATGCCTTTGCCCTTCCTGTTTACGTTTCCTCAGACAACTGAGTTGGTCACATATTCAGCAGGTGCCCTTTTATACTTTCAGGTACCCGCCTATGGCATCATGGGGCATGTGGACCAATAGTACTGGGGTTGTTTTATATAGGCTTCAGGTACCAGTCACGCGGACAGCGTTCCCCAAAGTATGCGCTAGATTTTTAAAGGATTTCAAATTTTTATAACATCAGACTTTATTAGTCTTTGCTTAAAAAGTGCTAATCCAAAAATAAAAGGGGCGATAAAATGCAAAATCAAAAGGAGAAGTTACTCTGCAATCAATACATACTGCATGTTATAGAACTCAAATCTAATTCCCCAGTTTAAAACATGAACAATTCTGGTAACACTTTATAATAACGTTATAATTAAGTAATCATTTACAAAACATGACTATGCATTCATAAACGATTATTAAGTGATATATTACTATTTTTATCTATGCTTTGTAGAAGTTATAAATCATTTACAAGTTATTAGATAATGATGAGCTAATAATTTACAAAACATCACTATACATTCACAAATGATTAAGTAATATGCTAACAATTTACGAATCAGTCGTAAGTTATCTTTAAAAATATAGAATATCATGAAATAATCAAACAAATCCTTAGTCAATGGTTAATAAGTTACTAGTTAATATACTATTAATCAATTATAAATAATTGAAATGCCAATCATTGAAATGTTTACCCTTTATTAAAGATCACATCTTGAATAAATCATTTACAAATCTTTCTGCATCCCCTAATCTAAAGTGTAAACAATTTATCAGTTGTAAATGTTTTACTCATCATTCGTAGATCTTTCCCCCCAGCGTGTATAACCACACAACCTGTAACCGGCTGGTTTGTAAAACATTTGCAAAACAACTGATTAATAGTTTACACTTTAGTTTAGTTGATGCAGAAAGATTTGTAAATGATTTATTCATGTTTACACACAACAGGTTTTGAATATTTGTTGTGTGTACTGCAATGTAAAGGGCTGACTGGTGAGGGTAAAGATGGCAAACACATGGAGTATTTTAGCGCTGTGCATCTGATGTGATCTTCAGTGGAGGGTAAAACTGGTTCACATGTAAACGTTGTTCACACTAGATCCCACACACTGCACACAGAACACAAGTCTGTGCTGATGAGAGAAAGGGTTTACACATTTATTCACTTGACAGCAAATAATTTATTATTATTTAAAAACAGAAAATAGTTTTAGAATAACTGCATTTTTGTTCTTTCCAACATATCACTTATTAATCATTTATAAACACATAGTCGTGTTTTGTAAATGACTGGTTCATCATTAACTAATTACTTGTAAATTAACTTGTAATTGACTTGTAAATGAATTAACAAAACATATACAAATTGTTAGCATATCACTTATTAATCATTTGTCAATGTTTTGTAAATGATTATTTCACATGATACTGCTGTTAGGTATAGAAAGACTGTTTGGGTGTTATATATATTGTTATTATTTTATATACAGAAAGCAATCAAAGCTCATTCTCTTAATAATCAGTATAAGATTAGCACAAGTATGTCAGTGACTGATTTCTGCATTTTCTCTAAACTCCCATTAGAATCAATGATACAGTTTACACTGTTCAACGAGTCTCACAAACTTACACAAACTCATTACAAACTCACAGTGATCATTTGTTCTAGCCATATTTGATATTATCCAGATAGATAATCAGAAGATAGAAATCTGATCTGTAATCAAATAGCTAATTAAGGGATCTCGTCTCATTGCACTTACCCACACAAGTGCGACTGTCATTGGCTACAGTGAAGCCATCGGGGCAGTAGCAGGCTCCACCCTGTGGGCTGGGATGACAGCGGTACTCACAGCTAAGAGCAGAACACTGTTGCAAACCTACAAGAAAGGCAGTTTTTTGGAGGTAGTTACTGTAAGTTTCTTGAACACTTGAGTGATCACAGTATGTCTGTCACATGCATAACGTGATAAGAGAGTCACATCAAAGACCATCTGGTCATCATCTATTGTACTAAAAATGTGACTTTCACCGACACACGTGACTGAGGTTTAACACATAAAAACATAAAATATACTACTCGAAATTGTCCTGTAATACTGAGAGTATTGTTGAGGTTATGCATATCAGGTATAGTTTGTTATAGCTGTATTGGCATCTAATAAATACTTTGTAATACGCCGAACTTGCTAATGCTAATTTGTTGATGTTAATTTGATTGACATCACATGATTATATTAAAATGTAAAAGTACTGTGAGTAACATGCTGAGGTCAGCTAAAAAAAAATAAAAAAAATTGTTAACATTTAATTTAATTTACCGCAGGTCAGATGTGCTGTACTATTGGTCTCGTCCGTTCCACCAGGGCAGTCAGGGTGTTCATCACACACTTTGTTTATGGGAACACACATTGAAGAGCCTGGACAGGGCCATTCGCCAGGGTAACAGTCTCGGATACCGGGGTCTGAAAGTATGAGCAATTAAGGTTTAACTAATTTACCATGTTTTATTAAATCTTATTTGATTTAATCTTTTGCAATATCAGTATGAGGGAGGAGGTGTCGATCTCACCACATCCATTCTCATCACTAAAGTCCCCACAGTCGTTGATGCCATCACACACCCAATGCTGAGGCATACAGCGTCCATTACTGCAGGTGAACTCTGACCCACTACAGGTCCGATACTCTGGAAGAAGACAAAATTGCAGCGCATATGGCAGAAACAACTATAAGTAAGCTATGGATTATGGTATTTACTTGGTACCCAAAATATGGTACTACCATGTCCAAAAATCATGGTATTAGCACATACTAAAAAAGGCACTTTGAGTACCTTTATCAGTGACCCAAGGTATTTTTTGAACACCCACATTTACTTCCTGATAGATTATCTTTTGTAACCCATGCAGCTTTGATAGAATAGGTAAGATGAGATGTATTGTGGAACCCACCACAGTTTTGCTCATCACTGTCATCTCCACAGTCATCAAAGTGATCACAGACAAAGAACATCGGGATACAGTATCCACTGGCACATTCAAACTGATGTGGCTGACAACGCCTTGCTGTTTGAGGGATGAAAGTACAAAGAATATGAAAGAAAATGACCATGATGTACATGGTCAAATTTTAAACATTTCTCAAACATGTTTTACTGGCATCTGATTGATCACTACACTTTCACTCACTGCAGTTGGATTCATCTGTTCCATCTCGGCAGTCTAGCATCCCATCACAGTGCTGAGTGTTGTTGTAGCAAGCACCGTTAGCACATGTCTTCTCTGTGCAAGTTGGGTAATCTGGATTCAACAAGAGGTAATTTGATGCGTTTTATTGGAATTCCGAAACCTGATGATGATGACAAAATCTGACAAGTTCCTTTGTCATTTTGGTAACTGATTTATCTTGAGATTTTTATGTGTATTGGACAATTAGAAACAGTCATATGCTTTTTGTCTCATAAAGATAATATTGCTGAAGACCTTTGTGACAGTCATTACAGGCCTGTTCGCAATTAATTTTAGGCTTTGAAATTTTAAATTCTGCTTCAAAAAATATAATTAACTATAAATAATATATGCTAGATGTGTTATATCTGTTATATTCTACAAATAATAAATAATAATTAATAAAAAAAAGTGGAATTATTTTTTTCAAATGATATTTAGAATTTTCTGAATGTCTGACAGATTTTTTTTATTACTATATATTGACCAATAGAAACCTGTACTGGTACTGAGGAATAATAAACTGTACATTTCTCTTCATTGTAGTAGTGCCACCATATTTCAGTCATTCCATATTCCATATTGCCATTCCATATTTTCAGTGTTTTATTGTTTCACTAAAGAGTTGCTAAAATAAACATGCACGTTTTGTTATGAAACAGTAATAAGTATTTCAATTTTGATTCAATTAAGGTTTTAATAGTAGGACTGTAATGAATTATATACAAAATGAAATAAATAAATAAATAATTAAATATAATTAAAATATTATTGACAAATAATTTAATTAAAACCTTTTTTTTTATTTTTATTACTATATACTGTTAGATAGGAGCCTGTGTTGTTACTAAGGAATGGTAAATGCCTCAGTTCTTTTCACTGTATGGAGAAAAGAGACATTCTTACTGCAGTTGTTCTCATCAGAGTTATCCACACAGTCTGGTACATGGTCACATCTGTATTGTTTGGGAATGCACTGCCCTTCTTGACAGGTGAACTGGTCTGGGCTACATGTCTGCCCACCTTAGAAAACAAACAACAGGGTCATAGACCACCTCTGATAATACTATTTACTAATTATATTCTTTCTGTCATTTAAGGCACATAATCATACCACAGGCTCGTTGCTCATCAGAGCCATCGGTGCAGTCTGGTTCTCCGTCACATACAAATGCTAAAGGAATACACTCCCCTCCTGTCAAGCACTTGAACTGCTGAGAGCTACAGGTGGGTAATGCTGAAAATGCAATACAAAGAATGAAAAATGTATGTCCCTTGTTAAGGGTCAATCCAACAAGCCATTGTCCACCTAAAGATACTCACGACAATTCTGCTCATCAGAGTCATCTGTGCAGTCCTTTGTTCCATCACACCTCCAGTCTTGATTTATGCATTGACCATTATTACACTGGAACTGACCACTGGTGCACTGACCTGCTCAGAGAATTATGGGTTTTGTCTGACCAACTTCAGGTAAACTAATTTGACAAAACATCACTTACACTAATCGGACATTATGCATTTGAAAATGTGACATATGTAATGTGTGCATATTGTCAAAAGAATGTGTTGTTGGTTTGAGAAGTGGGTATCACTGCTCAGTTAACAGAGGACCTTTTTGTTAGAAATTAACAAAGTTTTGTTCAATCTAGAAAAATTTCAGACAGAAACCTGAAGGTTGATGTAAAAGTAAATCTTAATGACTCTGAGGACTTTTTAGGTAATTTATTAGGTAATAAAAGAGGTTTATTAGATCATTTAGGAAGAAAATCTCAGTTTTGCAAGGAAAACGTTATCAATGAGTAACTGTTTATGGGTTTAGGAGCTACTGTGTAAAATATCTGAACTCTACCTCATGTGATAACTCATAAAAATTGCAATATTAAACTCACTTTTGTGGAGTAACAAACTAAAGTTGCAAATTTTTCAGTAGCTTATCCATAACAAGCTACTTTATCCTACAAAAAGCAGTGTACACTTAAAAATAAAGGTGCTTTAAAAGGTTCTGCACAGTGATGCCATAGAAGAACTATTTTTGGTTCCACAACAAACCATTCAGTCAAAGGTTATTTCAAGAACCATCTCTTTCTTACCTTTTTATAATCTAAAGAATCTTCTTTCGCCATAAATAACTTTTTGTGAAAAAGATGGGCTTTTCAGTTGGTAAAGGTTCTTTATGGAACCATTTAGACAAAAAGGGTTCTTCTATGTCATCGTGAAACACCTTTACTTTTAAGAGTGTAGTGTGTCCAAATGCTATATAGCTGTTTTTAATGTGGTTGAAATTAATGCACTTATCTAAACTGTCTCATTTGTAGTGGTGACAAGTATGGGTGATTTTAGTGATTCGGTTACAGCTAGTCGTGTATTTTAATTAGGGTGTTTTGTTGTATTTAGTGTAAAATAACCTGTTCAAGTTTCCCCATTTGTCTATTCATTCAAAATGTCTCATTGTTTTTGTGCCAGCAAATGTTTAAAATGTTCACACTGAAAAAAAACTGACACCGTTGACAGCCTGTTGTAGTATTGAAACATTCTTCTACTTCATACACTCTCAGAAAAAAAAGGTATAAAAGCTGTCACAGAGCTACCTTTATTTCTGAAAGTGTATTGTTTGTTTAATAATCATCAAAACCAAATCAATTGAATAAGAGATTTCATACTTCACAAAAACAACAACAACAAAAAAAAACCCCAAAAAACACTAAACACTAAAACAACACTAAAAACAAAACTGCATCTAAATACAAGCACAAGTACAAGTACAAACACTGTACAGCAAAATATTACAATAAGAATGCAAATATTTAAATATTTGATTTGAAAGTTATATTAAAACATACCTTGCACGATATAGGGTCCATGGATTAAAAATAACAATGTCAAAACATAAAGACCTAATTTGTCCATTATTACTTTATTTGGTTAAAAAGTTTGCAAAGTTGAAAACAGCAGGCCATAGAACGGGAACGGCTCTACTCTTCTAGTTCCATAACTGTCTCAGTATCCATCCATGGTGTTTGTCTCCAGACCAAAAATGTCTTTGATGAGCTTCTCTCTTAAAATAAGCAGGAACTGGATAAAGAAGACAAAGGTACAACCCTTTATGACCCTGACTCTATATGACTTTAATCTAATATTAACTTTTTCCAAGTTCAACTTGTCAGCATCAGCAAAAACCTTCAATGTAATTTTTTGTATAACAAGAGGACCAGCCTTTTATTTGCTCTTTATTGGTATGATTTTGCAACTCCTGCAGAAACCAGAAAGCCAGTGGAGTGTGTTGCCTGGCAGATAAATGAAGTATGTCAAAAAAGTACCTCACACAACAATTAAAATAAATAAATAAACAAACAAACAAACAAATAAATAAATAAATAAATAAGAGAAAAAGAAATATGTTTTGGGGCGAACATTTACTTGTAGTATTTCTATGAATGTTTAAGGAATCACCTGCCCACAGTGCAAAAACTGCATCCAAGTGGTTTGCTGACCATGATGGCTTTATTGGCCAGCCAACATGCCTGACCTGAACCCCGCAGAGAATCTATGAGAAATTTTCAAGAGAAAGATGAGAAACAGTTGATCCAACAATATACAGATGACCTGAAGGCTCAATAGTGCCTCAGCAGTGCCACAGGCTGATCGCTTATGTCACACTTTACTGATGCTGTAATTTGTGCTAAGAGCAAGGAATTTGCTGTAAAATGTGCTGCCAACCAAGTATTGAGTGCATAAATGCACATACTTTAAAGAACTTGAATTTTTTTTTGTTTTGCAAATCTGTTTTTTGATTGATCTTAGGAAATATTCTAATATTTTGAAATACTGGATTTTTGACTTTCATGAGCTGTAAGCACCAAAATTAAAACAAAAAATAAGTTTAGAAAGTTTACATGGAATGATTCTAGAATATATGAAAGTTTCAGTTTTTGAAATAAGTTACAAACAAACAAAAAAAAAAAATTCATGTTATTCTAATTTTTTGAGATGCACCTGCAAGTTTAAACTTATATGGATAGATAGCTAGATAGATAGCTAGATAGATACCACATGTTGTTCAGGAGTGTTTTTGAAAAAAAAAATCCTCGTAGTTCATCCAAAAACAAACTCTAGCATATTCAGTTGTCAGACAAGACTGGAACTCTCAAAAGAGACTGGCTTCTATGGTCAGATGAAACAAGAAAAAAAAAAAAAAAAAAAAAAAAACTTCTTGGCAGCAAACCCACCACATGGGTTAGGTGCAACTGCAAACAGGGATAAAAGTACCACATGTCCATGGTTAAATATACTGCTGGATCTTGTGGGCCTATGTTTCTGCTGGAAGTCCTGGATATCTTGTTCATGCATCACGGATTCAATCAAATGTCACGCTTAAAAGGAGCCGCTTTACTTTGGGTGCAGTCTCCTCTCTCTCAGTTCACGCTAAAGCTGTGTTCATGCCATGTTGTAATTCCGAGATGAGAACGTGTGACATTCTGCTCGAGCTAAATTATGTGTGTCTAAGGCAAAACTATTAACAACAATGCCCTCACGTGCTCCTGAACACGTAATTACAACTTGTAAACTCTAAATGTTCTGAGAGTTATGACTTTGACCGTGACAGCTGTATCACGTGACCACCGGTTCACTTTGGTGCTACCTCTGAGTCCAAGAACATGAAAAACTATGAGTATAATGTCACATGTTGTCATCTCGGAATTACAGTAATTATGACATGGTGTGAATGCAGCATAAGATAAGCTGAGATGAGGATGTCTCACAGCTCACAGAGCCAAAGAATATGAAGTTATCTAAGAGATACCACAAAATGCATGTTTATTAATAAAAGTTTTTTGTTCCCACATGGAAAGAACCTATATGAGGATATATGCGCATATATGAAACCTATATGCAGTATATATGCACATATATGATAATATATATGCTGCATATATGCGTATATATGCCACATATAGGCAAAACTGAGGTGCATATACAGGCCATATAGGTCTCCTGTATTGCTTCTTTATATCCACAAAAAAGCCCTATATGTACATACAAGATATGTCTCCTGTATAGCTCATGGCAGGATCTGGTCATTTTA
The DNA here is from genome assembly GCA_036247105.1 of Cirrhinus mrigala. Classification (NCBI taxonomy): domain Eukaryota; kingdom Metazoa; phylum Chordata; class Actinopteri; order Cypriniformes; family Cyprinidae; genus Cirrhinus; species Cirrhinus mrigala. The sequence goes on from CM070018.1 coordinate 20,782,932, forward strand.
GCTCATATCTCACTTTGGCAACTGTCATACATGATGCCTAGCTCATATTTTCTATTATCAAGGCAATAACTAAGAACTAACTAAAAAAAAAAAAAAAAATGCAAAAAACTTATGTGCGAACACGTGAAATTGGTATCACATGTAATTGGCATGTTATGGAATTTAACTATGGCAAATAAGTGAGAGAAGATGGAAAGCGTTGTCTACATGTTTTCCTGAAACATTTACAAGGTCAATTCTTTCTTGTATGAAAATAGTGGAAAAGAAGGAAATGTCCCACACGGAAATAACCTATATAAACATATATGTTTTAATATAGGTTTTGATATAGGTTTTTAATATATGTGACATATATAAAATTGGCCGTTTTCCTATATTATATGTACATATATGCACATATATGTGTACATATATGTGCATATAATATAGGAAAATGGCCAATTTTATATATGCCACATATATTAAAAACCTATATCAAAACCTATATTAAAACATATATGTTTATATAGGTTATTTCCGTGTGGGTTTGTCCAGCCAAGGGAAATAAGAGAGTCATCCGTGATCAGCCATTGAAGTTTCGGTGTCCATTTGTTCCTCATACACAACGCAGAGTCAACAATATTTCTGTTTATTGTTAAAGTTGAAATTAATTGACTGATTCAATATGGAAAAATGGCAGAGGGTGTTCGTAGCTTTACTGATTAATGACGATGAGATGTTTGACCAGTTTGGTAAGGGAAGGGGTCTTTTTAGAATCCCTTCTGAACCTAGGATACCAGAGACTTGCCAAACATACCCACAAGATATGTTTGGCAAGTCCAAGGCATGTCCATTTGACCAAAATCCAGATTTTAGTTTACTCATCATACTGCTCAACTATGATCTGACAGGAGTACACGTTGTAGTAATTTTGAACAGCCAACTGAGATGACACTAATGTCAAATTAGTGATGCAATCAGATGTAAAAGAGCCACCAATATTTAGGGGTAATGGCTCAGATAAACTCTCTGTGCAAGAATGGGAAAATATCATGTCACTGCATTTGAGATAATGTGCTATTCCAGTTCACAAGCAGTTGCAGGAAATATTGGATAGGCTAATGGGGAAAGCAGGTGATGTATTGAGAATTAAATTGCATAATTACGCATCGGTTGACTGCACCAATATTCCTTACTTGATTTTTGACATCTCCTCTTCCTCTCTGCATGCAGGTCAGGATGGCTTCTGAGGCTCAGGGTCCAGTGTTACTCTGGGGTGGGGATCTTGGTGCTTCTGGAGACTTTAAGCAGCCGCTGTACTGGAGTGCTTGAGCCGGAAGTGCCACAGAGCCTGCGAGGTCTTCTGAGTTGCAGTAAAATGCTCGGCAAACCCATCCACGGCAGGGCAGAACAGTCCCTTATGTGAGATTGGCGAGTCGAGGAAGGTGAAGATGATATTCCACCACTAAATATAAATACCTTTTGGGATTCATAAATAAATACCCTTGGGATTCAAGATGAACATCATCTGAAAGCAACTTTATTTACACTTCGCACAAAAAAAAACAATTGATGACAAAGTTCTCACCATACTTCATGTTTGATCAAAAGGCCAGGTTCCCTTCAGACATTCCTAATGACTATGAGGTGGGTCTTATGTTTTATATATATATATATATATATTTATATACATATATATTGTTCAGATAAGTACAAGCTAGAAAGGAAAGAACAGAAAAAGAGTAGAACACTTTTTTTTTTAAGTCAAAAAGTATCAAAAGAGATGAGTTTTCAGCAGTCGCTTGAGAGTTGTCAGGGAGTAGTCATTCCGAATAGGGGTGGGAAGATCATTCCACCAGCCAGGAACAGTAAAAGAGAATGTTCTGGAAAGTGATTTTGTGCCTCTTTGTGATGGAACAACGTCGCATCCCTCACTAGTGGATCTCAGACTTCTGGAGGGAGTGTAGATTCGTAGTAGTGAGTGGAGGTGGGCGGGCGCTGAGCCTGTGGCTGTTCTATAAGCAAGCATCAGTGTCTTGAATTTGATGCGAGCTGCAACTGGCAGCCAGTGCAGGGTAATAAAGAAAGGTGTGACATGGGCCCTTTTGGGCTTGTTGAACACCAGTCATGCTGCTGCATTCTGAATCATTTGTAGTGGTTTGACTGTGCATGAAGAAAGACCGGCTAAAAGAGCTTTGCAGTAGTCCAGCCTAGAAATGACCAGGGCCTGGACAAGAAGTTGTGCAGCATGTCCCGTTAGAAAGGCCCTGATCTTTCAGATGTTGTGCAATGCAAACCTGCAAGATCAAGCAGTTTTAGCTATATGGTTTTTGAAAGTCAGCTGGTCATCAAAGATTACACCAAGATTTTTGGCTGAACTTAATCGGGTAATTGTTGATGAACATAACCGGATGGTGAAGTCATGCTGTAGAGTCGGAGTGGCAGGGAAGACAATGAGCTCAGTCTTTGTCAGGTTGAGCTGCAGGTGATGTTCTTTCATCCACGCCGAGATGTCCGCCAGGCAGCCTGAGATCCATGCAACTACCGTTGGATCATCTGTTTGAAATGAAAGATAGAACTGTGTGTCATCAGCATAGCAATGGTAGGAGAAGTCATGTGCCTGTATATGGAGAAGAGGAGGGGTCCAAGAACTGATCCCTGAGGAACCCCAGTGACCAGATGATGTGCTTTGGATACCTCCCCTCCCCAGGCCACCCTGAAAGACCTACCAGTGAGATAGGATTCAAACCAGCGAAATGGAATCCCTGTGGTTCCCAGTGGTTTGCCCATTCTGGTTTGAAGATTCAAATGTATTCGCTTAATCTTGTGCATTCATGTTACTGATTTGGTATATGTTTTGTCTCAGGTAAAAGATGAACAGGTTGAGAAAATGGTTGCAGTAGCATGCTTATGTCCTGGCCTCCAACAACTGCCAAAACTACAAAATGTAGTCCAGAAAAATGTTGAACAGGTCAAGGAAAAATTGAGGAAGAGGAAGGCTCAAAGTGGACAAGAGGACAATTTTGAGGTGGGGGATAAAGTATTCAGACAAAACGTACGCCAGGAGCAATGAAAGGGAGCCAAAATGGAAATTTGGAAGTTGCAGCCTTTCACTATAACTAAAGCTGCTTTTCCACCAAAATTACTTGGAACAATTTGTCCCAGGAATTAAATCTCTTTACAGTTTCCGGTCTATATTCAGCCATGGCCTGAACCTGCATTACCAGTCGTAGTCTTTTGTCAGTGAACAATTAATATAAAATGAATTAATACATTTTATTAGAATATAACACATTAGGTATACCACAGTAATATAATACAAAATTTATTTAATGAAGAGTTTCATAAAGTTTAAACATCTGTTAAGGTGGCTTGTCCCACTACTGCTGTGTCCTGTTTTGTCTAACAACAACCCCTGGATAAAGAAACCCATAACAAATTGTTCTACATTAGGTAAGACCTAACCCTATAATTTCCTATATTACTGAGCACATTGTATGTGTCACTTATCATCTTTGCAGGAGACTTGAATAACTTCAAACAGTCTTTAGCAAACGAATGCAGAGGACATAGGAAACTTTGCAAGCAAACACAAACAATAGTAGCATGGTAGACTGGTAATAGTAACAATAGTAGCATGGTAGCTTCGTTGTTACAACAAACAATGAACAATACATTTATTACACTTTTAAATCTTGATATCAAGATTTAGCCTTACACAAACCCTTGGGATTTATCAATTTGTTTTTATTCGCACAGACTGTAATATAAATGCAAATGCAATATAATGTAAATGTAAATACATATAACTTCAATACAGTTTCTTGCTCACCAGTGTAATCTAAACATGTAAATATAAGAAACTTTGATACAATGTAATGGTTATGTAAAATACTAATACACTAAATACTAATAACTGTGATGGTGTAATGGTCTTTAACAGCTCTACCACTTGAAGGACTGATAGGTTAGGGAGCTCGCTGGTGACGCCACTCTCCTGAGAAATTCTCCTGAGAAAAAAACAAAACAAAACAAAGGTATTGTCACGTGCAGTGCTACTATAAGGAGTGCACAACAGCGGGGTGTCCAAAACACAGTTTTTAATAATACATCCAAGGGAACCAAACAAAGAATTCAGGAGCAGACCACAACAGCAAAGCAAGTTCAAATAATAACCAGCAAAAAAGAAAACTAAAAGAAGAGAATTTATACAAACAAAAGAGGAATTAATGACTTAATTAACTGAACACAGGTGAACTGAATGAACTAATCAGGGCAACTCAAGAAAACTATAAGGAAGACTTAAGCCGGGCTCACACTACAGGATTTTTTAAATCCTAACCGATTATGAAATCTGGTTGCAGCACACACATAAGGAGAATCTTTGCAGATTATCTTCCCTGAAATCTTAAACATGCACACACTACAAGATTTGCAAATTGTGGCGCATCACACACTACAAGAAATTATTAAGATTATCATGACGGAGGGAGCGCATCACGTGATCTTAGGCAACAGATCGTCATTTCAGCAACTAATGTTTACAAATGTTTTTTTAACTATTATTATTATTGTTATTATTATTATTCATTTTGCTTATTTGAATGTCTTGTTATAATTGTATATGTTTTGTTGTAGTTTATAATAAAAATATGCTTTAACTGTTTTATATCTATAGATTTTACTTTAGGCAGGTCATGATTTGAGAAGGCAAAACTGATTAAACATAGTCTATGATCAACTCACTGTCTGCCGCTGACCGCTTGGTCGTTAATTAAAAAACAAAAAAACAAAACAAAAAAAAAAACTTTTAAAAAACCGAAACGAAATATAATCACTTTGCCATTACATACAAAACTGAACTATTTTAATTGCTAAAACAGTAGTATAAGCTGAGAAGGGGAAAAAAGATGGGCTCGGGTCGGACTCGGGCCGCATGGAGCATTGCTTTCCTTGCTTCATGCAGTTGTGGTATGTTTTCAACATATACAGACAGTGTTACTGCAAAAAAATAAGAAGCAATTTCCTCCATCTCCACTATCCAATGGACCATACAGCAGCTGTTTTGCGGTCGCGCATTGGCTGTTGTGAAAGCACTGACATAATCATAGCCGTGATCATCCTGATTTAAAATCCTGGATATCAAACATGTTTGATATGATCGGGGTGGCCCCTCAGCAGCCATCTTTGAAACACCTCTCAGGCAGGCAAGTGCAGCTCCTATCTCTTTGAATGGGGAAACATCAAATTCTCCAAATCTGTTTACCAAGCTTACGATTAAATTTCATATTTGAAATCACCAATGAAATCTTACAAGAACTCCCTCATAAATATAGTTCCTTATGCTCCAATAGTGCTAAAAAAGGCTTATTTTCCAGGTAGATCAGCCACACGTCTCAGAATGCTGACTGTTTCTATAGCAACCGGGACTTCTAAGGCAACTTCAGTGACACGCTGACTTTACTAATCAACGACTGGCTCTTTTAAGAAGGCAAGGCTTCGCGGCCATAATGAGTGTTCCATCTTTCCCCATTCAAAAACTATATGAGTGACAGATCTTGGGTATTCTATAGTCTTTGCACTCAGGGTACCCTTTAGCATCATTTTTTGACGTGCAGGGTCCTCCAGTACTTTACATAGGAAACCCTTGGTGTCAATGTGCTGACGCGAAAAGTGCTGGGAATTTTATCGCCATGATTAAATTATATATTGGGTAATAATATTGCTATTATTGCGTATATGTTGGGGTGTGATTTTTTTTTTTTTTTTTCAGTTTCAGTTTCAATTAAATTACACTATTTACACATTTAACCCAACCCCTGCCCCTAAAGCTAACCATTTGTCAACAAAACACAAGATATAGTAGGCAGATACAACTATATTCATAATTTTTTCAAAAAGTATTAATATTCCATAGACATGATCGCTGTCTCTGTCAGCCGTCCTGTGCGCTGCACTGCAGTCTTTCTGTGCGCGAATTCAAAAATGCCGCCAGAAGAAGCAAGCCTTGGTTGTGAAATGCTATTGGCTCTTGGGTGTCTCGTGACCGATTGCGTCATGCTGTTGTGAAATGCCATTGGCTCTTATGCGTATCGTGACCGATTGCGTCACGCTAATGTTCGGGAGTATCATTTTGAATGAGATGTGAGCGCATTAACGGAGCAGCCGGGATCATTTTCAGCTATTAAAACCTTCTGTTATTTGCATAAAGATATTGTATGGCTTCAGAAGACTCGGAATGCAACAGGACTTGTTTGTAATGCTTTTATACTGCTTGTTTGTGGTCAGTTTTTGCAATAAATACCTGCGACTGTACTTATATTTGCCTTATAAATATGTACTTATAAATACTTACTGTACTTATAAATATATATATATATATATATATATACACACACACACACACACACACACATATATACACACACACATATATACACATATGTATAATTTATTGAAGTATTTGATAATTCTCCTAAATTTACCACTGTTCTAGGTTGATTCCTAATAGTGTGCTGTCAAGTACAGTGCTGCAACAATATGGATGCACACTGCTATCCCATCAGCACAAAAACAACAGGCTGGGAATCCTTTAAAACAACCTGTGAAGATAATTAAATTGGGTTACATATTGAACTGAATTCAGATGCATTTTTAATAACTTTCGGTTGCATTTTAAATTGTTACATTGTAAAAGAATTAATAGTTAATAATATTACAATATTTATTAATATTACAAACATACAATACACTGTAAAAAGTGTTCAATATTTAACAGGATGTCCCTAACCCTTAACCATTTCTGATCTTGTTTGATTTTTTGCTAAACTTTTTCACCATGTTTATGTTGGGGATCCCTGGAAAACTGCTATATTAAAGGGGTCATCAGATGCCCATTTTCCACAAGTTGATATGATTCTTTAGGGTCTTAATAATATACTTAATAATATACTTTGGTTAAAAATGGTCAATGATAGTGTAAAACTACACCCATTTTACCTTGTCAAAATGAGCTCTGCAAAAATGACCCCATTCTGATGGATTGTTCCTTTAAATGCAAATGAGCTCTGCTTGCCCCGCCCCTCTCTTCTCTTTGTGGAGTGATGAGCCTGTTTACTTTAGCCGCATTTAGCACGTTTAGCGAAACTTGCTAACTAGCACCTTATTAGGAAAGGTGATTCCAGAGATGAAAGGTGATTTACCTAAAAAAAAAAAAAAACCTTATATTTACTTCTGCTGTAGGTGAAGCTGGATCACGTTCATGTTCATGTTCATTATTACATCCATCAACACAACACCTCAATCACTCAATCAGAGATATTCTTGTCTGACTTACATCCCTGCTCCAGCATCGAAACAATGGAGGTGATTTAGGGCGGGTCTGAGGTAAGACGTCATATCAATCAACTATCGTGGGAGCGGCCTCTGTCAGTGTGACGCCACACTGTCTGAGAATGGCTCGATTTGAAAAAGGGGATATTATTTTTACAGATTACTTAAAAACCACTGCATGGATTTTTATCATTATAGGGTTGATGTGTACATACACTGCCAACACACATTAATGTTCAAACAACATGCAAAAGTGAACTTTGCATCCGATGGCCCCTTTGAATGTAAACAATCAATTCAAGCTTCAGGGTACAGATAATAAAATAACTAAAATTACAAGTATGAACTGACAGAATTAAGGTGTTTTATGATACATGGCAAACTAAAAATGGGAACAGTATTTAAAAAAAAAAAAAAAAAAAAAACTTATATCAAGTGAAGACATTCATATCACAGCAAACATCAGAGCCACATGACAGATGCAAGCAAACATAGGATCTCAGTTGTTATTGCTACTATCTCTTAGAGGTCATAAAAGCTTAAGGTGAATGGAATTTAAACCTATTTAGGTGCTGATCAAAACGGCGCAAAAATCATGCAGCATTATCCAGCCTTATTAGCAAGATTTGCTACAAGACGATAACACAATACTCTCCCTAATGTTGTCGATGTACTTTTAAATGCTTGAAAATGCCATTCTTCATTTTGGTATGACAGCTGACAGATTTGCAATACAATGAACAGCATTTACAGTAATGCACAGGAGTTCTTGTAAACTGAAAAAAATCTTCACCTCTGTTAATTTGAAAGCTCTTCGTTAGGAACAAGTGCTAGCGTCCTAAGGAAAAACGCAAAAGTTACCATGCAATAGAGCCCATTCTGCAAAGGAACAGCCACGTACATGATAACATCAGTCAGCAATCCCTCTTAATCGATCTACGACAATCCTTAAATGCAGAAATGTGACCTGGTGAGCACATATTTTGCTGAATTTTATTCATGTTTAAAATGATTATGAATGCTATTTACAGAGCCTTCATGAGACAGAGAGGCGTCAAATGTTCATAGTGGACATCTAGCACAATTGAGCATCCACATCAACAAGACGGTACATCTTGTGGGGCTTTACAGGTCTTTACATTGTTTTAGTCATGTTAGATATGCATAACAGTAGATCCTTAACAATCATTATAGAAATAAAAACTGTAACACTTAAAAGAAATATTTTAATTTAAGTCTATGCAACCGTTCTCTTGAATCCCTTTTCACCAAAATAGTGCTAATTCTGAGCCGATTATGGGCTGCTATTCCCCGGGGGAACTGCAAACTTCAGACCGCCACCTCATGTTTTACTCATAGCTGAATGATGCCTTGACTGACTCCATAACCTGCCCATAAACAAACAGTACTGAGATTAGAGAACATATTTTAACATTAAATTAAATTATATTTAGTTTTATATCGAATAAAATCAGTTTTTGTTATGCAAAGCAGAATGCATTTCCATCATGCGAAACGACTGCTGCTGACGCATTTAACGTTAGTCTTTGTATGTTGTGCTGTGTAAAAGAATATATTTACAGCACAGTAAAGACTTTATAAATTAAATAAAATGTATACAAGCATTTATTTCATTAAAGAAGTGCATCAAAATCGGCAGTGCTGAAAACTGCTCTCCTGTAGAGGACTCAGAAAGCCTGTAACCCAACAGCAGGGTTGTTTCGTCGGAGGGAAGGGAGGGGTGTGTAGTTTCAGCTGTCAGTGAAATTGATCCAGATACTAATAAATGACCCAATAAACAATAAAATGACCAAACAGGCTTGAACCCAGCATTTGGGTTAAAAAATAACCCAACATTTTGTAGAGTGTAAGTGAGACAGGGGAATGCAAAGTGAGATGGCATATCAAGTAATTTTCAAGTTAGGAGATACAAGTTTATCATTAACTTACAAAACAATGCCCGTTCTTGTCTTAGAACAACTTTGATTAACTTTTTTAATCCAGCTCAAATGTTGACTATACTGCAAACAAAAGTTGTTCAAGCTTTTAACAACTCTTTCTTTCTTTCTTTCTTTCTTTCTTTCTTTCTTTCTTATTTTATTTTTTATTTTTTGTACTTTTCATAAAGGTACATATCAATGTGCTTTGTAAAAATGAGAGCAAAGGTTGATAAGAATATCTTAATTTGTTTAATATGTCATAACAGAGAACAAAGACATTGGTTGGGAAGTTACAAATACCTTTGACAAAACAAAAATCGAATACTTTACTGACTATTTAAATATAAAATATTATAAGCTTATATATACTTTTATTGTTTTAAAAAACCATTAGTAATAAAATACATCCATTGGCATATTTATGACATTATACACAAAATGTCATAGTTGCATTGATTATGTGCACGATTATATATACATGATTATGATTATGTACATGAAGTAAAATCAACGGCATCCAATTGTCCTGGTTATGTGATGTTAATATCTGCGCATTCTGTCATCATCTTGTCGAAAGTATGGGTTGTGTAGACCACCATTTTCCACTCCTCTCCCACTGTGGCCAGAGTATGCTTGACCCTTATAACTCACATCCTCGTAATTATTGTGCTACAAACACACAAATAATGTTTTCAATACTTACAGATGCTTCATTTATTATACAATGAATTATTGTATAATTATTATAGAATAAATAAATAATAATTACATTATACATTAATGAATAATAAATGTTTCACTTGAATCAAACTGTTACAAACTTTTATAGGATACGCTTGACTATGGTCATTGGTAAAATGAATGTGGCCTGTAATAAGCCCAGTGAGCTGCGTTGTAGGAGTCTTACCACTTTGCTTTCTGGGCGATCTCTTGTTACCAGTGCCTGATTGCTGCTACTATTGGTCATCTCCAGACTGTTAGATTTCCAGTTATCTTCAGGGTTGACACGAGGGATCCTGGAAACTCCTGCAGGTTTATGTAATTCCTTATTTCCATAACTTGAGCTGAAATCTGCCTTGGGTGAGGAGCTTCTCTTCTGATTGCTACAATTGTAAAAGGACGCACAGACAAAAATTAATGTTTGGTAACACTTCATAATAACTTTTATTAATAAATCATTAACAAACATTAAATAATGCTTAACAGATCATTAGTTAATATATATTACCATAGCTAGAAATACAAGAATATGTTTATTAATGTTTACTAATATGCTTATTAAACATGATCTAAGACTGATGATACACGGGGCAACTTTTTTGAGCAATGTTGCTTGGGCACTTTCTCATTAAGAATGGGTAACAAATTTCGGTCACACTTTATTTTAAGGTCCAATTATCGCTATTAACAAACCATTAACTACGACCTTTGCCTCAATAACCTTCTAATTTGACGCTTATTAATAGTTAGTAAGGTAGTTGTTAAATTTAGGTATTGGGTAGAATTAGGGATGTATAATATGGTCATGCAGAATATGTTAATAAACAGCCAATATGTTAATAATAAGCTATTTAATAGTGAGAACTGTTACCCAAGTGTTACCCAAATTTCTATTTGGATACTTTAGATCGCCTTGGGTGCCTCATCTGGTTGCCCGTTGACGGCAACATTGCCCAAAAAGTTGCCCCATGTATCATCAGCCTGATGTTAACAGATTATTATTTAATGTAAATTTAAATGTTTACAAATGTAATTGAACTTTCAATTCATATGATCATGCACTTCTTAAAAATGCAATGATTTTGACAGATGGTTTATAATGATTAAAAGCTTCATTTATAAATCATTAAAAACATTATATATTGCATTAACAAGCATTATATACATCACAGCTCATCAGTTAATATTTACCTTAACACTTTAGTATAGGGACCAATTCACACTGTTGACTAGTTGCTTATTAGCATGCATATTATTAGCATATTGGCTGTTTATTAGCACTTATAAAGCACATATTCTGCATGACTATATTCTACATCCAATCCCAATACCCAAACTTAACAACTACCTTAATAACTAATAACAAGCAGCAAATTAGGTGTTTATTGAGGCAAAAGTTGTAGTTAATTGTTTGTTAATGGTGAGAATTGGACCTTAAAATAAAGTGTGACCAAGTTTACAAATGTCAAATTAAACTAATTAAACTTTCAATTAATACGATAATACACTTTTTTAAAATCTACAAATTATTTTAACAGAAATTATACAATGATTACAAGTTTATCTGTTAATGTACTTTTGAATGCTAACAAATGTCATTAAATTTAAGTTTACATATTACCTAATGCTCTTTTATACATTTACAAATACTGTAAAAAAAAAAAAAAAAAAAAAAAAAAAAAAAAAAATGCTTAATTGGTAATTATAAGCACTTCACAAACTATTCATGTTAACATATTATTTATTAAACTATAATCACAGTATGTTAAGGTTATATATTTGGGCTGTTTATTGTGTTGACTTGAAATATTTTCACGTCTTAAATCATTTATTAATTAATTGTTCATGTTTTTGCAGTGGCCAATCTGATGTGGAAACTATTCATCAATTGTAAATGTTTATAAACATTTACTAATCTTTAGTACCTTTATAAGGAGTCATATCGATTGCAAAATGTGTCTCAAATGACCTGAATTCTCCCAATTTACACATCTTTACAAATAATTTATTAATCATTTGTTCATGTTTTTACAGTACCCGGTATGTTGAGATGTGACCCCTGTACACTGTTGACCACTTAACCGATCCATATACCTACCCATAACACCAAATCTGTCCCTAACCTTACCTGTATCACACCTCAATAGCAGCAGAAGTGCTGTACATTAACAAAAAGCTTTTAATAATTGCATAACATCTGTTACAAAATCATTTGTAGATTTTCAAGATGTGCATGATCATATGAATTAAAAGTTTCATGGCATTTGTAAACATTGCAGTTTACATGAAATAATTACGTAATCATTAGGTGATGATCATTAGGTAATGATCTTAATCATTAGGTAATGTTTCAGATGTTTATTGATGAACATTAACAAGCACATTATCTCATGTTACAAGCTATATTTATATAAACTAATGATCCGTTAAGCACTATATAATATTTATTAATGACTTATTAATGAAAGTTATTATAAAGTGTCACCGTATGTTACTTTGGATAGAAGTTTGTTTAAATAAGCCTGGAAAATGTGACATGGAATGTACCCTCACCTTTTGCTTATAGCAAAGGCCACAATAAAGATGATCAGCAATACCCCCAACACAGTGGACACCACGATCACGATCAAAAGATACGCTGTAATGACAATTTGCATTACAAACAGATGCATAAATGTTCTTCAAAATAACTGAAAATAACAGATAAATACATCTTGATTCAGATGATTGTGGAGGGATGACTTACGATCATTGCAGTTGAAACCAGTAAAGCCATATGCACACCTAAAAATAGCAAAAGAGGTCTTAGTGATACAACCACAACACCCATAATGATATTTCAATCATGTTTATGTTTTATTATTATTTTTTTTTTTGCCAGGTGCTTTTACCTAGAGTTTTACACTGTACATGATGAATACAACCAGCTGTTTATGTAAGGATCTCTTTTTGTCTAATATGATTCTCAAAAATAACTTTAACTATTGTAGTCTTGTGTATTCAGGTTCTTAAAATTGCACAAAATAAAAGAAAGAAAGAAAGAAAGAAAGAAAGAAAGAAAAAGAATGGTGACTTTTATATATATTTTACATATCTGTCACTTAAAATCACTGGGCTTAGGGGAGAATTTTCTTGAACTTTCATAATAAGTACACTATCATAGAGGACTGTAGTGGGACCGGGACAATATCAAAGGAATTTTTATGAAATAATGTGAAAAGTTTCAAATAAGAGATCATGAATATCTGCAAATGACATGTTGCAAGTGCTTACTTTTTACAGAAATTTCCATTCACCGCCATTTTCCCATTTGGACAAGCTGTAAGGGAGAGCACAGTTGTAAAATGATGAGAACTAGTCTGAGTGTTTTGAAGTTGTGTGTACATAACTAAAGCATAAATAAAGATTTATGTTTGAGACATTTACCAACGCAGGCCTTAGATGTGGATTCTGATCTGATGTATCCGTCTTTGCAAGTGCACATTGCAACACCACTAACTTCTTCCACACAGGTTGTGGTGGTTCTGTCACAAGTTCCAAGATCACACACCGGGCTTCCTGTGAATTAAGTAAAAATGTGAAATTTACTAATGTACACTTTTATATATATATATATATATATATATATATATATATATATATATATATATATATATATATATATATATATATATATATATATAATGCTTTATTAACAATTCATTACTCTTGTACTGCTGGAAAACAAATGACAAGAAGCATTAGACATACCTTTGAATTCAGTGGCGTTTGATATTCCGCCGTTTTTAATTGCTTCGTTAATCTGAGATAGAACTGAATCTTTTGAGGCACTGGATGACAGGGCATAGAAATTCTGCACTTCTGCAATTATACTGCCTTCACTGTAAGGGTGGATGCAAGGAAATTACACTGAACATTTTATATGAAATAATCCCTGTGGGGATGCAGTTTTCAACTCGTCAACAAGCTTTTAGCTACCATATCAAAGCTTCAAAACTTCAAGAATATAATGTTAAGATCAAAGTGGCAATCATTATTTTCAACTTATATTCCTTAATAAGTAAAATAAAAATTAAAGATTCTGTGCTTTGTATGCAGCTATAAAATCAACAGCTTCATGTTTAAAGAAAATACTAGTATTGTAACAATTGTTACTCACCGTAGACTCAAAACGATGGAACGTATGTAGCCATTGGCGTTAAGGACAACACTGAGCTGTATTTGGGTTGAGAATATAGAAAGCAATGCTTTTTGACATCCACTGTTATGTATTTACAACCATTTATTTATAAATACTTCCCTAAGAGAAAATTCAATCTCTTACCTCATCCTCTATTGTTTTTGATACTTTTTGAAACTCCTCAGACTTCCTGTCAGCCATTTCCGGTTTAAACATGTTAAACAATGTTAAACTACCAGGGAAGACCTTTGCTGCAATTGATAAAAAGGAGTATAAAACATATTAATGTATTTATTGATACCGAATGTATAAAATATGTGAATGTGTTAATTGATTTAAAATGCAGAATGATAAAACAGCAAGCTAGTTGTTATATTCTCAGGTCACAAGACACGAAACAGTTTGAGTCACCAGATTCTTACGTTATTTAAGCTTAATATATGTACCAAGACTGCCTGTTTTATGCATAACACTTTAAATGTGTGACACATTTTCACTGATGTATTAATGATTCAAAATAAAATCAGTCATACTTTGAATACAGCCGATTATTTGATCGTAAACCAGCCCAGGCTGGCAGATGCAAACAAATGTGCCGTCAAACCGTGCATCACAGGTACTGTCTCCAATACAAGGACTTGAATCACAGGGACCTTTAAAAAGAATAAACAATATGGTTATTCTAAGAGGACATTTGTACCTATGGAGACCCTTTTTGCTTTAAACCCACAGTCTTCATTAATTTTAGGTGCATGGAAAAGTGGGTAAATAATGACATACGTTTTATTTTATTGTGTGTGAGCTTGAGCTATTGCTTTAAGGACAACTTTGTCCTATTATTAAGAATAGCTATCTAGCTTTTGGGTCCCACTATTGGAGCTGCTGGCTGTGGAGATGTGAGTACCTGGTGTTGTAGTGACAGGAGGGTCTGTGATATCAGTACCCGACCCCTCAGGAGCTGACAGAAAAACAATGATAAAATATTGATTTTGATTCTGTTTCATATCGAAACTATTGTCTTTACACTGTGGTAAAAAAAGAACAGAGAATCTGAACCATCAACACAACAGTAAATAATGACAGAATTTGCATTTGTGTGTAAACTGTCCCTGTAAGGACAATGACTTCTTATGATTAAAAGTTATTATTCAGCCTTTAAGTCTCCTGGTGGGGTTTGAGACTAAGAAGATAGGAGTACCTTCCGGCGTAGTGGCTGTGGTATCATCAGTGCCTGACCCCTCAAAAGCTGACAGACAAAACAATAATAAAATATTAATACTGACCCAGTTTCATGCCAAAAACTATTGTCTGTACTGTATACTTCGGTTGGAAAAAGTCTGAATCTGACACAAAAGTAGATAATGACAGAATTTGGCCATTTCTCAAACGGAAGGCTGCATCCTCCGGAGGTCACATTTGCAGGCTGCATTCATCATCAAACCTGGTTTATTTTTAGTTAACTCAGCATTACATTCATGAGTCATAAGCATATTACAACAATTTATGCTTCACTAAGAATAATGGTCAAATTTCTGACTGTTAATATTATAAAAATAAGATCTTCTTGATGACGTATGCAGCCTACAAATGCGAACTCCTGTTTGAGAAACAGCCTTTGTATTTTTGGGTGAACTGCGACTTTAAGGAAAATGACTTCTTATGATTAAAAGTTACTAGGATGAACTTTGGAAAAACATGAAATATGTTACCTGAGAACAGAGTGAGACAATGACATAACTTCTCTCTCTACTCAGCTAAAACAGCTTCAGAAATACCAAACACTATCTCTTCCATAGTCTCCCATAGTCTGCCTGATGAAAAATAGGCTACTTGCTGGCCTAAACATGTAGGGCCTAAACCATGTAAGAATCGCGATTTAACAACTAAACAATATAGGTGTCCAGAAGTGTCTACAACTACAAGTAATGGAATTTTTATTGTTTACTTTTTAATTTTTAGCCATGTGACAGTCCCTCTTATTCTATTTCAAATATTTAAATATTCTATAATAATAATAATATTCTATAATATTTATTATAGAAAATAAAAATACTCACTGTCTTGTGCAGTCGTTGTAGCCACAATGCAGAAGATCAAATAGATCTTTAGTGGTATATTCATTTTGTAGATTATAGTCAAGAGTTATCATGCAATATGTAGGATTTTGTATGAAACAGGACACCGTAAAAGAAAAAAGAAAGAAACAGATCTTCTGGTGACAGGCTGCCTGGGTGATGAGAAGGTATTAGGTAGGACCAGTTTTAATGCAGCGATCAGAGTGGAATGCTAAAGATAAATGCTGACTGACTGGCATGCATGTAATGTAGGTGAGCTGATGATTTAGTTGACGGGGGAGGGTTTCCTGTGATTTTTTTTTTCTTTAATAAAACATTATAAATAATGTTACACTTATTTATTTATTTTTTGTTTTAAATATTTTATTATTTGAAATTTTAACAGACAGTCACTTGTAATTACACTTTTTTGAATACAAACATATAAAACTTACATATAACATATAAAAGGAAAAATAAAAATAATAATAACAATATTTTAAAAAAATACATTTTTTTATTTAAAAAAAAAAAAAAAAAAAAAAAAATACATTCCCTCCCACACAACAACATGACCCATAAGTGCTATCCAGTGGTAAAAGCCGGCACTGAAGGCATATTCAACGCATTAATCAGAAGTTTGAAGAAAGGAAATAAAAGGGGACCAAATTTTTTCAAATAACAAAATCTTGTCTTTTAGGGTATATCTTATTCTTTCCAGATGTAGAGTACTTGTCAACTCTGTCACCCATAATTTAAGAGTTGGAACTTCTTTTTTCTTCCAGAACAGAAGGATAAGTTTTTTGGCAGAAATCAACCCATATGAAACAAACTGTTGCTGTACTCGTGTAAGTCTCAAAAATTCCTCGGAAACTCCAAATATAATTAATACAGGATCTGGTTCAATAGGAACGTCCAATGTATCTGAAAAGACTTGGAATATTTTGTTCCAGAAACGCTGTAATTTGGGACACAAGACATAACAATGAGACAGGGTGGAATCTGAAAACTTACATTTGTCACATAATGGATACACTTCTGGAAATATTTTATTCAATTTACACTTGGAATAATGAAGCCTATGAAGCACTTTAAACTGAATGAGACAATGCCTTGCATTAATGGAACATCTGTGAATCTGTTCAAGACTTTGTTCCCAGATTTCACTAGGGATTTCTACTGCAAGTTCTTCTTCCCAGGCAGATTTAATGCTCTCCATAGATGGACTTTTCACCTGTTCTAAACCCTTGTAGAGCAAGGAGATGGTACTACCATCTCTAAGACATCTTTCCAGAAATGTGTCCAGATACATGGGTGCAGCTGTGACATAATTGGAAATGTTAGACTTCACAAAGTCTCTTATTTGAAGGTACCTAAAGAAGTGATTAGAAGGAATACTGTATTTCTCACACAGCTGCTGAAAGGAAGCAAATTTTCCATTTATATATAAATCCCCTACATTTCGTAACCCTACATTTTTCCAAAACTCAAATGCAGTATCTAACATCGAAGGGCAAAAAGAGGGGTTAGCTGAGATAGAGAGCAAAAAGGATATTTGGGTGAATTTGAAATGTGTCTTCAACTGTTTCCAAATACGAACAGAATTATGAATAACCGGGTTATGATTATAAAGTGAACTAGCTATACCTTTAGGTGATAAAAGTATTGCATTAATTGAATATGGGAGACATTCCTCCTGTTCCAACACCAACCAATTCTCCCCCACCGGAGTAAAATCTATCCATGAAGTCAAGGCCCTTAGGTTTGCAGCCCAATAATAGTAAAGAAAATTAAGTAGGGCAAGCCCTCCCTGTATTTTGGGTTTACACAGGTGGTGTTTAGATATCCTCTGGGCTTTATAGTTCCAGACAAAGGGAACCAGGATAGAGTCCAGCTTTTTGAAAAAAGATTTGGGCAGAAATGTAGGGATGTTCTGGACTAAGTACAAAAATTGAGGGAGAAATATCATCTTAATTGAGTTTACCCTACCCACAAGAGACATAGGAAGTGTTCTCCAGAAATTGATCATGGATTTAAGCTTAGACAACAGGGGTTGAAAATTGGCCTTAACTAAGTTAGAAAACTTTTTTGTCACCTCAATTCCTAGGTATGTGAATTGTTCTGAAGCAATCTTAAAGGGCAAATGCTGAAGCCAAGAAGAATCTTCAATATTGACTGGCATCAACACACTCTTTTCCCAATTAATTTTATATCCGGCAAATGTACCATAATAATTAATCAAATTAAGGATATTTGGAATGCTACTCTTGGGCTCAGAAATAAATAAAATTAAATCATCTGCATATAACGCTAATTTATTATCAGTACTTCTAGTTTTATAGCCTTTAATTCCAGTATGTGTTCTAATAGCCTCAGCTAAAGGCTCAATCGCTAATGTAAACAAAAGTGGTGACAGTGAACATCCTTGTCTTGTACCCCTGTGTAATTCAAAATGAGAAGACAATGTTTGATTTGTGAGAATTCTTGCACACGGACTAGAGTACAACAATTTAATCCACGAAATTAAATTATCTCCAAGATTAAACTTCTTCAATACGGCAATTAGGTAAGGCCACTCAATTTGATCGAATGCTTTCTCTGCATCCAATGACAGAATAGCTAGATCTTGCTGCAAGCCTCTGGAAGAGTAAATTATGTTAAAAAGACGCCTAAAATTAGAGGAAGAGTTACGATCTGGAATGAAGCCGTTTTGATCTGGGTGCACCAGGTTTCTAATTACTGTGTTTAGTCTGCAAGCCAAAGTTTTTGCTAGAATTTTTTGATCCGAATTTAAGAGTGAGATCGGTCTATAAGAACCAAGTTCCTCTGGGTTTCTTCCTTTTTTTGGGACTACAATAATAATTGCCTCATTTAGGGAAGACGGCAGAGACTGATCTATAAATGCCTGTTTATAAACCCTATATAAATAAGGTGATAGTAATTCGTTGCAGGCCTTATAGAATTCATTACAAAATCCATCTGGACCAGGAGTTTTACATCCTTTAAGAGATTTTATGGTACCTGATATTTCTTTAACAGTAATTTCTGCACTTAACTCCTCAACTTGCTCTTGATTTAATGAGGGTAGATTCTGTTGGTCTAGAAACTGAGCAATTACTGTAGGATCTATATTTCCTTTAGATGTATACAGTGTCTCATAAAACTTTTGAAACCTACTATTTATATCCTTAGAAGAAGTAAGAATTTCACCTGTGTCTGATTTAATTTTGTATATTGCTCGTTCAGATGCCGTTTTACGAAGTTGTCGGGCTAAAAGTTTTTGAGGTTTATCACCGAATTCGAAGCATTTTTGTTTCATATACTGAAAGGATTTTGAAATTTTAGAAGAGAGAATTTCATTCAATTTATATTTAAGTGCACAAATTTTTTTATATTTTTCGATACATGGATGTTTAGCATTTTCCGTATCTAATTCGCGAATTTGAACTTCTAGTACCTCTGATTCAGTCCTATTTCTCTTTCTCTGAGATGCTTGATAAGAAATAATACAACCCCTAATGTATGCTTTAAATGCATCCCATAACACACCCATAGAGATGTCCGGCTTGTCATTAAATTGAAAAAAGGTTTTTATATCCTGTTTTAAGTGATTGATAAAGACTTTGTTTGTAAGTAACTGAGAATTGAGCCTCCAATTTGTTTGTGGTTTCTCCATATTATCTATTTTAATAGAAAAAGTCACTGGACTGTGATCAGAGATAATAATATTATGATATTTAGCTGTACAGACCTGGGACATGAGTTTACCATCGAGAAGGAAATAATCTATTCGTGTATATGAATTATGAACTTGAGAATGAAAGGAGTATTCCCTAGCCGTTGGATTGAGAGTTCTCCACACATCAAACATATTAGAGTTAGTTATATATGAATTCAAAAATTTACTGGAGTTTGAACTAATTAATTTTGTGGAATATGATTTGTCTAAATACGGGTCTAGGACAGAGTTAAAGTCTCCCCCAATTATGAGATTTGTATCTGAAATATTTGGAATAAGATCAAACACTTTTTTAAAAAACTCAGGGTTGTCACAATTTGGTCCATATACATTGACTAGTGTTAATGGCACAGCAAATACTTCCCCAACAACAATTACGTATCTCCCTTCTTTATCTGAAATGGTCAAATTATGTTTAAAAGGAACTCCTTTACGGATAAGGATAGCTGTTCCTCTAGATTTAGCAGAAAAATTGGAATGATACACTTGTCCAATCCATTTGCATCTCAGTCTAACATGGGCGGTACGTTTCAAATGAGTCTCTTGTAGAAACATAATATCTGAAAACAGAGATTTCAGATGAGACAATATTTTTCCCCTTTTAACTGGTTCAACAAACCTTTTACATTCCAAGTGCAGAAACTCAAAGACGCCCCCTTTGCATTTACCTTATTAAACATAAACTGTGATTACAACAAAAAATCTGATCCAAGTTACCTACAGACCGACAGCTGTTACCAAGGAAACCTTTAGCACTGACCCATCCACCCAACTGAATGTTTAATAACGGAACATGTTTAGCTGTTACAGAAACAAATGAACAGCACAACTTACCACGAAGTAGAAGGCAATAAAAAAGCATAATAAAAAACAAATAGAAAAGAAAAGCCGACCTCCGCATTTTACTTCGCAGAGACTTCCTCAAAGTCCAGCAGTAAGTCCGCTAAACAACAGAGACTTCAACAAAACAACAGGCTTAGCGCCTCGGAATTATTATTCCGCATTTACTTATCTGTACCAAACTGTTCGATTGCAAATTTCCATGCTTCGTTGCTGGATACAGAATGCCAAACTTCACACCGGGTTTATCCCGAAGGATCTGTCTCACCCTGGCAAAAGCCGCTCGACGTTTGACCACCGCCGAAGGATAGTCTCTGAAGATCTGAATGGAGCGACCGTTGAAGGTTAGCTTTCTCTGTGATGACACTTTACGCATGATTTTTTCCATGGTATGGCCATGGTGTATCCGTGCGATGAGTTGCCGCGGGGGGTCACTGTCCTCAGGCCGGGAACGAAGAGCTCGGTGCGCGCGATCCAAGACAGGCACCTCCATGAGCAGTTTAGCTACAAACTCTCTAGCACCTTGACCGTTTTCCATTCCCTCTCGGATTCCCGCGATTCTTATATTTTGCCTCTTAGAGCGGCCTTCCAGATCGATGCATTTCTCCGTTAATTCTGACACCTGATCGGACAGACTTTTAACTTGAGCTTGTAATTTCCTAACCGCATCTGCCGATGTCGTAGCGTTCTGTTCAAGATGTTCGAGAGTTGCACGATGCTCGTTTATGGTTAGCTGCATTGCATCAAACTTCGCATCAATTTTCTTTTCCAGCGTAGCTATCTCTCCTTTCAAACTTTCTTTAATATCAGTTTTAACCTTGCCCAGCTCCACTCGGAGAGATTCAATTGCAAGCAGCACCGGGTCGTTTGCTGTTGAGCTGGCCTCGTCTTCCAGCGCGCCCGCGGTCTCGGCCGAACTTTCTCCCTCAGCGACATCTTTCTTTACTGGTTTCCTCGGCGGCATTTCTACACACGCAAATTGCAATCGATGTTGAACGCAACACTAATAAGGACTCCAGAGCACTAACGAGCTTTATGTTGTCTTGTTTTGTTGAAATTTGAATGAAAGTTAGCGGAGCTACAAAACCCACGTCTTACTCCATCATCGACCCGGAAGTCCCCTCCACTTATTTATTTATTTATTTATTTATTTTTAATAAAAAGGAAGAAATTAAGACAAATACAGACAAAGTGAAAATTAAAATAATGCATTAAAATAAGGACAAGTGAACAAATAGAAACTGGTGAACTTAACCTATCATGATTTTTTATTGTACGTCATAAAGTCGGCCAACATTAACTTTGTTGCCTGAGAGTGTCCGAGGTCTTTTTGCACAGTTGCCAAGTCCCAGAAAAATTTCCAGCTCAAAGCTTACTTAAAACCCACCCAAAAAGAATGAAAACAATTTTGCCTCATCCAAATACAGTTGACAGCTGCCATTTTTTTCCATTAATGCATTT
This sequence comes from Cirrhinus mrigala, assembly GCA_036247105.1. Lineage (NCBI taxonomy): Eukaryota > Metazoa > Chordata > Actinopteri > Cypriniformes > Cyprinidae > Cirrhinus > Cirrhinus mrigala. The sequence goes on from CM070018.1 coordinate 20,805,177, forward strand.
TAAAATAAACATTGTAATTTTATTTATTCTAGGTTTTTCATCTTATCTAGACTTGTTTATATGTAGTATATGCATTTTTATTGATTGAATCTGTATTTTATTTTATTTAAATTTTTTAGTTTATATATATATATATATATATATATATATATATATATATATATATATATATATATATATATATATATATTCTTTTCTTTTATGTAATTTTCTTTCTATGATAAATTTTAAAATTAGGGCTGGGCGATATGGCCAGAAATATTATGACAATATATATATTTTTTTCATATCATACTGTATCAATATTTATCACAATATTCATTTACCATTAATATGTAAGGAAATGCTTTCCATGTGTTTGTTAGACCTTGAAAATTAATGTAAACATAACTTTTTTCTTCATAAGCCACCTTTTAAACCCCATGAAATCTATTTTATTTTCTACTAATTCTGTGTTTCCCATTTTATTTATTTTGTGTTTTATGATTAAATAAAAATTGATCTTCAAAAATCGTGTCAAATTAAATGGGTTAATAAAACTTTAACAATTTAACCAATCTTTAAAAATCTTAAAAAATCTTAAAACATAAAATAAGATAATATATATAATTTATAACAAAACATTGTTATTGTTTTTTTTTTTTTTTTTTTTATCAAATAAGATGCTGCATGACAAAATCTTATGTTTGTTATAAAAACATCAACATCAAAAGATATCTTGGTTGAATGATATTCCTTACAAATAACAGTAATAGTATTATTACTTAGAGATATCATAGTAATACGTTTCTGTTAAAATTTCTTCACGTTTGTCGTGAAGTTTATTTCCGTTTTTGAAATGGTAAAAAGCTCTAAATTGACTCTCAGTGAGGCTCTAGAGATGAAGTCCATGTGTTCATGTCCTCATTTAGAGAGACGCAGACACTGAAATCACAGTGAGTTTCACGTGTTTGAGTTTGTGTAGTAGATGAAACTACAGCACTCATTTATAAGGGTGATGACATGAGAAACCAAATTTCCATTGATCTTTTGATACAGAAGAGGTCTTTGAATGCTTAATACATCCTGCAAGTTTCATAACTTAAAATGTCCCCATCATCAATAAAAAAGCATTTATGTAATAACTCTCAGAAAACGGCTCATTTTGGATCCTATATTGGATACAGTTGTTTTTATAAACATCACAAAAGCAATCAAAAGCAATGCATTGACATAGGCCTCGCCCAGTGGCATTCAGCTGCTATTGGCTGACACTTGTTTATTGTGTCGCATCAAAAGCAATTAGAAATTACAATCACTGCCACTATCTTGTCTACGCTGGATACAGTATACAGCTGCACATTCGCTTTCTAAAACAGAAAGCGCTTCAGTGCTTCAGTCTGTCCTCAGTAGGACAAACGGAGTAAGAGAACGTTTGCTTTGACACGTTTGGTTTAAACAGCTGATTCACATCTTTGTATAGATATCAGAAGAATATCAGCGTGAGAAACAAGTGGATAGATTTTTTTTAAAATACTAGCATGCAGGATCATGCCAGAGGATTGTTTGGACTTTAGAGCATGTTGTTTTGTAAACGAGGCAAAGAGTCATGAAGAGCTCACAAAGAAACATTTGTTAAAAGATGAAGTGATCTGATTGCAGCTGCAAACCGTATGTAAATGATTTCATATTGTTTGTCTGGAAATAACAGTTTTATTTTGATTATCTTTTCAAAACACTCAAAATATGCAATAGCGAGGGGGTGATACTATTTCCAACGCAATGATGTTAGTCAATTATAACAGCCGATTACTGACTGAAGTCTTAAAGACCCAGCCCTTAGAACAGCTTTCTTCTGAGAGAGGTTCAGAATGAGGTTCACACATTTTTTTTCTTTTGTGGAAAAAACGTTATTAACTTTATAAGTAAACTTAAAGGAACATATTAAAATAATAATAATAAAAAAAAAAATCAATGTCATGACCCCTTTAAATAGAGATGCGCAAAACATGTAGACTTACAAGCGACATGCTTTGACTAGCTGTTTTCATGTTTATTTCCGCTGTCTTAAAGCCTTAACATCTCTGCTGTGGGTGAAACTTGTTATAATCCTGTCTTGTTTTCCATCTTTTGTTTATTGCATTGGGTTATAAAATAACTAATTTGTTGGGTTATTTGCCCAAAATGTTGCTTTAACCATTCTGGTATTATTATTATTATTATTATCATTATTATTACTGTTGTTGTTGTTGCTGCTATGTAATTAAAAAATAATATACAGCATACAAATATTTTGAAAACACTTTATTTCCATTACATTTAAAGTTGCAAGTACTTCTATTAAATTAAATAACTGGTTGAAATTGTGCTATTAATCACTTCCTTATGTTACTTGCAATTGTATCAGTTTACAAGATAAATATAAATTCACAAATAAACAAACAGAACAGCTAGTACAGACAATGCAATAACAGCGGCAATAGGCTTGGGAGAGTCAATGTTCAAAATGTAAAATAACTGAAAGCATGTATCAGCTGCTTGTAAAAGATGGTCTTGCTTCAGGTCCATTTTTCCCACAATAATGAAGACCTGATTTTATCCCAAAACTGCAGGACATGAGGGAATTGCCTTTGTTGCTCCTCCTCCTTTAAATACAGAATGAAATTTGTTCCAACCTTTAAACAAAAATTTAAAATGGTAAATATGTACACAAATAACTGTCACGTTCGATGTACTACAAATGAGATCGGGGTCCAAAATGCAGGGAAGGGAATTTTAATTCAACAAAACACAAATAAACAAACCAAAAGGCCAAACACGGCACAACACGACTAGAATCAAGATCAAAATAAACAGAACAGAAACACAATCTAAAACATGATCAAAACTTAGGAACACACACGAAGACAATGCAGCCAGCATGAGTAGTGGGAAATGAGAGTTCTTATAGACCAGATAATTGTGAACAGGTGAGAGCTTAGATGAGTGCTAATGACCAGACAGGTGTACAATCAGGGAAGTGCAGTGCAGGGAAGGGAAAACAGCGACCTCAGGTGGCTAAGGGAAGCCCCACAGCCCAGATCATGACAGTACCCCCTCTCAAGGGAACGGCTTCCAGACGTTCCCAAAAAAAAAAAGTCTGGAGGGAGGAGGAACGGTGGAAGGTGCATCGGGGGAGGGATGGCGGGCCAGGCCCGTGCAACGGAGGAACGTCAGTGGACACTGCCGCCAGGGGAACGTGAGCTGGCCTCGCCACCAGTGGAACGTCCGCGGTCACCGCCGCGTCAGGAACAGAGAGCGCGGTCGCCGCCGCGTCCGGAACAGAGAGCGCGGTCACCGCCGCGTCCGGAACAGAGAGCGCGGTCACCGCCGCGTCAGGAACAGAGAGCGCGGTCGCCGCCGCGTCCGGACAGGAAATCGCGGTCGCCGCCGCGTCAGGAACGGAGATAGCGGTCGCCGCCGCATCAGGAACGGAGATAGCGGTCGCCGCCGCGTCAGGAACAGAGATAGCGGTCACCGCCGCGTCAGGAACGGAGATAGCGGTCGCCGCCGCGTCCGGAACAGAGATAGCGGTCGCCGCCGCGTCCGGAACAGAGAGAGCGGTCACCGCCGCGTCCGGAACGGGGAGCGCGGTCGCCGCCGCGTCCGGAACAGAGAGCGCGGTCACCGCCGCGTCCGGACAGGAAATCGCGGTCGCCGCCGCGTCAGGAACGGAGATAGCGGTCGCCGCCGCGTCAGGAACGGAGATAGCGGTCACCGCCGCGTCAGGAACGGAGATAGCGGTCGCCGCCGCGTCCGGAACGGGGAGCGCGGTCGCCGCCGCGTCAGGAACGGAGATAGCGGTCGCCGCCGCATCAGGAACGGAGATAGCGGTCGCCGCCGCGTCAGGAACGGAGATAGCGGTCGCCGCCGCGTCAGGAACGGAGATAGCGGTCGCCGCCGCGTCCGGAACGGGGAGCGCGGTCGCCGCCGCGTCAGGAACGGAGATAGCGGTCGCCGCCGCATCAGGAACGGAAATAGCGGTCGCCGCCGCATCAGGAACGGAAATAGCGGTCGCCGCCGCGTCGGGAACGGAGATAGCGGTCGCCGCCGCGTCCGGAACGGGGAGCGCGGTCGCCGCCGCGTCAGGAACGGAAATAGCGGTCGCCGCCGCATCAGAAACGGAGATAGCGGTCGCCGCCGCGTCAGGAACGGAGATAGCGGTCGCCGCCGCGTCAGGAACGGAGATAGCGGTCGCCGCCGCCTGCCCGCGGAAGAGCGTCTCCGCCCCCGCCAGAAAGCAGGGCCGCATCTGCGCAGCCTCGGCCCTACAGGTGTCCATCCCCGCCAGACAGGCGTAGATGAACTCGAAACGAGCGGCCGACGCCGCCTCAAAGGACATCCCCGCCGTCTCGGGAACAGAACGGGTGGTCGCCGCCGCCAAACGGGGGGACGCCGCCTCCCTGAAAAAATTCCTCCCCGCTGGACCCATCCTTGCTGGCTGCATTCTGTCACGTTCGATGTACTACAAATGAGATCGGGGTCCAAAATGCAGGGAAGGGAATTTTAATTCAACAAAACACAAATAAACATAAACCAAAAGGCCAAACACGGCACAACACGACTAGAATCAAGATCGAAATAAACAGAACAGAAACACAATCTAAAACATGATCAAAACTTAGGAACACACACGAAGACAATGCAGCCAGCATGAGTAGTGGGAAATGAGAGTTCTTATAGACCAGATAATTGTGAACAGGTGAGAGCTTAGATGAGTGCTAATGACCAGACAGGTGTACAATCAGGGAAGGGAAGTGCAGTGCAGGGAAGGGAAAACAGCGACCTCAGGTGGCTAAGGGAAGCCCCACAGCCCAGATCATGACAATAACACCCAAAAGGAAAATTTAACAAATTGTCATAAATGAGGCACTTTCCCACTTTGCATAGCAATGAAGGAGGATATCCGGCCGGGTTTTAATGCAATCTCCAAGATCATCTTAAATAGAAAGCACAATGGATTCATCTCCAAACAAGAATCGAAAAAAATCTGCACTTTTTTAAGCCATGGTGGCAGTCTTTCATTTGACTTCTTACTGTTGTAATAATGGATTAATGTCTGTTATATATCAATTTAATTAGCCAGGTTACAAGAGTGGTGTGTGTATCATTGTATACAGGTGTGGGGATTTTTTAATTCTTTCTGCGTGTTACATTGTTATGCTAGTCAGTTGTAATGTGAGTGTATCAATGTAAGAGGTATGTAAAAGCTATATCAAATTTGTAATTGTGCTGTTAGACTCTGTAAAAGCAGGCTGTAGTTATCTGTGGACTTATCCCCTGATCTGGACTGATCTAGAGTCTAATGCCAAATTCACATTTCAAAGATGGTACAGAAGCACTTCTGAAAGTAGCATATATGTGTCTTTACATACTGTTTAATGCTGCTCAGAAGGACATAAATGCATTTACTGAGCAATTACAAGTGCATACTCAGATTCTGAAACGGGTCAAAGCTGGAAGTTAGTCTACCTTTTATGCTGCATTGCATCTATACAGAGAAGACACCTTCACAGTACTCTTGTTTGTGTGATAATGCTTAAAGGGATAGTTCACCCAAATCATTTGTCATTATTTACTCATCCTCAGGTTGTTTTAATTTTAGCGTAGTGTTTTAATTTTACACTGTAGTTTCCTAACAAAAGGACAAGTAGTTTTGAATAAAAAGGCAACTTACCTTAACTCAGAATGGACTCGACACCGGATGAAAGAGGCTCCGCTGGTCTTAAAGGCGAGTGCGTCGGCCAAACATCTGAAATATAATATAAAATTTCCCCCAAAACTGCCGAGACGAACAGAAAAAGTAAGGAAACCGTTTTTATACGTTTGAAATTGATCGGCTACAAAGCGCTCGTATCTTTAGTAAAGTGTGCAGATAACGGATTAAAATATCAGTCGACAGAGGAAATGTAAACATCTCAGAAATATACTGTCAGGGCTTAAAGACACTTTGTAGCGAAAAATTTTAACCCAACTGGTTGCGTTGTTATAGAAATAACCCAACAAACATAACCCAACAAAGTGACCCAACATGCTTAACCCAGATATTGGGTACAGTAAAAAACCCAACAAGCATAGGAATAACCCAATAAAGTGGCCCAACATGTTTAACCCAGATATTAGGTACAGTAAATAACCCAACGTTTTTTAGAGTATACAGATTTTTGGTCAGAGAATTTAGCGTTAGCAGACGGTCGGTTTAGCCAGCCTGTCTGCTTTTTCTGACCTGGGCCCTAGTTAGTCAGGTACTCTAAGACTATGTGCCATATTTCAAGAGAGAAAAGTGGCACCACCCCTGGAGGGATGAAGACCATCTCTTTTCAACAGGTAGGTCTGCCCCAAAAACTTGTCCAATTGTCTATGAAACTTGTTATTCTGTGGGCACCACTTAGACATCCAGCCACTGAGTGACGACAGTCTGGTTTCTCAGTGGGTGCGTCACTGAGTGGGGAGAACCTGTTTGATGTTTTGATTGGAACAGAGGAGCGGTGTTTTGTCTTGCTTACCTTACATGCCACCTTACAGTCACCCAGTTGCCCTGCTGCGAGGGCTCTGCAACCAGAACCGAACAATGTACATGACTTGCTAAGCTAGTCGCATCCAAAGCTGTATCTAAGGCCCTCACTTTCTTACTGTCCTCAATAAAAGTTTGGATGCGTGTCTCTACCTTCTCTGTCAGCCTAACTATTTTCTTGCGTTTATATCATGTGGATCCGACAGTCACCGACAGAGAGAGATAAACTATCAGTGTTGTGCCTGAACGAGTTCATTGAACGATCTTCATGAACTCGTTCATATTCTGGGTGAACGTGAACTGAACGTGCTGTATATCTGCCTGATGAACGTGAACGCGCTCATTCTGGCGTTTATGAACGTCGTTCTCTTGTAGTTCAATTTTGTTCTAGAGAGTGCCAGATTTCCATGGAGCCAGGCAAAATCCCGGCTATAACCACTGACTGTACAATATCCAGGCTACAACCGCTACAACACAATCTAAAACGGGCCTTATTATATAGGGGGAAAGACCAGATCTGGCAACACCAGCCACCACAGAGTCGCACCGCGCATGCGTCATCAAATTGCGAAGAATGAATGGAGGCAAAATTCGATGAAGGCAGCGGCACTACTTCTGTCTCAATGATGAATGAAACTTCATATGTCCACCTAAAAGAATTTTTTGAAAAGGTCAGTGATGATCCAGGTGGGAAAAATCTTACCTTTTTGTGTAAACTGTGCCCGCCGGGTCTCAAGAAGCAACTCCGCACATCAACAACGTCAACAGCAAACTTGAAACGGCATATTGAAATAAAGCACCCGTCTAACCTTTTAAGGTATGTGCAGGTCACTAAAAAATCAAAAGACATGGCAACGGCGTGGACTTTTTTTTTCCCCATTGATGATTATTATTATTATCTGAGTTATTTATGTCCATGGCCTTGGACTCTGATTGACTCTTTTTAAGTTACTGAGGGTTTTTTTTGTTTAGTTTTTTCTCATTCATTTGGACTAAATATTTCACTTTTATTACCCAAGTTCTAGATCTGTTCTTTTTCTTTGGGCAAACAACTCAGAAAAAAATACATTCACAAAAAATAGAAAATTGACTTACTGAGAAGAAAATCAATGTTTAAATGTTTTGCGCTTTGAGGTACATCCTTGTTTCCTACCTCAGCCTGGTTCCTACCTCAGATTGTTTCTTAATTCCTCATTAAAAAAAAACATTCAAGCAGCACGTTCTTCCTCATGTTTCTGAGAATATACTGTAGGGTGAAAGCTGCAGCTGGATACGAGTGTGGACTGAATGGGGGGCAACAACTGGAAAATGCCAGTATTCTTAGGGTAACAGCTTGCAGCAACATACTGGAAAAAATAAAAGAACTATGAACTAGTTAATTTTGGAACCTGCGAACTTAGTTCAAAAAATTTGAATTATGAACTATGAACTGAACTAGTTCATTTTAAAATGTGTGAACTGAACTTTGAACTAGTTCATGTAGAAAATGAACTTTCCCAACACTGTAAACTATACATGTGACAAGTGGTGCAAGTAACAATAGCGGAAGAAGAAGCCATTACTCACCGTGATTGCTGAATGAGTACGACTTACCACAGTTGTTTGGTGAACTTGTGAAAAACAGAGCGAGAGAAATGGAGCATGAAAAACAGAGCAAGAGAAAAAAGAAATTGAACGAGAGAGAGAAATGTAGGGATAGAGAGAAAAGGAAACAGTAATAAACACACGTGGAAACGAAACAGTAGTAAATGAGTGGAAACACGAAATGACAAGCTAACAGGCTAACTGAATGCTAACGCACTGCACTAGTGATTTTAGATCAAAAGCTATCGATGTCAAATAAGTTTGATAACGTAAGAAATATGCTGATAAGTTATATTTACAGAGATTCCAACAGAAAAACAAAGCTACACTACAATCACAAACCACTCAGCAGCACAGCTGACAGGAACTGGAGGCCAAAAAGCTGCGATAAGCAATATGGGCCTGGGCCTGCTCATGTCATGCCTGCCAGTTGTTGCAGGACATGCAGAGAGTTCGGAAGTCGGGATCAGACTCATGGACTGGAGCAGGCTCTGGAGCAGATTCAAAGACTCCAGTCTCACAACAACTCTGTATGCCTCTGTTACAATCCTGTCCCTTTACCTAAATGGCATGAGACATTGTACCATTGTCAACACTTGCTAGTTCTATGAAAAAAACACTCAGGATGTTTGGGATCTCTGGAGACCCCACATTGAAATGAATGAGAAAACAATAAAATCAATACCTTTTCTTTTTAATTTGTCAAATAAAATCACTAAATCCACCAGAATGCAGAACACAACATACACAAGAATGAAGTGGCAGCCTTTCCACACATCCACAATGCAGAACATTCTGAATGGGCATTCTATTTAGGCTACATTGGAGAGAAAGGAGATTGCAGGGATATAAACCAATCACCTTTACCTGAAAACTGTTGTTTTGAATTCAAAATAAAATGTTTGTGTGATTCATGTGACTTCATACTTAAGTATAACAGGACTGAACTTTGACAAAAAAGAGATAAGAAAGATATCAGAATATACGAAATGGAAAAGTTTCTTGTTCTCAGTCTGTAAATTCCAAGAGATATGCGTATTACAAGCGTGAGTAACATATTTAAGTGATATGAATATCATTTTAACTTTAATGTTCTGAGGTCAGTTAGGTAATCATTTCACAGATTGCACGTATAACCCGCTGGTTAATTTAGAGAGCTTTGACACCAAACTTTTGATAAGAAAATGAACAAAGGTCGGTCATAAATAATGACTACAGCGATATTACCTAACATATTGGCACACTTTGTGATTTAGCGGCCCTAAGTAAATTCCAGCGTGACAACAGGGGAAAAAGGGACAGAGTGCATAGGGCCCAGAGGCTGAGGGGGGGTCCATGTTTAACATTTCATAGAATATAAAAATCTACAGTAATATACTCTACACAGCTTCTAGGGAACTACTGATAATACATTAATATTACTGTAAAAACAACAAAAATATAATTTACAGTGTAGTCTTAAAAGATTAAAGTCACATAAAATCATGAGTGTGTTTGTCACACATTAATAAAAGTGTTTTATTAATATCTAGCCTTGGGTCCAACTATGACACTGAGAGAATGTTTAAATTCTGACAGCTGACATCGGAAACAGTATTATCTGCATTTTAAAGACCATTACCATACTGTTAATGTCGTACTTAATGTATTTGATGCGAAATTAAAAGGCATCACTTTGCATATAGATGTTTCTGATATATCCAAATCATCATTGCTGCATGGTTGCATTTTTCTAGTTGCCAAATATGTTAATGTAGTTAATGTGGTGATTACATTTCTGGCGCTATGGCATTGTCGGAGATGTAAGCATGTCTCTAATAAGATCAGTCACAAACGTGATCCCTGCACAATCTAATGTGTAGTGTCTTATTAACTCACTGTCATGTATTGTGCAACATATTTCTTCATATCCTCATTCATGCTCCTAACAATTTTGGACCTCAACACCTCTTTTAAGGGTTAAGATGCTTATTGAATTACATTGTTCTTTACTAAGACCTTTTTTTTTTATTTTAAAAACCTTTCCACTAAGAATTTTAATGAATACGGGCCCTGGATTGCCGCTGTCCATGTGCATAGAAGCACATCCTGATATTACAACATATTTTGTTGACCCTGGAACAACATTTTAAACCAAAAATTTAATCTTGACCACATCCCTACACCTAAACCTAACCTTACCTGTGAGTAATCCCTAAAATCAGAGGAAATGATAGATGAATGACACTGATGTACAAGCACCAAACACTGATTGTAAGCCTAAACTTCACAAAAACTATAAACTCTTTTTTCAGATCTGATTGGTTAATCACAATATTGTTCCAGGGTCAACAAAGATGCTGATCCAGGAACATATCGTACTCTGTAAAATCAGGTTCTGCATGCATAGAAAATCTTTTTATTTCTAGTTTACAAGGTTAATAGTGTGAAAGAAAAAAAAAAAAAAAAAATCTGTTAAAAAGAGGCATTATAAAGTGAATCTTGCTAAATACCACTGTTGACTACACCATTGGCTTAACACAGTCTGCAATGTAATGGAAGGCTAAAAGGTAATGAACTATTGTAAATTTTAATCAGAGATCAAGGAATCATAACAGTCAACCTTGAATTACTGGAAATTGAAATTGCTCTGTTGCTAAGTCACTGACTCCATTTACTTGCAGTTCAACCCATTCTTTATAGATGGCAAACAAAGAACAAGTATACAGCCCTCATTCATCGGGTCTCATATTCACAAAGCATTTTATCTTACTGCTAAGAGTTCTGTAAACAGCAGTAAAAGTTTTAAGAATTTTCTCTTAAAACCTATTCACAAAGCTGCTGAGACAATTTTTACTAAACAATAGAAAGAATTCTTAAGCTAAGAGTAAGAGCAGGGTTGACCTTGTTACTATGGATGATATCGGCATGCTTACTAACTATGCACACAGTGATTACAAAAAAAAAAAAAAAAATTCTGTTAAAAAAAAACACAGAGAGTGTACTGGTGTCACGGTCGTGTGTAGAAGGAGGCGCATGAAGACGAAATGCAATGAAAAATCTTTTAATAACATCCACAATAGGCAAAGCCACACACAGAGGGCTGGAAGACACAGACACAGACACACAGACACACACACACACACACATGAACATGACCTTGAGATCAGACAAACAACACTGAACTGAATACAACTTATATAGGCAGGTGATACAATGAGCTAATTAAACACTAATGACTAAATGAGGACAGGAAACAGGAACAAGCAAATATTGGCAACAGAGGGAGAAACCAACACAAGCAGTACAATGGGGGTGTGACAACTGGCAGAAAATTACCAGGACATTTTCTGTTAAAATTACAGACGCTTCCTTCAATTCAAAAACGGAAAATTCTGTAAATTTACAGTACATCCTCAGTACCATTTACCTACTCTTCCGTATATATATATATATATATATATATATATATATATATATATATATATATATATATATATATATATATATATATATAAATAAATTAAGCAAATAAATCCAGCACAATACATACACTAACTGAACATGGTTTATTTTTACTTCATGTAAACATTCTTAAAAGTGCATTCAATGGCTTTTGTTTGCCTTAAATTGGTTAGGACAAAACAATATCATCAATCAAATAATCAAATCAATTAATTTAACAATGTGTCAAACACCGAAAAATGCCTGTGTTGTGAAAGACAGTTTAGCTTTAAACAGCAACAGACAGAATTTAAAAAAAAGAAAACATGAGCACTTGTACAATACTGCTGTTGGACTAATTAGTGGTCACAAAATTTAAACTTCAAACTGTAAAACAGTGGTCAAAAAAGAGAACAATATTGTTTAGAGGGATAGTTTCTGTCCCTCTATTGATAGTCTACACAACTGCCACTTCCAAGGTCCAGAAGGGTATAAAAACATCAATAAAAGTATGTGACTCCAGTGGCTTGACAACAATTTTTTTTTAAGTGATGCAATTCATTATAAGGGATGTATTATTTCCCCTTTATCTGCATGTATAATACAAGTGCCATTTTGAGATTTTAAAAAAGCTCAAATATTACATGGATTTTCAAAATTGTTCTTGCAAGAGTCTTGGAAGAATGCATAGCCACTTGATTGCCTTCATCTCAAACCTCGTTCAGGATTTCTTCACGGGAAAATTCTAAAAGAAATGGATATGAATAAAACTGAACTACAGAGTAACATGCAGGTTGGAGATGGAAAAGTAGTCATACAGTAAGTTCATTAAATCAGCTGCAATCCATAATACTTTCCAATTCAAACAATGTTTATAAATTGCTTAGCTTACATTTCCAATAGTCTCCATTTGCATCTGTTATATAAGCTTGTCAGATCAACTATGTCTTACAATATACTTTCCCCTCGCCCTCAAACATTGTTCTGTATACGCGCGAATAAGTGCTTATTGTAAACAGGTATTTATTAAATAATTTTATTTAGTGAAGCGCAACCCTCATAGAAAGAATGTGAGTATTATTTGGTAACTAATGTATTTGCAGTCCTTACGTTTCACTTTGCAATTGGGGGTTGGGCACCCACCGGCAGAAACATAAATCTGGAATTAATATGAATAATGAATATTTAAATGAATTAATTATATGAATCAACCTCTAAGGTTGTGACTTTCTTCAGAAAAAAATCGATGGCATTTTGTTTTGTTTCGCTCCATGTAATATCTAAAGCAGTGTTCAATCGCAATGCTGCTTTATCCACGGAGTTCACGGAAACAGCTGTAATTCAGCTTTTCCATAAGTGCCATCTAGTGTCATACAGTGGATTTACAGTGACCTTACATTTACATTCAGCTTGTGTGCAGTTTTTGTCGGGCCAAGAAAGGGACCGAATTTGCATGCCCTGCTGTAGCCAAAATTTTGACTGGTTAATGAAAAACAAGCTTAATTCAGACCAGTTATCTAGATTATTTATGGAACAGATAAGATACATATAATTATTAATTATTAGAACTATTAAATCAATTATCATTTTGACTTAACCCTTTTCTTTATTTAAAGGCTGAACTGTGAGGTTTATCTTTTTTTATGAAACTTTTTCCGCAGCTTTATTTGAAAATTTACATTAGATATTTGAGCCTGCTATTAGAGCAGTAATGTTGTCACTAAAATGATTATGTAAGCAAAAATCATTTTATTCTTGTTTGTTAATTTTAAATATAAAACTTGAAGTGATTTATGTGTCAGTACTTTTTGAACATGTCTTGTACATTTTAACAATACCGTGATAATACTGATAACCGTGATCATTTTGGTCACTATAATAGTGATAAGAAATTTTCATACCGTTACATCCCTAATGCCCTGTCATTAAAAAGAAAACAAAATAAACACTATGAAAGACTGCTGTCCCCAAACATGATGCACACATCAGATCTATTCCCGTCTTTACGGTCAATTAAGACTTTTTTTTTCTTTTACTCAATTTAGACCAGCGGTTCTCAATTCCAGTCCTCGCGCCCCACTCTGCATATTAACGCACCTGATTCTGATAACCAGCTCCTTAGAAGTGAGCTTTTACGGATTTTTTATTTATTTATTTTTTTTTTACGGTGTAGCTGACAGGAGAGGGGTCTCTGTCATTTTTGAAATTTATTCATAGAATTATCGTAGAGCACGATATTATGTTGTCATATAAAAATCAAGGTTTAAAAATAAAAATGTTGCCACATTCAAATAAAGATTTGAATGCTTCTTGTAAACAGTTAGCGGATATGCATATATACAGCCTTTTAATTAACAGAGTAGAATAATCATGGATGATAGTAAGACATGCAAACGTAAAAGAAAACCAAACTGGATGCAAGAACAGCTGATAATTCTTGCCCAACTTGTTAATGAAACAAGGGTATAATCAAAGGAAAATTTGGAGTCAAAACCAAGAAAGATGCGTGGGAAAATATGTGTGTAAATAAATGCATCATGTTTCTAAAATGTTTACGTTCTGAGGCAGATTGCCGGCAACAGCCATTTCACAATAGAAACCAGCACAGAATTTGTAATGGTTTTACTGATTACAATGGGAATTGCACGGGGTTTAACTGTAATGGTGACTGTTAGTCTCTACTGGTAATTGGTCACCTTCTACTGGTGGCTTGTTAAAACCACTAAATCCTAATGGAACATGTCCCAAAACAAAGTACAGGAAATGGTTTTAAGTGTTAAAAGCTGATGGTTTGTAATGTTTGTAATTGTATTTGTATAACTTCTGTGATGGTTTGTATTGTTTTTCCAGCAGACAGGATAGTTTGTGATTTGGTCTTAGTGACTAGGAGTCCTCTTCACTACTCCCAACGTTTCACAGATTTAGAAGCTAGTTTTAGCGCTAAAATGGTTCACGAATTACTCTTAAAGCAAATGTGGAGTTTGAATTTAAAAATTTTAAGATTGATAGGCCCATTATTTTTAAGATTTTTCCTAAATCAGCAAGTTATGAGCTACTTTTAGCCTTAAGATGTTTTGTGAATGTGGGCCCTGGTCTGGTTGTTTGATTGAGATACATGGATAACATGCTTCAAACTGTAACATTTACTCTGTGGTCTCACAGAAATGTGGAAAAAGAAAAAGAAAGAAAAAAAGATTTGGTTAAGTTGTTTAATTAGGAAACATGAACAACATGAAACCTTCCTATACCGGCTTATAAAACAAAGCCCTTTGTACTGCAATTTATCTATGACGTCTTTTTCCACTGGAGGTTACAAAAAAAAAAAAAAAAAATCATGCATGAATACTACCATACTATCAGAAGAGATCAGTTTACATTCCAGAAAAAGATCTGACCCAAGTTAATTTACACACTGCCGTCAATATTTATAGTAAAGCTTTGCCCAGAAAAACTAATGTTTACTCAGGTAAAACATTCATCACATTTGACAACAGAACATGTTTCTTCTTGCCTTGTTAGATAAATAAGTGTTAAATCACTTGTTTTGATCAAATACACATACCTTTATCTTGCAACAAATAAATTTGACCCAGGTGTATGAGGCGCCACGTAGGATTTAAATCAAACTTCGCTTATCAATACATTTATAAAACACGTGCATATACACCTAGAAATTACTTGCATATACATGTATACTGTTGGATGTTTAAAATATATATATGAAATACACGTGCACACTATTATGAAATCCATACCAATACATCTTTTATTAGTAATCAATACATATACACTTGTGAATAACTTGTATATACATATAAACTTAACGCATGCATACGCTAAAAAACACTCGCTTATACATATAAACTTGATCCATGCATATACACCTACAACAACACGCACATATACATATAAACTCGCTGCATGCAGACACACCTGTACATACTCGCACATACATATAAACTTGACCCATGCATATACACCTAAAAACACTCGCACATACATATAAACTCGTTGCGCGCATACACACCCATGAAACACTCACGCAAACATACAAAATAAATTTCAGGTAAGACGCATGCTTGAGTTGTGTATATACATATATGCAAGTGATTTCATATGTGGATGTGCGTGAACTTTTCAGTGCAAACGGAAGGCATCTCAGTGTAAACGGAAGTCATTTCAGTGTAAACGGAAGGCATCTCAGTGTAAACGGAAGGCATCTCAGTGTAAACGGAAGGCATTTCAGTGTAAAAGGAAGCAGCGGCACTTCCGGCGGAATCTCCAGATGCCGGGGCATTTTAAAACGCTTAATGTGATTAATGCATTAAAATAGTGTTTTAAAAAGACCTTTAATATAGCATACGATGTACCAGGGGCGAATTTCCACTGGGCACTTTTCAAAATCCCGTTCAGCACGCCGAGAGTTCGCGCGATCGTTCAAACAAAACCGAAAGTAAAACGCGCACGCGCCTTCAAAAGCAATTTTAATACCTTGCGTTTAGAGCGCGACTCCCCAATGCGTGCAAATTAGGCTACATAACATATTTAGGATGTTATTAGTATGCAGGCTATTGTGAAGTTGTTTATTTAATATTAATTGTATTCTATTTTTGCATGTTTCTGTCAAGGACTTTAATTTTGGTGTTGCGTCCTCTGAGAAGGAGGGTCTTATAATGTGAAGGAGGAGAGCAGAGTAGATTGTGGGGGGCACAGAGATTAGTGTTGATCTCTTCCCGAGTTCTAGGCCTTTGCTCAATAAAAATTACTAGTCGTCGGTATTTTCAAGTCTATCGTCTTTATTTACATCCACCCACGGCAGCTAAAACTCCACGTCTTACACTATTATAGGTTGTGTAGTTGTCTATAGCTCTCTATCATGTTTGAAAAATTTTGGTCTCTATTTAAATTGTTTTAACTATGTTATGTTCTACTTTCTGAGTATGAATTATTACAATGCAGTAAAAGCATGGGCGTCGGAAGCAAAATAAATGTGGGTGGGGAGTATATGCCATTTTCTGTAGTGTGGTGCCTTACTATGTATATTACCTCTGCGCACTAACGTGACAACACTACAAAACGGGGCAATTGAAGTGTGTTTCTAGTGGCGTAAGGGATAAAGCGAATATCCAGTGTTTTTGACGCAAACGACCCGAGTTCGCGTCCACCTATTGCCGAAATCGTTCTTCTGCCTTTTCACATCTCATTTTACATCGGAAAGGCATTTGTTTTCAATAAACATAAAAATGAAGGAACTAATCTAAATGTTAGAATAAAGTATCGAGCAGGATTAGGTGTATCTGAGCAGCAGATACACTCAGATGCTTTATTTACTTTGCTGTGTTACAGAAGTGCATTCGTCATGTGGAATGGATTTGACTGATGGCGCTCTAAAAAGTGCGCAGACATATTCGCCGAATTAGAGAGGTAAAAGTGGGTGGGTCCTGTCCCACCCACATTCAATGGTTTGACGCCCATGAGTAAAAGACAACAACACTCAAGCACCATAAAAAGTTTTGCTACAAACTCAACTGACTGGCTTTATTCTCTCCTGTATGATTTCATAAGTCTATATAACTATATATATCCATAAGTATATATATATATATATATATATATATATATATATATATATATATATATATATATATATATATATATATATATATAAACATTCCTTTCTTAATCGTATTAAGTGCGAACAATAAATGCAGCCATAGTAGGCTGCTCTCTCAGTATTCAAAGTGCAAACAGAGACTACACTTTTCAAACATGATAGAGAGCTATAGACAACTACACAACCTATTATAGCCTACATACTAATAACATCCTAAATATGTTATGTAGCCTAATTTGTACGCATTGGGGAGTCGCGCTCTAAACGCGGGGTATTAAAATTGCTTTTGAAGGCGCGTGCGCATTTTACTTTCGGTTTTGTTTGAACGATCGCGCGAACTCTCGGCGGTGCTGAACGGGATTTTGAAAAGTGCCCAGTGGAAATTCGCCCCTGGTACACCGTATGCTATATTAAAGGTCTTTTTAAAACACTATTTTAATGCATTAAGTCACGTTAAGCGTTTTAAAATGCCCCGGCATCTGGAGATTCCGCCGGAAGTGCCGCTGCTTCCGTTTGCACTGAGATGCCTTCCGTTTGCACTGAAAAGTTCACGCACATCCACATATGAAATCACTTGCATATATGTATATACACAACTCAAGCATGCGTCTTACCTGAAATTTATTTTGTATGTTTGCGTGAGTGTTTCATGGGTGTGTATGCGCGCAACGAGTTTATATGTATGTGCGAGTGTTTTTAGGTGTATATGCATGGGTCAAGTTTATATGTATGTGCGAGTATGTACAGGTGTGTCTGCATGCAGCGAGTTTATATGTATATGTGCGTGTTGTTGTAGGTGTATATGCATGGATCAAGTTTATATGTATAAGCGAGTGTTTTTTAGCGTATGCATGCGTTAAGTTTATATGTATATACAAGTTATTCACAAGTGTATATGTATTGATTACTAATAAAAGATGTATTGGTATGGATTTCATAATAGTGTGCACGTGTATTTCATATATATATTTTGAACATCCAACAGTATACATGTATATGCAAGTAATTTCTAGGTGTATATGCACGTGTTTTATATATGTATTGATAAGCGAAGTTTGATTTAAATCCTACGTGGCGCCTCATACAGGTGGCTCAAGAGGTATATACTGCAAGATCTGCTGTTTTGCTGCCATCTGGTGGTATGTAACAGATAAAGGTTCAGTAAATAACCATCTGGTAGGGATATTAAACGATCTTACATAATTTGTTACATTTCCTCTTTGGCAGCTATAGACATAAATGGCTTACTGCAAGTCAGTTTTTATATTTATGCAATTGTATGTTCACCGATTTCGAAATTAGAGTGAGTAAATAAATAAAAAATATGTGTTAGGGGTTTAATTGAAAGTATGAAACAAGTGTTAGTTTTAAACTACACAGCTTGGTAAATGACAAAGCACATTTGAAAGTGCACCCTCCATAGCACTTGTTCCAACAACTGTTGTTTCTAATTTGTCATCAGCTTATTTTCCTCTTTTCTTAGTATTTTCCTCATTCGTATGACTGGTTCACTAGAAAAAAAAGTTACATTATACACATTGGCATGATGCTGTTTTTACTCACATTTTCCTTTACACACATTTATCTTCCAGTGACATACCAACTGGAAAGAAAATCTATTCAAAAACATTCCTAGATAATGGCATTGATTCAATAAACTAACACAACCTTAGTAACATCATTACTGAAAGGTATAAGAAAACAGAGCATGGAAAAAAAAGTCATTCTTATTTCCCAGTATACAAGTTTCTTCTTCAGTCTTATCTAGATGAACATGTTAAAACAGGGCTTGTTTTATAGAAAACAGTGTTTATTGGCTTTCCTAATCAATAATTAAGTCATCTGACATGTACAACCCTGTGACAAAAATCAGACTTAAGTCGGGGACATAACATGTTACAAAGATTTGGTGAAATAATGATCAGAGGAAATCCATAAACAACAACAATTTCATATCATGCTTCAGAAACAAAATGAAAACAAAACATTTTTAGAGTTTTTGTACAGCACTGTAAACAAAGTCTCTCTAGAAATCATATCCAAACATGACAAGTAACAAAAATAAAGGGAAATGTGTCAGGCATTCACCACAGCCACCTCCACCATCTATACGTCACAGCACACCCGATCCCAATCACCTGACTCACTTTGCCCCTCCCTATCCACCTTATTTTTCAATGCGGAAGTAAGCTGTTTTCTGATAATGTGTTAGACGTTCGGTTCATTATCCACCAAAGGGAAATAATGAGAAGAATATCGAAGTGCAGTAAATGGTAAAACAGTTTGCACTACAAACTAGTGTGTTCATTATTAAGATAATACATTAAAATAATATGGTTGGACACACCAGTTTGCAATGTCAAGCAGCGAAACAAGCTTTTTGTGTAGCCAAAAATAGCTGGAAGTGGATGAGACCGGAAGCCAGACACAAAAAAAAATTACAAATGGCTGCACCCACTCTTATGGGAAAAATAAGGTGGATATAAGTCCTCAGCATTCAGTATCTCATCGTCTGGTCTACCGTTCACACCCTGGTGCTAGCTCCAGACCTCTCCTCGTACTCTCAACTGGACTCTCCTGCAAACTACCTGGATTCCCCTTTTGATTTTCCTACGGACTCATTTCATTAACTCAACTTATGCACAAACTTTCAGATAAGCATCCCATTTGCTCAACACTTACTTGCGCTCCAGACTATCATCACTGTCAATAAAACTCCCTGTTGGTTTGCACCTAATCTCTGTTTCTGGTCTCATCCTTGCAACAATGTGACAAAATGAGACAAATCTTGAAAATCTAGCCATTATTCTATGAAACGCTGATTGGCATAAATAAGAAAGAAAGAAAGAAATTTTTACATTTGTATTACAACACATCAGCTTTATCTGTAAACATGGGTCGCATCATATGATTATACAATAAGCTGACACAAGTACAATATTTCCACTACATGAAACATGTTCCTAGTTTTCTCATTTTTACAATAATATGAGGTATATTAAGGTCAATCCTATTCTTCACACCACTTTTTTTTTTTTTTTTTTTTAATTCTATAAAGCATGGAGCGAGTTTGGAGTGCAGCATTTAGACTTTGTTCTTGACACCATCATAGCAATGGCATTTCTCTGGGACAGGTTTCCATAAAAAGCAAGGCAAAAAAAAAAAAAATTCACAGAAAGGCCTCACAACAATCAGGCTTGCTGCATGAAAAATTGCATTTGAGGTCTTGAAGACCTTCCCTGGTAACATCTTCTATTGACATTTAATGGCAGTGTATTAAGCTTTAATCAGCAAGGAGAGGGAAGCATTGGTTCTCATCCCACATAAGAGGGTCGGGTGTGCTCCCTTTTACTTTACTTGTAACTTTGGCTTGTGGGGGGTTTGAGCTAGCTAGCTTGTTGACATCTGCTAACAGACTAGTATACCCTGAAAATTCAGACAGTGAGTCCACTGTATCCTGTGGTCAACCTCCACGACACCCACTCACGGTTGCCACTGTAACCAAGTGGGTTCCGCGACCAGACTTGAATTGAGACCTGAAGGCTTTGGCGAAGTTCTATATCTGTTAGGTGGAATGCATGTCCACTTCCTTAGATGGCTCCAGGGCAGTGAGGTCAGGGTAGACAGAGCCGTTAGATGAGCTGCCAGTGGTGCCATTCCTATGCTGCTGTTGGCCAAAGAGTCACTGTTCTGAGTGTTTTATTAATCTAGAGTGCCTTAAAGAGTTGCTCCTAGTGCCAAAATTCTAAGAAACTCTTAAGAATGTGGGTGTTTCCTCTTAAAACTAAAGAAATAAAACTAATCCTAGTTAATAAAAAAGTAGAAATGCCATAGTGCCAGAAATGGAAGTAATCACCACATTAATTACGTTAACATATTTGGCAACTGGAAAACTGCAACAATGCAGCAGTGATGATTTGGTTCTGTCACAAACTTCTATAAGCAAAATGATCACACAAACAATTACAGCACTTTCAGAACCTTATTGTGTCAGAACCTTCATTTCCTATCAAATACATTAAGAATGACATTAACAGCATGGTAAATAAAAAATAAGGAAAATATCTTAGGCTTATAATACACCCAATACTTAAAATGCTTTTAGTTCCTTTTTGGACACACCCCCAAGCACAGTCTTCAAAAGGCTGTGTCATACAGCAACAGGGTCAGCCCCGCCTCCTCACTAAGATAAAAGTTTTTGTGTTGCTTTTAGATTGGTTCTGAATCACTCTTAAGCTAAGACTCCTACATATAAATTTTTAAGCTAAATTAGGAGCTTTCTGAGATGATTCTTAGAAGCTTTATGAATACTGGCCCAGGAAAGGTTAAGTCACACACGCCTGCCACTATTAATGGTCCCCTGTAAACCCAAACATTCAAAGTAATTAAACAGACTAAGTAGAGTAAACCTAATTAAAAATTAATTAGTTAATTAATTATTTTACTAATTTAGATATTTTGAGTTCCTACGACTTTTTTAGTTGAGTTAATAAATATATTTGTTTTAATTAATTTGAGCTACTTCTTGATGAATCAAGCACCTTTTAATGTTTTATTTATTTATTCATTCATTCATTGTTTCAACATTAGTGTGTGCGACTGATGTGAGTTTTAAGTTTATCAGGATTAACAGAATGTATTACTCAAAACGGAAAGTGGCAGTAATGCAACTCACACGCTGGTTTACCAAACACGCCAAACTAAAAAGCCACCTCGTGCTGAAGGTTGGAATTGACTCAGAGGAAAGCATACTGCAGCAAGTTGGATCTTTGCAGTTAATTTTTTGACGATAATCATCAGGGGTCTCAAAGTAAGTGTTAAATAGGTATTTTAAATGCGTTTTAAGAGGGCTTTTTAAAAATGTGGCTGTTTTTAGTCTTTTTATGGATATTTCGCAATATTACTATTTTCTCTTTAAATATCTGTTAAAATGTAATTAATTGCTGTGATCAAAGCTGAATTTCTTCCATGAATCACCAAGGACCATGGGTTTAGCTAAAAAGGTTACGTATGTAACCCTGGTTCCCTGAGAATGGAACGAGACACTGCATCTTCTAGGGGGCGCTATGGGGAACGCCATCTCTGTGACCCGTGTCTGAAGCCTACATACAAAAACATCAACAGAGTTGGCCGGCGACAGCCTATGGTGTGACCACAGTATAAAAGGATGTAACCCGAGACATTCCCTTTCGAGGAACTCGAACGGTGTCCTCTTGGGCACTATGGGGCATGGTTATACCCACGCTGCCATGCTGAGGCGAGTGCCTGTCATCATAGAGGCGAGCACTAAGTACCAACTCCTTAAGTTTAAGGGAGTTGCCCCTGAGACAAAGTGACGGCTGTCAGTGACATTATCCCCTACGGCCAGAGCCTGGGCTGCATACTCAAGCCTTACCTGAAAGGGGTCAGAAACACTGAACCCGGGGTAGGGCCCAAGGCTTGGAGACAGAGGGTATTCCTTTAAGGGGATACAGCCAAGTTCCTAGGATACCTAAGTTGGCCTGTCACCCAGGGGGCTACTGCGGCTCTGCATAGATTCCCTCAGGAGCCCTACTACAGAACACAGGTGCTAACTCCCTGCTCAAGGATGCCCAAGCAGATAGTTAGCCGCAGCTAGCTGTCTGATAATACTGCCATGGAGCTGATACACTTAACCATCATGAAAGGTTAGTGTATCAGGACAGGCTTCTAACTCCCGAGAGACAGGAGGAACACCTGATCCACCCAGGGGGGACGAGCTCTCAGAGACCCTTCCGCAGAGAGGGGAGCATCGTCATGCCCTGTTAAAGAGTCCTTGTATGTGATCTGATCACAGGAATCAGATATAACAGGAGAGACATCACCTCTATATGACTGCATAGAGAGCAGCAGCATCCCCAGCCCTCGGGCTGTGCTGTGGGTATTCTCTTAAGGAGGCATAAGCCATTCTCACCCCCAAACAGACCTGTGCTTATCTCGATAGAAAGCATGGGCCCTGTTCTAGCAAGGCCCGCAGAACCTCGAGAACAAGGGCCTAGACCATAGCCAATGCTCCTCAGAGCACTCAGAAGGGTTTCCGCAGAAACACCTTTCACTCATATGTGGGTGAAACATAGCGTGGTCAAGCCCACTCCTCGGAGGGGCGACTCACTAGATCACCAGGATGGTTTGGGGATAGGTCCGCATGACAATTGGGTGGAAACCCTGAAATGGGAAGCCCCTCAGGGCAGGACGCAGATAGAGTGTCTCAGCAGATGGCCTCTAGGCCCATGTGTCCAGGCAGGGATGTCCAGGAGCATCCTGCGAAGAAAAAAATTCCGAAGAGCTTACCTGGAAGTAGGACTGTAGCCCTAGATGTAGTGCTGTAGTGGGGACCTGAAAGCCAAGAGTGGCCACGACCTCTCTAGTTAGATATGACGAGGAGATCCAAAGACAAGCAGGCCACAACCATAGTCAAAGACCAGAGGGGCTGGAAGAGGACCTACTTAACGGAAAGAAAAACACAAGAGACAGGTCCCAGAAATACAGCAGAGGAGGCTAGACACCCACCGTGGTTCCCACGCATGACTCCAGTTAGCCCAGATAGCACCATCTAGGCAGGGGCACAGGTGGACCACTGCTTAAAAACCTTACGAAGGGGATCAATCACAGAGTTAACAAAAAGGGGGATTTTAGATAGTCAATGTGCCTAGGAAGGCTACCAGAAGGGAACCAGCTGAGATTAACCTGACCACAAAGAATGGGCTGTCTACTTACAACCCAAGCAGGGGAGACAGCACTTATCTGGATAAGAGCTCAAAGAGCCTGCTACTTAGAAATCCTAGGAAGGGGAGCAATCACCGAGCTAGCACCTGGCTATCCTCAGATAGATGGCTCTAGGAAAGGGGGCCATGCAACTGCCAAAAACCACCGGCAGTGGGCTGTCAAACTATAAATCCAAAAAGGGAAGACAGCACCATCTCAGCAGGTTCCAGAAGGCTGGTATTAAGAACACCTTAACTAGCACTAGGGCTTTGCAAACAATCGGACGTGACCACCACGTGCATCCCGGCATCAACGCCGGCCTCGCGACCAGCCGCAAACCCCCAGACGGAGCAGAACCCACCACACAGAGCCACAGCCCACCAGCGAACCACAGCACCGTGCAGCACATTTAGCCCCAACCGACAGCAGGTGACGGAGACCTGGAACCGGCAATTGCATCCGATCATTCACACAGCCCCAGCCAGCACATTGCTATCCTCAGACAGCTATGCTTCCAGCAAGGGACAAGTTAACACACAGCTGGCCTCAGATAGCTGCACTTAATCACATAATTATGACGTCCGAAGAGTGATGAACTCCAAAGATGTTCTGACTCAATGGTGACTGGGAGTTTCTTCACATGTGAAAATAGAAGAAGAACTAAGAGCTGAGAGGGACCCAGCTGACGTACTGTGATCTTTGGGGAATGGAAAGACAAGGCCGCAAGGCCTGGCGCAGCTTAGAGTCCCGACGAGTTCTAGTTCATCCTCCTCATCCTCTTAGGTTCTGAAAGAACTCATATGAGACAAGTGAAGAAAGCTAAAAAACGCGGAAGAGAGAAATGTCTGTTCGAGGACATTTCATGAGGATCAATTCCAGGGTTGAGTGAAAGTGTCTGGCTCTTTGTGGACAAGAGCCACAGCTCTAGATGTTGGGGCCTGTCGGGCCCGCCGTGCACGCCCTGTGCCGGCTCAGGCTCCCCATGGGTTCCTCCACACGGGCAGCAATCGGAAGAAGAGAGCGAAAACAGTGAAAAGAGTGAAGAGAAGCTCTTGGGATGCATTTAAAGTATCTGGAAGCTAAGCCTCCAGAAGGTCCAAGAACCAATGGTAACTTTCACCTTTGGAGGGAAAGTTTACGACTCTTTGTCTGTGCGCATGGTATTTTGCATATGTAATTCGATTGGGTGTTGATGCAAAAACTATTAAGGATTTTTAGAACACTGATATGTTGCAAAGATATCAACATATAATATACACCATCATTTAGATGATCAAAATACAAATTCAAAGAGACCAAACATGGCATGGGTGGGTTATACGACTAGTCATCTATCATAACGCATACATAAAACAGTAGAAAGGCAAATACAAATACAACAGACAAAAATTAAAATACAATGCAGTAATACTGTACACAATGACCTGGCTATGCGTGATAGGAAGGTCAAAGAATGGTTTGTCTGTGAATAAATAGGAAAGAGTCTATTTCTATAGGCATTGTGTCTTTCCTATGGGCAAATGTAGCAGATGGTCGTCCTGGCAACTGAGCCCTTTTGGGGTGTTAGTTGCTTTGAGGGGGTTGTCTCCAGAGCTCCAGCATATAGCTGGCTTGTTGGGTTTAAATACTATTTGTTAAATGTAACAAATAACTGTATGTCTGATTGGTCCAGATGCTACACTCTGCATGGAATCACTGGCACACAGCTGGCCGTATTATAAAATAACAGATATTAGGCAATCCATTGTATCTCCACTTGAAGCCTTATCTGTTTCCTTGACAGTTTTTGGATTCCTTTGAGCCAATCACTAAACCCTGTTTAAAGGAGAAGTCCACTTCCAAAACAAAGATTCACATATAATGTACTCACCCCCTTGTCATCCAAGCAGTGTTGGGCAGTAACGCATTACTTTGTAACGCGCTACTGTAATTTGATTATTGTTTTAGTAACGGAGTAATTTAACGCGTTATAATTTCCAAATGAGTAATTAGAGTATAGTTACAAGCATGCGTTACCACTGCATTACGTCATTGTCGACAGAATGTGATTTATCATGTAGATTATAAAAAGGCTGTTGGCTAGCACACGTGACATCCTTTACCTGAGAACTACTTTGACTGGAAAGCGCCCGTGAGGCAGATACTACCAATGAAAACATAGTCAGCATGGAGAGGGGAAAGCAAGCGTTCTGTAGCTGGAAATACAAGGCAAGAACATTATTGTGCGTTGTCAATTAGAGGGGAAGAAATCCTTCTGAACCGTGAAAAACCCCATATCCAATTTAAAACCTCTGAAAGGGCAGCACGGCACATTAAAACTTACCAGGTGCGGAGAGCAACGCATCAGCTTCTATTGTCATACCGCGCCGCTCTCTGTTGCGTCAAGTCCAGCGAGAGTGGTCTCTAATCCACTGACACTGGACTTGACGCAACAGAGAGTACAAGACATGCGCAGTACAAGACTTGATGGGCGAGTGCGGGCGCGGGTGGGCAGAGACTGTGTGTGTGTGTGCGGGATGCGATAGAACAAAATTATTTGTGGGACTCCCACAAAATAGAACTGTCTAAACATAAAATATTTAAAACAAATAATTGTTATTCAAATCAATGTATTGCACAAAAGCAACAGAACAACTATATAAAACAAAAATGATCAACAGGCATAAGCATAGGCAGAGTTTCTATTTATAACATGTGTTTGCAGCATTGAACAATATTGATTTCTGAAATTCAACGGACAATCAGAGAATCCACTCACCGCTCGAAATGCCGTGCATTCTACAACCACACAAGCAGCAGCCTATTGCTTTTAGTTAAAATAACAGTGGTTTGTGAATGTTGATGCTTTAATAACAAATATTTTATCGGATTGTTTATGCTGAGATGATAGGCAACACACAAGTTCACTATTTTACGTAAATTTCATGGATGTACAGAAAAAAAGTAACGAGTAATGTAACTAATTACTTTTGAAATAAAGTAATCAGAACAGTAATATTATTACTTTTTAAAGGAGTAATCAGTAACCAGTAATTTAATTACATTTTAAGAGTAACTTGCCCAACACTGCATCCAAGATGTTCTTGTCTTTCTTTCTTCAGTCATAAAGAAATTATGTTTTTTAAAGAAAACATTGCAGCATTTTTCTCCATATAATGGACTGCTATAGTGCCCGATTTTGAACTTCCAAAAAATTCAGTTTTAATGTGGCTTCAAACGATGCCAAATGCAGTTGTAAATGATCCCAGCCGAGGAAGAAGTCTTATCTAGTGAAACAATCTGTTATTTTCATTAAAAAAATACAATTTAAATAATTTTTAATCTCAAACGCTCGTCTTGCCTTGCTCTCCCTAAACTCTTTGTATTCTGCCTCAAGACAGTTAGGGTATGTTGAAAAACTCCAATTGTATTTTCTCCCTCAACTTCAAAAATCATTTCAAAATCATCCTACAAGGGGATGCGAGGGGAAGGAGTGTGGGGAGTGTATTTCGAGGGGGGATGGCGTTTCAGTTCCAACTGGTTAGGTTTATTTAGAAATTAAACTAATTTCGCTATTTCAATCATTCAAAAGACTACGAAAGTGATCTCAGTTCTGCATGTAAAGATTTAGCACAATGTAGACTAAAAATGTAGCAGAATATTTGTCTATGTTTCGCTGCGCAATAGCATCTTTTGCCATTATACAGGCAGATTGCAGCTAATAGAAATGCTTCTCTACTGGTGCGCGTCCTGCTCCTCACAGCACAGATCATGAAAGCAGACTGCAGTTTTTGTAATTCATTATAACAAACAAATTGTAGAGACGATGTAAGCAATAAATTCAGTATGCAAGTGTGTGAGATCGCGATGAACTAGACAAGTGACAGTTTTTAATGATTATAGCCTAAAGGGAATTTGCAAAAGTGAAATTGAATTTATACAACAGTTTTATACTTTTTTCATTTTATACAAAAATTAATATTAAGTCACTTACATTTTAGGAACACTTGTCTGATTGTGCTCTATTTCGTCAACAAAAATAGTTCCAAACACAGCTGTTTTGTTTATGAATGAATCTACGTTTTTGAATCGATTGAATGAACGATTCAGTCACAAAGACTTTGACTTGATGCCACCTACTGATGGTTTTAGTTTCATTTTTAAAATATAAATTGAGTCATTTAAATTGTTTAATATTTCTATATTCTAAACTTTATATTTAAAACATTAATCTTATAACACTGTAATAATGAAATGCATTAATGCCACCTCTGAATCTTGCCAAAAAATCGGTAAATATTCCTTAATGCCACATTTGCGTTCCTCTGTGCCATGCAAAGGTGAATTGTTGTTGCTGATTTCATTTGACTGGTAACTTATTCATCCTGATTGTATCATATAATTTAAATTTAATTTAATGTTAAGTTCAAATTTTTGAAAAAAAAAAAAAAAAAAAAAAAAAAGATAAAAAAAGATGACATACATTTGATAAAGTTAGAAAAATATTGCTTTATAATGGGAAAGGACATCTAAAATCACCATTATTACAACCCCCCACCCCTAGAGTTAACCCCCCCCCCCCCCCCCCAGCTAGTGTCTCCCCAGTGATTTTTGGCCATTTCCACAACCGGTTACGCTGGATAAGACCCTTCTTTCTTGGCTGGGATCATTTACAACCGCATTTGGGATCGTTTGAAGCCGCGTTTAAACTGTATTTTGGAAGTTCAAAATCGGGGCACCATATCAGTCCATTATATGGAAATAATTGCTGAAATGTTTTCCTCAAAAAACATAATTTTCTCACTGGGTCTGTCCCAAGCTTCTGTAAACATTCTTTGGTGAGACCAATCTTGAAAAAGACCAATTTGGACACAACTGTTTTAGCAAATTTCAGACCTCTAACTTACCTTTAATAGCAAAAGTTTTTAGAGAAATCAGTACTTTTGCAATTACAAAAATTTCTGGATACAAATAATATTTTTGAGATATTTCAATCTGGTTTTAGGAGAAATCATAGCACTGAGTCTCCCATATTAAGAGTATTAAATGACATTCTGTTGTCAGTCGATTCAGGGGATTCAGTTATTCAAGTTCTATTGGACCTGAGTGCTGCATTTGATACAGCTGACCACACCATTGTTATTTCACATCTAGAACAATGTGTGGGTATTCGAGGCCTTGCCCTAAGATGGTTCAAATCCTTCCTGTGTGATAGAACCTTCTCAGTGGGCATTGGAAATATGGTTTCTTCAGTTGCTCCTCTGACTTGTGGTGTTCCAACCATGTTCTCCTTATATATGCTCCCACTAGGCAATATGCTTAGGAAACATGGAGTGTCATTTTATTTTTATGCAGATCATACACAAATATATCTTCCTCTGAAGCAAAAAGACAAGAAAGGCTTAAGAAATCTGTTTACATGTCTAGAGAACATTAGGATCTTGGATGTCTTTAATTTTTTATGTTTAAATTCTAGTAAAACTGAAGTTATTGTATTTGGGCCTTAGGTGAATAAGCGTAATATAAACCATAATTTAAGATATTTTAACTTCTTCATTAAGCCAACTGTAAAAAACTTGGAAGTCCTTTTAGATACCTCCCTACAAATTTGATCAACAGATTAACACAGTAGTGAAGTCAAGCTTTTTCCAGTTAAAAACAGTCAAAAATTCTCTCTAGAGTTAAGTCTTGGTTATCGCTTAAAGATCTTGAGAGAGTCACACATGCCCTAGTTTTACTGCGTTTGGATTACTATAATCGTAAATTTAGTTTACCCCAGTCTTCTATATTTCGACTCCAGATGCTGGATGCAGCTTGGTTGGTTTTCAACTTGGACTCGCAAACGAGAGCATGTTACTCTGACCTTAAAATCTCTAAACTGGTTACCAGTGTGCTATGAAATTGCTTTTAAGATATTGGTGTTTGTTTTTAAATCCTTAAATGATCTGGCACCCTTATCTGTCTGACGTATTAAAAGAAAATAAGCCAACAAGATGCCTGAGATCGACAAGAAACTACTCTTTGGTTCACCCTTGATCACGGCAAAAGACAAGAGGTGGTTGTGCATTTGCAATAGTTGAACCGAGGCTATGGAATAACCTTCTTTTATCTGTGAAAGCTTCAAAGTCTGCCTATGAGTTTAAAACTGCAATCCTATTTTCTTACCTTGGCCTTTTAAATCCCTGTATGTTAAATACTTTATTTTTATTTTATTGCTGTAATTTCTTTTTTCTCCTTCTTGTTTTTTTTTTTTTTTTTAATTTGTACATCACTATGATCAGCTGTTTTTGTGTTTATTGGTGCTTAATAAATACATGAATGGATTCCTCTTTGTTTCACCCACTGCTGCTGTATCTGGAGATCCTAAGAAATTTTATGACGGTCACAGGGCCAAACCTAAGTGATCAGTCTGTAGATGGGTGGAGGGCAAAAACTGAATTTTGACCAATAAGAAGTCCTGTCCTTCCCGGGCATGGTGCCAAAGGTTGTCTTCTTCCCCTATAAGAGGTGTCTGGCAGTTGTCCTGACATCTTTATCTGATGTTGCTGGACAGTTTGCTTATGTTTGTCCACCAAGATCCAATCAAAATGTAGCAAACCTTTGTCCACTATTGTGGTCAGAGAGGGGCCCTGCCATCAACTGGGCCCTGGAATGTGCTGTCCACCATACTGCTAATCATGCTACCTTGGAAGCGAAGTCGGTAGGAAGGCATGACCTGGTCATCAGGTTCCTTAGGGGGGCGAGAAGGCTGAATCCTCCCTGCCCCCCCTCTATACCCTCTTGGGAGCTGTCTCTAGTGCTCAGAGCACTACAGCAGGGCTCAACTGAGCTTTTGCACTTAGTCGAGCTGTCAAGTTTCTGTCGATGAAAACTCTGCTCCTGCTCCTGGCCTCCATCAAGAGAGTATGTCCCCAAAGTTCCTACTACTCCCTTCAGGGATTAGGTAGTGAACCTGCAACCACTGCCCTTGGAGGAGGCAAACCCAAGCCCTAGCTTGGGTTATCAGGCACAGGGTGTGCCCTGCCTGCTCGGGTTGTGAGGACACTCTACTAGAAGTGTTGCATCCTTCTGGGCATTGGCTCGTGGCACCACGCTGACACACATTTCTAGAGCTGCAAGCTAGGTGACCCCCAACACGTTCGCTAGATTCTATAGCCTTCGTGTTAAGCCGGTGTCCTCCTGTGTTCTCACCTCAAATGGGTAAAGACACCGAAAGGCCCCTTGCTAGTGTCAGCTTGCTAAACTGCTTCCCAGTGTTATCCAATCTCACTGAGTGGGTAGTGCTAAGACAACAGTGACTAGCCTTCCTGGTGCGAGCCCTGGCCTACATTCTAACAAGAGGCATAGCGTCTCACACTGTAAAGGGCAGCATCCGTGGCGCTTTGGTAGGGATCCCAATTTGTCGGTATCGATGTGACTGACTGAAAGGGAATGTCTCGGTTATGTATGTAACCATCATTTCCTGAAGGAGGGAACGGAGGCATGACGTCCTGCCACCATGGCTGCTGTACCACCGGTACAGTGGCCGGGTCATCGGCTTGGCTCTTCAGCGATAACCTGAGTATGTGTTGAACCCACTGCCTAATTATACACTCGCTGCGATCAGTGGAAGCTGGATGCAATCATCGCATTGCAATGTGCATTGGCTCGTTTAGTTACACTTGAAGTAGATTGGTCTCTCTAAGCGAGATCCCAATTCATTGGTATCAACGTGACGTCTCTGTTCCCTCCTTTTTGACTTCAACCTTTTTGACTTCAAGGTCCCCTACTGTCCATACCAATATTTGAAGGCTCCATGACTTTTCCAGTTTTCTGTGATTTACTAAATACTAATTTTTTTTAAGGATTTAATTTTTAAAGAATTGGTTATCCTCTGTTCAGGCAGGGAAGTTTAGCATTATGTGCTAAAATTTGTTATCCTCTGTTCAGGCAGGGAAGATTAGCATTATGTGCTAATATCTGTTACCCTCTGTTTTGGCAGAGAAGATTAGCGTAAAGTGCTAGTAGTTTGTGTTCTCCTCTGCTTTGCCAGGGAAGAAAGTTCAGCCTTTGTTCAGTCAGGGAAGCAGTTACAGTGTGTGTTAACATATTGGTTATCCTCTGCTTTGCCAGGGAATGTGAAATACATTCTGATGTGTATTAACTATCTTATCCTCTGCTTTGTCAGGGAGGTTATTGGTGAATCCACTGCTTCGCCAGGGAAGTTTAAAAGCAGTTGCTCTGTGCTAACAAATTTATCCTCCACTTGCCAGGGAGGTTTTAGAAGTGTTCTGTTGTGTCAGATTTACATTACAACATGTTTAGAAAAAATTCTAAGCTGATTCCAACAACTAAGAAAGGTGGACTAGCTACCCCTTTATGGACAGACAGTGAATTCAAATCATTGTTAGGAGAGCACATGGACTCAATAGTGACAGAGTCAGTTAAAATGGATTTAACAAAGAAATGTGTTATTGATTCAGAAAAGTATGGTCAGTTGAAGAATGCAAAAAGGTACTTGGAGCATGTATCCGAAAGAAAAACATTAGAGGCATTATCTGCTGCTACAGAGAGTTTAGTTTAGCTATAGCACAAGAACAAGCTCAGTGTATTGCTAAGTTAAAAGAACAAAACAAACAGCTGCACACTCGAGTGTCCTGTCTCACTAAAAAGGTGAGCCATAACAAGGCCTCAACCAAAAGTGACTCAAATGACCAACAGTCAGATGAAAGCTATCCTGACTTACAGTCTTTGTGTAGACAAGAGGACGCCTGCAATACTAGAAGGATAGAGAAAAATGCAGAAATTTCAGATGAAGTATGTGGAGCAAGACAAAGGGCTCAGAGTAGGGTAGAAGGGGTTGAAACTGTTCCATCTGCAACCCCCATACTCCAGTTACAAGCAGTCCATACAGTGCTAGGACCTAAAGATATAGAGAGACTATCCCAGAGCGTACACTTAGCATGCACAAATTTTTCTGAATTTAGAGGAGCATTGATCAGTAAAATGCACCTCTATGACATGTCGTTATCAGAAGTCATACAGCTGATGTCACAAATTTTAACTGAATCTGAATTCAACCGTTTTGAGTCTGCTGTTACTTCTGAACTACAACATGCTAGTAAAGGTGATTTGAGAGAGGGTGTTTTGAAAACTCTAAAGAATTTCATAGGACCCCAACTAGACTGGTCCAGAATCACTAACTGTGTGCAAATGTGGCATGATGAATAAGGATAACTGTTTTGGGGGGCAGGGATTTGTTTTGATGTCATTGATAAGTGCCCCTTTAAGAACTTATAAAAGTCATTAACGTGTTACAGAGGGGAGCGTCATATTCCAGAGTCACTCAGTTTGACTTCCTGTGCTTCGGCTAAGTGCGACCATGGGTTAGTCCAGGTGAGTTAATGTCACGTATTGTCTGTTTGTTTTATTTTGGTCATAGTTGATTTTGCATTTCCAATTCACTTGTTTGTTCAGGAGCGCGACTGTGGGTAGTTGCTCCTGTGTTTTGGTTGTCCGGGCGTCTTTACACATTTTGGCTGTTCTGCTCTGCTGTGGGAGGAGAATCTGCCTTCCCTCAGGTACGCATTTGATGTGCTTGGTTTGTTCATCGGCCGTGGATAGTGCAAGTCGCTAATTGTGTCTTATGCCAGTTAATATCAAGTGTGCGGGTGGCGGCTGTTGTGTATGTAGGCTGAGAATTTAACATTCGGATGCTTCCGGGTTCCCGCAGCTGTTGTTGGGTAAGTTGGGGTTTTTCCCTTCCTACTAAACAGAATAGGTATTGTTTAAATGTTGTAACTTTGTGTGGATCGCAGGGTGAATATTGCCGCTGTCTCGTTCTATGTGGATTTGCATTGTTTCTGCATGTTTTTGGTTACGGTTGTGTGGCTGGACCTGTGCCAGGGAGTCTCTTCATTTCGTGTGGATTTCTTTGCCTTTAAGGGCTTGCGTGTTTAGTTGTTTTGTTTTTTATTTTTTTTCATGTTAACGAAGGTTTTGTTAAAATCGTTTATTTTTGGTTATTCTTTTTCTTTAGTGCTACTCAACTTAAGTTGCTTTGTATCTTTGTGAGTAATTTGTGTTTTTTTTTCTTTTGTATTGTAATTCAGTTATTGAGTCCCTCCATTTAAGGAATATATTAAGCTACCTTTTACTTCTTTTTTTTTTTTTTTGAACTACTTTGGTTATCGGTTTATGTGATTGAGATTTGTTTCTTTGTGATCGTGTTTTCGTTTATTTGGTTTTGAAGATATTTGTTTTCTTTTATTTGCTAATTATGTGCAATTTTTTTTTGTGTTTGTAGCTTATACTTTTTCTTACTGTGATTGGTGTTAACTTATGGAAAGTATATTGTGATAAGACTGTTTGTAAATTGTGGAATTTTTGTTGATGTAAGCCCTTTTTGGAATTGACGTGTGGATTTTCAGCTGTTCTTTTTTTACTTTTACATAGTTTTTATAATGCCTTAATAAAGTATTAAAAGTGGCATAGTCTGGCATTAATCATATGTATCCCGGAATTGGGGTCCAAATTTATTGGTTAAAATTACTGAGCCATACAGGGCTCAGCCACAATCTGGCGTAGTCAGCAGGGTCTGCTTTTTGTTGGCAGCTTTGTGGAGACACTGGTATTATTATTTTGTTTAATTGTTTTTGTTTTTGTTGCATGTTATAAAAAACGAGACAGCGCTGTGTGTTCAAGTTTTCCTTGTGATTTTTGTTATTGATCTAATTTGTTTTTTTCCTATTAAAGTTAAAGATGGAGAGTGAATTACTGGATCTGCGGGACTTGGTGGCTCAGTTGAGAACCGAAAATGAAAAGCTGCGACCCCTAGTCCGCATCTGGTCAGATGCCCTTGTAGCCAAGTACAGAAAAGCATTGCCATTCCTAGATCTAGCTTGGTCTAACAGAACTCTCAGAAGTAACCTAGACTGCTTAGCTACTTGGGAAAGAGACTCTGATGTTAAAGCCAGAGTAAAGATTGCAGCAGCATCCTTTCAGGTCAACACAAAGAACCAACAGAAATGTAAATGTCCTAAGAGGGAGGGCAGTTGTCATTACTGTGGTAAACCTGGACACTGGATGAAAGAGTGTAGGAAAAGCAAAAAGACATTAGGAGAAGTGAACAGCTTTACTCAGCTCTTACTCAGACTACTTACCACTCTGAAGCAGCCCCTCCCCACTTTGCCAAACTGTTGGAGCAGCTTGCTCAAGGTTAACTGTTAGGGCTGTGAGTTTCTACTTTCCCCAGTACTGTACAAGATGAAATATTCTTTGTAAATAAAACTACAGGAAGGTGACTGTCACTGCCTTCCATTGATAGAACACCAGTTAAGTACACTCACAGCTTTCAAAGCTATACTACAGCACACTCCAGTCACTCACCTATCCTCTATGGGTTATGATGTTTGCTATGACTGATGTTTCATTAGAGGATGGAGAGACTGTACAGTAAAGTTTGCACACCAATTACAGGGACAGACTAGGACACGCACAGACCAGTGAGGAGCCCAGGGAAGAACCAAAGTGCAACAGGCCTCGGGGGCCAACCCTGTGGTGAAGGTTTTCCCTATCAGTAGTTTATCTCCACCTCACTGGTCCATAGGTGTCAAATGACTTAAGACTAGGTCAACAAAACCACTATACAATCACCAGACTTAAAACCACTATATGATCAACATAAGTCTAAAATTGTCTATGCAGGAATACTGCCCGTCTGCTGTTTCTGTGTTTTCTTGTAGGTATGTGTACATGCCATGTCATCTTCATAAGCGGCACCCTGGTGTAAAGCATCACCTCAGACATCCATGAACAAGCTTCATGAGGACACAGAGTCATTTGAGTGAATCTACATGGGAAATGGACTACAGAAAACAGACTTCACAGCTATTCAGGCGCCATAGGCTTCAGGACTTCCACTCTTATGCTACATGGTTTTGGCTATGTCATCATGTAGCTTGTACGACATGTTACCATCCATGTCGAATGTGCCAACATTTATGGTTCTGAAAAGAACTATTACACCTAATTAAATCTAGGACAAGACATGGAATAAGATATATGTGCCTGTAACTTTTCAAGTTACATGAATGGAAGATGGGGCTTAATGTTAACAAACATAGGCTATAGAATGGATTCATGGAGGTTTAAATTTGTATTAAGTGAGAGTTATTAGAACTCTCAAAGGGGGGACTGTGGGATTACAAATTTAAGAATCTGTTTAAAATATGCTGATCCTATATTCTGACATAGCATCACATGAAAAACTAAGGTGAAGTACATTGTATTTAGCATTTAAGGTAAATATGGTGACATCAGACAATTTATTCTCTCAAACAGAGTTTGTAGCAAGAGGTTCCTGCCAGTTCCTGTTCTCTTATTGTATGTCAAATTAGCCAGATTACTGAGATTCTCACCTTTTGTTTGTAATGGCTATTGGTGCCTCTACCCCAGTCTTTGAGTAGTTATGCTGATTAGATTAGGACTGGTGAAATGTGGCAGTTTGCTATACCTGAATATTTCATTTGCATGCTTTGTTTGGGGTCACCACCTAGGTGCTTTGTCTCCATTTCTGGGGACTGCCCCCTAAATGCATATAAACCACAATGCATCGCCTTAGTTAGACGTTTGATGACTGCAGCGCCACGCAGCGCATTCTCAATAAAGAAGTCTGCTGAAGATACCCAAGAGTCTCCTGGTCTTCGCTTCTGAGTTTCCAACACCTAGAAAAATGTTGTATAAAATTTAATATAAAAATGTCCAAGGAGTTATAAGATTTCATTTCATGAAATCTTTAATACATGAAATTATTTTACATGACATCTACAGGCCTAGAAATAGCACTTTTAAAATCTCATTTATCCATGTTTTTTTGGACAGTATGAAACCTGGGGTTTCACATATAAATGTATGTATATAATGATCCTAAATGTGAATGTATGAAAATTGCCAAAATATTTCAACAAAAATTTTTTAGACCTCCTAGTGAGCTCCAGACCCCAGGTTGAGAACCACTGGCTTACATGTTCCAAAAAGGTTTCAAATGGTGATTTGCGGAGTACAATACCTGTCCAAGCCACTATATGTAACCGTCTCAACCAGGATAAAATCTGCCCAGTAAACCCTCTTGATGACCAAATCCAAGGTGATTCCAGTAGGGCAACCCAGTCTGGTCTTAACCAGTTCAAACCAGTTACTGCCATCTACAAATGCACGCTTCAAATTAACATAATCTGTGTTAGAACATGTATCTGTATGAGGTGGGTTACACAATCAGACCACAAGTAGATGAGTTTAATATTCTTTTACCAAAAAATGAATCACATCCACAAACACACTGTATTACCCAACTGTTGGGTCCAGAGCAAGCCCATGAGGAGTCAACAAGTTTTCTGCAATCAGCGTGACATGGTTTCCCCCATCATAATCACATGCTTCAATTCTCTCCACGTGTTCCTCAAGAAAGTACAGCTTAAAGTTGATCTAGTCCACAGCCAGATTCTGGGCATTGTACGCTACTTCAGACAGCATCTCCATCTTATCACTACCATCACAATTTATAGAGTAAACCTAAAAAATACATATATGTTGTTTTTTTAATATAACTGTTTTCATATGTACAATGTAATTTCACACTATAAACTATTAAACACCTCCTGTGAATTGGTGTCTGTTCAAATGATCTTTTGATTGTGCCAGTTGTAACCAACACCCATAGCGTAACCTTTACCATTTGATTGGACCAGAAGCCTAACAAACCGCCCACGTATATCTGCCCTCTTGATATTATGGCCATCTGTGAAGATCAGCTGTGGTAAACCCCCTGTAAGGACCAAGAAGACAAGGCTATTAGCTAAAATGCTGGGCACAACAAAAACAATTCTATTTTTAACTACATTATAGTACTACAGTATAGTGGCTCTTGTCTGCTTAAGCCATCTGGGCAATCTGTATGGTGGGCAGCAGTGGAAAAAAAAACACACCAGCAAATGCAGATTACAGAATGCAACAAACAACATAACTGCATTTTGTAAAGCACAAATATAATATTATTATATTAAATTGGACTTGTGTGTTTTATTCTCTTTATTACTTATTAGCCTGTAACAATTGTACTAAATTGTCCCCAGTAGTGCCTTCAGTGTAGGCAGATGATGGTTAACTGATGATTTTAATGCAATTTCTAATACTTTAGGAAAGGCTGCTGTGATCCTGTACTAAAATCTTGAACTCAAATATTTTGAGGCACTAAAATATATTAAAATTAAATTCATATAGAAAAATAACACTCATTATACAGATTTAGCACATTCAGGCACTTTCAGTTCTAGTTTCCATTCTCCTGAAATATTGGCCTTAACATGACCCTGCTCCAGGCAGTATCCATCAGCACCGCTGCAATGATGTGTGCCTGGGCGATCCTCACAGAAATGATCACAGATACCCCAAATTTTACAGTCATCATAGTCTGAGGATAAACCACATACATGGGTCAATGACACGACTCATTTCAGTTGTCCTGATCTAATCAAAAATGCACTCATGCAAATGTCAAGATACTACACCGAAGGAAAAAAAAAACAACAACAAAAAAACTAAAACTGAAACTAAAATAAAACAAAAACTAAACTAAACTAAACAAATACTCTCATTAAATGTCTGGAATCAATTCTGTCTTAAAATATGATAAACATTTTAGCATGTATCCAGCAAATCAAACTCAGTGCTGCATAACCAATTAAAATGAAAACTATAACACCTTAAAAAAAAAAATAATAATAATAATGAATATGTGTACTCACATGCATTTGAAGGTGTAACACTGTATTACTTTTTCCAAACAAAGGGCCAGATTTACTAACAGTTTGGCTTTAGAAAATACTGTCAGGATTTGCTAAAGACAAATGAGCAATGAAACAATGTGGACGCAGTTATTTTTGCAGGTAACCTTATTGCATATGCATTTGTAGAAGTTTCCCCTTCAGACGCAAAATTTATTGCAAGACAGTAGTTAAATAAGTTTTGCGGTAGTCAATTTACTGGTATTTACGCCATTATTTAAAGGAACACTCCACCTTTTTTAAAATAGGTTCATTTTCCAACTTCCCTAGAGTTATACAGATGTGTTTTACCGTTTTTGAATCCATTCAGCCGATTTTTGGGTCTGGCAGTAGCACTTTTAGCATAGCTTAGCATAAATCATTGAATCCGATTAGACCATTAGCATCTCACTATAAAATGACTAAAGAGTTTCGATATTTTTCCTATTTAAAACTTGACTCTTCTGTAGTTGCATCGTGTACTAAGACTGGCGGAAAATGAAAAGTTGCGATTTTATAGGCCGATATTGCTAGGAACTATACTCTAATTCCGGTGTAATAATCAGGGAATTTTGCTGCCGTACCGTGGGTGCAGCAGGCACAATGATATTACGCAGCACCTGAAAGTGACCGGCACTAAGTTTGTGTAGATGCAGAGTTGTAGCCGGCAGAGTTGACACTTTCTTGAGGCTTTGAGGCTTTCTTCTGCCAAGCCTTCCAAACAAGTCATTTTTGTCCCATATTTTTCTAATGGTATTGTCATGAACTTTATCATTTAACATGTTAACTGAGGCCTGTAGAGTCTGAGGTGTAGTTCTTGGGTTGTCTGCCATTTCTCTGAGCTTTGCACGGTCTGATCTTGGGGTGAATTTTCTGGGATGTCCACTCTTGGAAGGAGAGGTGTCTGTTTTAAATGTCTTCCACTTGTGAATAAACTTCAAATTGTTTGGAAATGGCCCTATTACTCTTCTCAGATGGATGGCAGCAACAACTGATTCTCTAAGATGATTGCTGATGTCTTACCTACTTGGCATTGTGTTAACACACACCTGAAGTCTCCAGACCAGCAAACTGCCAAAGCTTATGTTTTTATAGAGGCGCTCAGACTTACTGATGATCAGTTAATCAAAAGTATTTGATTAGCAGTGCCTGACTGTTATTTACCCTCTTAATTCCAATGTAAACAGTAAGGGTGTCCTAACTTTGTCACACATGGCTTTTCCATTTTGGCTTTATTTTTGTTCAGTAAATAATGACACAGTGCAATTTATCATGTTTTGTTGTTCATCTGAGGTTTTATTTTCAAAATTTTAAGACCAGCCAAGGACCAGTTATTTTTAATGATGTCCTTATCATGGAAAACCATGGAATTCAAAAGGATGTCCTAACTTTTTCACATGACTGTAGTCCTAGCCATATCGGCCTATAAAATTTTTCATTTACCGCCTGTCATAGTACACGATGCAACTACAGAAGAGTCAGGTTTTAAATAGGAAAAATATCGAAACTATTTAGTCATTTTATAGTGAGATGCTAGTGGTCTAATTGGATTCAATGATCTATGCTAAGCTATGCTAAAAGTGCTACCGCCAGACCCGGCGATCGGCTGAATGGATTCAAAAACGATAAAACATATCTGTATAACTCTGTATAGGGGAGTTGGAAAATGAGCCTATTTCAAAAAAAGTGGAGTGTTCCTTTAACACCCTAAAAAGCGTGTCATAATTTCATATTAGAGAGATAATTTCAAGTTCAATCACTGTGTTAGTTATGATGAAAATATTTGTGAGACTGCAGAAATTGCATTGCATTAGGGTGACTATTACATCATTTGCTAGACAGTGACAATGCTGCAAACTTTGATGCAGTGGAAATCATGGTATTAGCACATATTTAAAAAGGGTACTTTTAGTTACTTTTAGTTTACTTTTATCAGTGACCTAATGTATATTTTGAGCACCCAAATTTACTTCCTGATTAATTATATTTTGTAAACCATGCAGCTTTGATAGAAGAGATGAGATGTATTGTGGAACCCACCACAGTTTTGCTCATCACTGTCGTCTCCACAGTCATTACAGTGATCACAGACAAAGAACATGAGGATACAGTATCCACTGGCACATTCAAACTGATGTGACTGACAACGCCTTGCTGTTTGAGGGATGAAAGTACAAAGAATATGAAAGGAAATGACCATCATAAACATGGTCGAATATGTTTTATTGGCATCTGATTGAACGCTACTCTTTCACTCACTGCAGTTGGATTCATCTGATCCATTTCGATAGTCAAGTATCCCATCGCAGTGCTGAGTATTGTTGCAGCAAGCACCATTAGCACACATATTCTCTGGATTTAACAAGAGGTAATTTAATGTGTTTTTTTGGAATTCCAAAACCTGATGATGATGACAAAATCTGACAAGTTTCTCTGTCATTTTGGTAACTGATTTATCTTGAGATTTTTATGTGTATTGGACAATTAGAAACAGTCATATGCTTTTTGTCTCATAAAGATAACATTGCTGAAGACCTTTGTGACATTCATTACAGGCCTGTTTGCAACTAATTTTAGGTTTTGAATTCTGGTTCAAAAAATATCATTAACCTTAAATAATATATGTTCCAACAAATAATAATAAATAATGGTATTTATTTAAATGATATTTAGAATTTTCTGAATGTCTGACAGTTTTTTTTTTTTTTATTATTATATACTGACCAATAAAAACCTGTACTGGTACTGAGGAATAAATAAACTCTACATTTCTCTTCATTGTAGTACTGCCAACATATTTATTTCAGTGTTTTATAAGCCAAGGCTGTACTGTTTCACTGACAGAGGTGCTAAAATATACATGCACATTTTATTATGAAACAGTAACGGGTATTTAAGTTTTTATTCAGTTAAAGTTTTTATAGAAGGACTGTCAATTATATACAAAATGTAATAAAATAAATAAATATAATTACAAATATTAATGACAAATAATTTAACTGAACTTTCACATTTTCTTGATTTCAGACTGTTTTTTTTTTTTTTTTTTAATTACTATATGCTGCTAAATAGGAGCCTGTATTGTTACTAATGAATGGGAAATGCCACAGTTCTTTTCATTGTATGGAAAAAAAGAGGCATTCTCATCAGAGTTATCCACACAGTCTAATACATGGTCACATCTTGTTTGAAAATGCACTGCCCTTCTCGACAGGTGAACTGGTCTGAGCTACATATCTGCCCACCTTAGAAAACAAACAATAGGGTTACAGGCCACCTCTGATAATACTATTTTTGCAAGAAAAAAAAAAAAAAAAAAAAAAAACTTAACAGTGAGTAACTGTTTATGGGTTTAGTAGCTACGGTGTACAGTAGAATATCTGAACTCTACCTCATGTGATACCTCATAAAATTGGCAATATACCTCATAAAATTTGCAGTATTAACTTTTGTGGACTAACAAACTGAAGTTGCAACTTTTTCAGTAGCCTGCAGCAAGGTAGCTTATCCATAACACGCTACTTTATCCTACAAGAAGCAGTGTAGCGTGTTTCAAATTGTAAATGTGACCCTGGACCACAAAACCTGTCCTAAGGTTAAATTTTGAAATTGAAATTTATACATCTGAATAAATAAGCTTTCAACTGATGTAAGGTTTGTTATGATTGTTTGTCACGTATCGTGCGAGGAAGAGGCGAACAAAGACGAAGGTCAAAGATAAGTCTTTATTATATTCCACAGGTAAATCCACAGGAGGAGGGTAGATACACACATACATTGACGAAACCCAACCCCAAACACTGAACAGAAAG
The DNA here is from genome assembly GCA_036247105.1 of Cirrhinus mrigala. Taxonomy (NCBI): domain Eukaryota; kingdom Metazoa; phylum Chordata; class Actinopteri; order Cypriniformes; family Cyprinidae; genus Cirrhinus; species Cirrhinus mrigala. The sequence goes on from CM070018.1 coordinate 20,847,645, forward strand.
CAACTTATAAAGACAGGTGATAACGATAAACTTAAGGCACAGGTGAAACAAGGTAAACTAATGAGGATTAAATGAGGACAGGAAACAGGAACAACCAAATATGGGCACAAGAGGGAGAAACCAACATAAACAGTCCACAGGGGTGTGACATTGTTGAGGGTGTAAAAAATTAAATACTGAGAAAATCGCCTTTAAAGTTGTCCAAATTAAGTTCTTAGGAATGTATATTACTAATAAAAAAATAAGTTTTAATATATTTAATATCCTAATGATTTTTGGCATAAAAGAAAAATCAATAGTTTTGACCCATATTGTGGCTACTGGCTATGTAAATTAAAGTGTTTTGTTGTATTTAGTGTAAATTTAGCTTTTGTCACCTAATGTCACCCCAATTGTTTGTTCATTCAAAATGCCTCATTATTTTTGTGCCAGAAAATAATTTTGATCTGTACATTATATCATTGGATAGTCTCATATATTTTGCTCTTTTGAGTCATTTAAATGTAGTTAGCTACTTTTGTAGTTTCCCTAAAAGATTTTTAATTTTTTTAATTAATTAATTTATTTATTATTATTATTATTATTTTAGTTTTGACCAAAAATAATAGCATTTACATCAGTTTTACTAATTTCATTGCTTAAAATATTCACACTGATAAAACTGGAAGCAGTTGAGAATAGGCCAGTTGCAGTATTATAACATCCTTCTACTTCATATACTTTCAAAAAAAAAAAAAATAAATAAAAAACACAAAAGCTGTCACAGAGCTTTATTTCTGTGAGTGGATTGTTCGTTAAATAATCATCAAAACCAAATCAATTAAATAAAATTGTTCATACATAAAAAAAAACTGCATCTAAACACAATCATATTTTCAAGTACAAATACTATACAGCAAAATATTACAATAAGAATGCAAATATTTAAATATTTGATTTGGATATTATATTAAAACATACCTTGCATGAGACAGGGTTCATAGATTAAAAATAACTTAATACATAAAGACCTAATCTAGCCATTATTGTTTTATTTGGTCAAAACGTTTGCGAAGTTGAAAACAGCAGGCCATAGAATGAGAAAGACTCTACTCTTCTAGTTTCGTAACTGTCTCAGTATCCATCCATGCAGGGGCGTAGCAAGCTTTTCCAAAGTGTGGGGGATGAATGTGGTTTGTTTGTTAACAATAAAAATGATGAATACAATGACAGAAGGGTACACTTACTGTTTTTAAACATTAAAATAATATACACATTAAAATAATATTCTTCCATAGTCAACAGGTATGCAAACTGACATTATTTCTCACTTTTTTCTTCTCAACAGATACAATCAAACACAACAGGCAAGTCAGCTAATGAACAAACGATGCTCAAAATATCAAAATCAATTGCACTGGCAATAAACCCATAAATACATTGCTTAACATTGTCAATTTGTCCCTCCTCATCAATTTCCTGCCTTCTTCATCACAGTTACTTTATGCATTGCATGCCACACACATAACCGAATTTAGCTAAGTTAGCTACTGAACACTATCCCAATTAGCAATTGCCATTAGTCTAAAAAACGAAATATAATACAGAAAACATTCGACATGCCAACAAAACATAAACAGAACATCTGTTTATGAGTCGGCAGCCGACTCGTCACAGTATTTAAAGTTATATCGGACCACTTTTTCAGCACTCTGGAATATAAATCTCTTTTTTCCACTATACTATTTTATGTATACATTGCAGACATCTGTTCACATGATATTTGCCTTTTGACTATACAATTTGTATATAATCTTGGGAAATCAATCAATCAATCAATCAATTAATCAATCAATAAATAAATAGGGTAATTATTGCCAATGATAATCTTAACTTTAATTATATCCGTATGAATTTTGTTAAATAGTTGAATTTCATACATTTATCTTTGGGAGATAAATGGTTTTGTGGTTCTCAGATGACTGAGGATTGCAGTAGAGCTCATTTTACAATCATTTACAGGAAAATTACATAGAAATTAAGGGTAATGACACTGTATCACAAATAATAAAATTATTTGTATAGAAAATCATCATACTCCTTTAAAGTAGTTACTTTATTTGTCATACAGCCTGAAATCAAACCCCATTCCACATAGCTTTTCCAGCTTTATAGATTTATTTACAATTTTGGTCTTACAACACCAAACCAATGGAAGAAAAGACACAACAGTTCTGCAAACAAAAAACAAACAAACAAACCACAAAAAAACACTAGAAAAAAAAACACTAGAATAACAGGGTTGGAAAAGTCATCAGTCCCTTGATTTAATTCTTTGTAGAGCCACCTTTTGCTTTAATTACAGCCATCTTTTTGGATATGCACTAGCTTTGCACACCTTGATTGGGAAATATTTGCCTATTCTTCCTTGCAGAATTGCTCAAGTTCAGTCAAATTCTGTGGTGAGTGGCAATGGACTGCTTTCTTCAAAATCCATCCACAGATTTTTGATTGGATTTAGGTCAGTGCTCCGACTTGGCCACTCAAGGACATTTACCTTCTTATCCTTCAGCCATTTTGTTGTTGTTTTGGCAGTATGTTTAGGGTCATTGCCGTGTTGGAAGGTGAATGACCTGCCCGTCTTCAGCTGTCTAGTAGAGGGATGCAGGTTTCCCTCAAGAATTTGGATGCATCCATTTTCCAAGAATCCTGACCAATCACCCAGTCCCAGATGAAGAGAAACACCCCCACGACATAATGCTGCCACCACCATGCTTTACAGTAGGTATGGTGTGTTTTGGGTGGTGTGCTGTGTTTGCTTTTTGCCAAAAATAGTGCTTGGAGTTCAGTCCAAAAAGGTCAATTTTTGTCTCATCAGACCATAGCACCTTTTGCCAGAAGGTATCAGACTCTTACAAATGTGTTTTTGCATAACGCAAACGAGACTGAGTGGGACACTTCTTTCGTGCCACCCTGCCATACGGGTCAGCGTTGTGTAAAGCTTGGGAGATAGTTGTCACATGCACAGACAGAACAGAACCAGACATAAAGCCTTGTAAGTCCTTCAATGTTGCCTTTGGCCTTCTGGTAGCTTCTCTTATCAATATCCTCCTGGCTCTGTCATCCAGTTTGGATAGACGGCCTGATCAAGGCAATGTGCTGGTGATGCTGTATGCTTTCCACTTCTTAATGATGCTCTGAACAGTACTGAGGGATAGCTAAAGCCTTGTTTTTCTAGCCTTCTGCTTGTGCCTTACTACAACTTTATCCCGAAAGTGTTTTGAAAGCACTTTCCCAACCATGGTGAATTCTTTGCTGTACCATGCACTACTAACATTGGAATATTCAAGAAACAGCTCATTTTATTCTGAAGTAATCAACACCACTCCTATTGATGTTAGGTGGGGCAGTTAGCCTGGTGTTTAATCTGGAAGTTGATTGCTTGCTCCTGAGCAAGTTTATAATAGTATAGAGCAGGGGTGGCGAACTCCGGTCCTGGAGAGCCGCAGCCCTGCAGAGTTCAGCTCCAACCCTAATTAAAACTCACCTGCCTGTAGCTTTCTAGTAACCCTTCAGACCTTGATTAGCTTCTTCAGGTGCATTTGATTAGGGTTGAAGCAAAACTATGCAGGGCTGCGGCTCTCCAGGACCGACATTCGCCACCCCTGGTATAGAGGGTATGCACTGACGTCACTTTCCCACCAGAACACGTTCCCTCAGCCAGACTAAGTGGCAAAATAGCTGCTGCATGATTTAATTTAAATTTTTAGGAGTTAATTGGGAAGGTCTGAAAACGGCAGTAAAACAGAATGATAATCATTTTACTGGACTCAATATAATGTTCCTTACGACTTACCAAATATCCAGTGGTCTATGGATATTGATATGCAGCAAGGAATCGTGTTTCCTTAAATTTATATGTGCCTGATTTCAATGCCGGGAAAGTAAACAAAGCAGATTTGTCTGTGAACACATTTTGCAAATACTAAATAGGTTGGTCTAAACCCTGATGATCACTTATATCAATGTTATATATATGTGACCATGGACCACAAAACCAGTCATAAATTTTAAAAACATTGAAAATCTGAAATCTGAGGGTGCAAAAAAATCTAAATACTGAGAAACCTGCCTTTAAAGTTGTCCAAATGAAGTTCACAGCAATGCATACTACTAATCAAAAACGAAGTTTTGATATATTTAAGGTGGGAAATTTACAAAATTTCTTCATGGAACATGATGCTTACATAACATCCTCATGACTTTTGGCATAAAAGTAAAATTGATAAATTTGACCCATCCAATGTATTTTTGTATGTCCACTTCGCAGGGCACTTACAGCCAAAAGCCTGTGAAACACCATCGGCCGAAACATTCACCACACATTCCACAGATCGACTCGTGTCACATGCACAAAGATAAGTCTAACAGTGTGTGTGTTTGTTTGTTTAATTTCTGTCTCTGATAAATTCATTGACCCATTAAACTGTGGCATTAAATGCTAGTCCGTATGCTAGTCCGTATCTGTATGATTTAATAGAAGAATAATGTACACATGAAGTGCAAATGGCAAATGTTCCTGAAATAATTTGTATTTTTCATATTACTCGTATGACTGGGTATTTAAAATTCTAAATTAATAAGTAAGATCTGGGGGTTTGAACCAGCACATAAAATAAATCGCGGATGGAACTGTAGAGAAAGTGAGGCTTCGTTTGTCACTGGTTTCATGATTTCTGTGTTAACAACACAAGCCTCAAATCGAGGCTTCATCTGGCACAACCCTTAACACAAGCTCCGATGCCTCAGTTCAAATGTCACATCACTAGTTACCAGTCATTCAAGATTTAGCGATCCAAACTTGCTAACGATGTGGGAACACAGCTTCGAACAGCACATGTTGTCCCTGAGCACCGTAACGACATCTCTCATAAAGTTTACAAAGTAAACAATGATCCGAAAAACACTTTGCCTCTCGCTAATTAGCACACAAAATACCATTGGTATACTACTATTGCCACCTCACTGGAAGTTATGCCCATGTTCTTTTTTACAGTAGCGCCCCTCGGAAACAGGTGGATAAGTTTATATTTATGACGTGAATTGTCAGAAAATAGAATCCAATTTAAAATCATAATATTTTCTACAGAATCTTTTTTTCCTTGTGTTCCAAGAAATGTATCCGAGACATTTTCTTGTATCTGAGACATATTTGCAAAGTGGGACAGGGCAATGCTTAGTGATGGCATATCAAGTGATTTAAGTTATGAGTTCATCATTAATTTATACAGCATTAACAATAATTAAATGCAGTGTAAGATAGTGAGATACATCAGATTAGATATGTAAGAATATATGGCATTTGACCAAAAAAAAAAAAAGGGAAAAAATGTAATTGTATGAATTCAGAATGAATGCAAATTATGTGTCCGTTCCATACAAATATTTGTTTATTTGTCATACACTACCAGAAGAAGATACAAATACCTTAAAAAACATAAACAATGTTTTATTAACTCCATGTTATTTAAGCACAAATATATAAAATTTACTGTTTTTTTTTTTTTTTTATTATTTCTTAAAGTCATTTGTAGGCATAGCTACAATTAGAAAAGTTAATAATTTCTCTCCCTGAAATCACTGTTTGAATATCTCAAAAAGAAATGATTTGTTTTGATTTATTTTGTACACATGAATTCCAGCCCAAGCATTAACTACACTAAAACTAAATAAAACAAATATGTCATAAATACAAACACTCAAATATCTCACTTAAATCTGCATTAAAAGCATGGATGTGTTTAAAAAAAAAAAAAAAAAAATATATATATATATATATATATATATATACATATATATATATATATAACAGTTGAAGAACGACGTTTTGTCCAAATACTTTTAAGGCAAAAGCTTAGATTAAGATTAAAACCCATAAATGAATTCTGTTCCTATGGTTAATAAAAGATGTGTATAAAAGGCAATAATTATTTTTCCGCTGAAATCTTCAAGTTTAGGGCAACAAAGAAATAAAAATGTAATTTAGTCCACATGAAGATGAAGAAAAATCATTCAAAGACAGTGATTTGTCCTGGTTAAATGATGTTAATATCTGCGCATCTTGTCATCATCATGCTGAAAGTATGGGTTGTGGACACCGCCGTTCTCCGCTCCTTTCCCACCGTATGGTGGGGGAATTCGAACCCTATTGCTCATGTCTTCATCATAATCAGTGTAGCGCTACAAAAACACAAATAATGTTTTTAAGTACTTGCAGATGCTTTATTTTATAAATGTGATTTCATCCCTTTGATCAAATTGTTATAAAAACTTTTTGGTGGATAATCACTAAAATCCATATGGCCTGTAATAAGCCCAGTGAATAGTATTATAGTTGTGGTCTTACTGGCCTTTCTGGGCGATCTATGGTTACTAGTACCTGATTAGCCCCACTATCAGTCATCTCCAGCTTGTTTGCATCAGGGTTAGCCCGAGGAATCCTGGAAACTCCGGTAGGTTTATGTAATTTTTCATTGCTATAGCTTGAGCTATAGTCTACATGGGATGAGGAGCTTCCCTTTTGATTCCTACAATCATAAATGGACACAGACAAATTTAAGTGTTTCAAATCCATATAATGTTTTTTTTTTTTTTTTTTTTTTTTTGTAAATAGGCTTAGGAAATGTGTTGTGGACCCACACCTGCAGCTTACAACTGTCAGGGCAACAATAAAGATGATCAGCAGTGCACCCAACACAGTGGATACCACAGTCACAACCAAAAGATATGCTGTAATGAGAATTTGCATTACACACATGAATAAATGTTCCTCAAACGTAGCATTACAGAAAAGATCAACTTGATTCAGATAACAGATGAAGGGCTGACTTACGATCACTGCAGTTAAATCCAGAAAAGCCAAAAGGACACCTAAAATAATCAAAACATCTCTCTGTGATTACATTACATTTGTTTTGTTTTTTTTTTTCACTGTAAAATGTAAATATAGGCAGATGTCTAATTAAGGCGCTATTTCTGCCTGATACAAAATGTTTTTCCCAAGAACTTTATTTTCCACAAAAGAATCAAGAAAATCTTAAATGACACAATGCAAGTGCCTACTTTTTACAGCCTTCTGAATTGTTAAATGCCATCTGCCCATTCGGACAAGCTGTAGATAGATGGGAGGACAACAGAAAAATGAGGAGAGTCTGAAAGTTTTGCAGTTCTGCATACATAACAGTGAGGGGGAAAAATAAAATATAAGTTTCAAAATACTTACCAAGACAGGCCTGAGATGTGGACTGTGATTTGAGGTACTCTTGTTTGCAAGTGCACGTCGGAATACCAGCCTTGTCCTCACATTCTGTAGTTGTACTGTCACAGTATCCAGTATTACATGCACTGCTTCCTGTGATTTAAGAAAAAGTCATATTTGTATGTATAAGTGTGTGCTTCTTTCTAATGCTTAATATTGTTAAAAAATATTGTTATTCTTGCAGGAAAACAGGTAAAAAGAACCCTCAGACATACCTTTAAATGTTGTGAAATCTGCTATTCCGGCACCTCCTTCTGTAATCACCCGATTAACTGATTCTGATGTGGCATTGGAAGACAGCTCATAAAAATTCTGCACTTCTGCAATTATACTGCCTCGACTATAAGAATGGGTACAAGGATAACCAGATGAAAAACAGACATGCAACAACTTATTTTATATAAAAGAAGTCCTGTGGGAAAACAAAACACTTAAAGGTTTTCAACACATTAGCTTTTAGGGGCCAAAATAAAGCTATTCTACTTTGACTCATAATGACTCATATTTGCAATTTATAATTAACAGTGAGTAAAAAAAAACTAAAGGCTGCCTCAAAACCTATTACATTCACATGTTAATGTTGAAAGGAAAGGCTGTTATAACAAGTGGTACCCACCGTAGACTCAAAACAGTGGAATTAATGTAGCCATTGTCATCACCCAGGATTCTTCTGAGCTGTATTTTTGTTAAGAATATAGAAAGCAATGCTGTTTAGCAATGCTGTTTGATCTGTTACTTATTCAGAGCCTTTTATTTATGTCACTCATCTTTTACTACGCAGGAAGAAAATTTTAATTTTTTTCCACTGACATGCTGCTATACAATGTGTTGAAAAGAAAATCTAGTCTCTTACCGCTTCTTCAATTTCATGTGCAGTGTTTTGAAACAACTTAGTCTGTTTGTTAGCCATTTCTTCTTGAAATTCCCTGTCCAAAGATAAATTACCAGGGAAGATTTTTGCTGAAATTGTAAAAAAAAAAAAAAAAAAAAAAAAAAAAAAAGTATGACTTAAGTGAATGTGTTCATTGATAATCTCAAGTCACAGGAAAACAGATAATGGCAGCTAGATTCACCAGCTTACTTGAGAAATTAAGCTTAATTTCTATACCACAGGCAACTTAGTGTCTGCCTTAAGCATATTATTGTGTGTCACACATCTGCACTTATGTTCTGATGGTTCAAAACTGAGCTAGTCATACTTTGAAAGCAGCCACTCATTTCCAAGTAAACCAGCCCAGGCCGGCAGATGCAAGCAAACAAGCCCCCAAACCGTTCTTCACAGGTACTGTCTCCAATACAAGGACTTGAAGCACAGGGACCTTAAAAATTAACAAACATTATGACATTTTTAACCTTGCGTAAAACAGAAGAAAATCTTTTCCAGCAGTGGCTAATTTCTGTAAAATACATAATATATTCTAAAATGACAATTATGTTGCCCTCAACCTCATGTCACTTTAACTTCACAGGACTTCTTTAAAATTACACTAATCGCTCTTTTCCATGCAATTACTGATTGGGGACTGATGTTTCCAAGCTTCACAGGAAAAAAAAAAAAAACCTATTAAAACATATGACTTCTGTGCTATATTCCAAGTTTTAAGAAGCTAAATAACACAGATCAAAGTTTAAGTTTAAAATGTTTGAAATTTGTCCTATAGTTTATTGGTAAGTTCATGGTGTAGCAATAGCAACTTAATAATTCAGTCACACTTCAAAAGATTTAAATTACAGCATAGAAAGTCATATAGGCCACTTTTTATTTATTTATTATTATTTTTTTTTTTAATCTTTTTGAAGCTTAAAGGCTTCAGTCCCCATCCACTGAAATTTCAAGTGACATTGTTCAAAATTTCTTTTCAAATGTTCCACAGAAGAAGGTCATACAGGATTGGAAGGACAGTGAGTAAGTTATAACAGGATTATGGACTTCTTCTAATGATTATATGTTATTGTGAAGTATTTGGGTCTGCTGGTAGGATTTAAGACTATGAAAGTCTGAATACCTTGTGTTGTAATGGTTGTGGTGGCAGCAGCTGTGCTGACAGAAGTACTGCCTGTAGAATTAGTTGTTGTGTTTGTGTTAACCGTACCAGTACTTGTCTGTCCAGGAGCTGTGGAGAAAGGTTTTCTGTTAGAGCTGCAGAATGACCATAATAAACTCCATCAGTATGATCAGTTTTATATCACCCTAAGTCGGTTAGTTTTTTTTTTTATGATGACATTCTGACTGGTACATTATTTCATTTTTTAAACAACTTATCAAATAAATATGTAGACAAGAAATAGTGAATGGAGTTAAAATTATTTTATACCTTTACCTGTATTTTATCTTAAACCTTCTTCTAAGAAAAAAGTAAATTACAATGTACAAAACAATCGGCCTAAAACAAGAATCCAATTAATGTTTAATACTCAATCCTCCAAGTCATTTTTACTACAACTGATTGTTGAGATACAAGATGGCACCATTAGCATTTGTATGAAATAAGAGAACATGAGTCCAGAGTGTGATAGAAGACACATTAAAGTAACACTGTTTTAGTTACATTAATGTGTGGACTGATATATGGCATTGCCACTGACCACAACAAATATTAAGAAATATCAGATTATTGAATGTTGCAACTGACCAATCAGAACTGAATGATCCCGAGGGCCATGTAACAAATTACATAATGTTTGCATGGCAGACCTAATAGACCAGCTTTAGATTCCAAGAAGATCAGCTTTATGTTTCTCATTTATCAAACACTAACAAGGACACTGCAGCAGAGGGATAGTTCACCCAAAAACGAAAATTCTGTCAATTCTGTAATTATTCACCCTCATGTTGTTCCAAACCATACCACGACGCATGTGTGTGCTTTCTTCTGCTTGTAAACACGGCATGGTACATGCGTGTATTACATCAGCAGCATCACGCGCATGCATCGTGGTACTTTCTGTCCTGGGAGAGAAGAAATTGTTGAATAAAGTTGTTATTTTTGTTTTCTTGTTCTTGTTTACAACGTTTCCTTGCTGTCTATGGAGGGTCGGAGAGCTCTTAGATTTCATCAAAAATATCTTAATTTTTGTTCCGAAGCTGTACAAAGGTCTTACGGGTTTGTAACGACATGAGGGTGAGTAGTTAATGACAGAATTTTCATTTTTGGGTGAACTATCCCTTTAAATTTTTATTTGTGAAGTATGCTTTTAAGGATGATTTCTTATGATTAAAAGTTGCTATGTGGTCTTTAGGCCTGATGGTGGGTTTTAGGACTATGGAGGTGGGAGTACCTTGTGTTACAGTGGTTGTGTTGGCAGCAGTAGTTATGCTTGTGGTAGAAGCACCAGTAGTTGTATTCGCAGGAGCTGTTGAGAAAGGTTTTATGTTAGGGAAGTTTGCAGAAAGACCATCATAATCTCCATCAAGATGATTATTCTTATATCACCCATAATAATTTTTCTGACATACAAAAATGACCTTGTGTATCTGATTAATTTTTTGATAATGACCTGACCGTAGGTACATTTTCCAACATTACACAGCTACTCATTAAATAAATACCCTTACCAAAAAGAAGTATACTTCAAGTTTATTTAATTAAGTATACTTAAGTAAATTTCAAGTATATTATTAGGTATACTTTATGTAGTAAGTATACAAATGTCAGTGTACTAGTATACCTGTAAGTGTACTATTTTAATACTCCTTGGGACTAATTGGCTCACTTTCTAGTATGTAAAAATATACATTTAAGTATTCAGGCCTTTATAAATATACATTTATGAAGGTCTGAATATTTTGTATTGTAATGGTTGTGGTGGCAGCAGCTGTGCTGACAGAAGTACCGCCTGTAGAATCAGTTGTTGTGTCTGTGTTAAACGTACCAGTACTTGTCTGTCCAGGAGCTGTGGAGAAAGGTTTTATGTTAGAGCTGCAGAATGACCATAATAAACTCCATCAGTATGATCAGTTTTATATCACCCGAAGTTGGTTAGTTTTTTTTATGATGACATTCTGACTGTAGGTACATTATTTCATTTTTTAAACAGCTACTTATCAATAAATATGTGGACAAGAAATAATGAAATAAGTTAAAATTATTTTATAACTTCACCTGTATTTTATCTTAAAGCTTCTTCTATGAAAAAAAGTAAATTACAATGTACAAAACAGTCGGCCTAAAACAAGATGATCACTACAACAATAATAATGTTAATACCGAATCTTCCAAGAATCCAAGTAATGTTTAATACTCAATCCTCCAAGTCATTTTTACTACAACTGATTGTTGAGATACAAGATGGCACCATTAGCATTTGTATGAAATAAGAGAACATGAGCTAGGAGTGTGATAGAAGACACATTAAAGTAACACTGTTTTAGTTACATTAATGTGTGGACTGATATATGGCATTGCCACTGACCACAACAAATATTAAGAAATATCAGACTATTGAATGTTGCAACTGACCAATCAGAACTGAATGATCCCGAGGGCCATGTAACAAATTACATAATGTTTGCATGGCAGACCTAACAGACCAGCTTTAGATTCCAAGAAGATCAGCTTTATGTTTCTCATTTATCAAACACTAACAAGGACACTGCAGCAGAGGGATAGTTCACCCAAAAACGAAAATTCTGTCAATTCTGTAATTATTCACCCTCATGTTGTTCCAAACCATACCACGACGCATGTGTGTGCTTTCTTCTGCTTGTAAACACGGCATGGTACATGCGTGTATTACATCAGCAGCATCACGCGCATGCATCGTGGTACTTTCTGTCCCGGGAGAGAAGAAATTGTTGAATAAAGTTGTTATTTTTGTTTTCTTGTTCTTGTTTACAATGTTTCCTTGCTGTCTATGGAGGGTCGGAGAGCTCTTAGATTTCATCAAAAATATCTTAATTTTTGTTCCGAAGCTGTACAAAGGTCTTACGGGTTTGTAACGACATGAGGGTGAGTAGTTAATGACAGAATTTTCATTTTTGGGTGAACTATCCCTTTAAATTTTTATTTGTGAAGTATGCTTTTAAGGATGATTTCTTATGATTAAAAGTTGCTATGTGGTCTTTAGGCCTGATGGTGGGTTTTAGGACTATGGAGGTGGGAGTACCTTGTGTTACAGTGGTTGTGTTGGCAGCAGTAGTTATGCTTGTGGTAGAAGCACCAGTAGTTGTATTCGCAGGAGCTGTTGAGAAAGGTTTTATGTTAGGGAAGTTTGCAGAAAGACCATCATAATCTCCATCAAGATGATTATTCTTATATCACCCATAATAATTTTTCTGACATACAAAAATGACCTTGTGTATCTGATTAATTTTTTGATAATGACCTGACCGTAGGTACATTTTCCAACATTACACAGCTACTCATTAAATAAATACCCTTACCAAAAAGAAGTATACTTCAAGTTTATTTAATTAAGTATACTTAAGTAAATTTCAAGTATATTATTAGGTATACTTTATGTAGTAAGTATACAAATGTCAGTGTACTAGTATACCTGTAAGTGTACTATTTTAATACTCCTTGGGACTAATTGGCTCACTTTCTAGTATGTAAAAATATACATTTAAGTATTCAGGCCTTTATAAATATACATTTATGAAGGTCTGAATATTTTGTATTGTAATGGTTGTGGTGGCAGCAGCTGTGCTGACAGAAGTACCGCCTGTAGAATCAGTTGTTGTGTCTGTGTTAAACGTACCAGTACTTGTCTGTCCAGGAGCTGTGGAGAAAGGTTTTATGTTAGAGCTGCAGAATGACCATAATAAACTCCATCAGTATGATCAGTTTTATATCACCCGAAGTTGGTTAGTTTTTTTTATGATGACATTCTGACTGTAGGTACATTATTTCATTTTTTTAAACAGCTACTTATCAATAAATATGTGGACAAGAAATAATGAAATAAGTTAAAATTATTTTATAACTTCACCTGTATTTTATCTTAAAGCTTCTTCTATGAAAAAAAGTAAATTACAATGTACAAAACAGTCGGCCTAAAACAAGATGATCACTACAACAATAATAATGTTAATACCGAATCTTCCAAGAATCCAAGTAATGTTTAATACTCAATCCTCCAAGTCATTTTTACTACAACTGATTGTTGAGATACAAGATGGCACCATTAGCATTTGTATGAAATAAGAGAACATGAGCTAGGAGTGTGATAGAAGACACATTAAAGTAACACTGTTTTAGTTACATTAATGTGTGGACTGATATATGGCATTGCCACTGACCACAACAAATATTAAGAAATATCAGACTATTGAATGTTGCAACTGACCAATCAGAACTGAATGATCCCGAGGGCCATGTAACAAATTACATAATGTTTGCATGGCAGACCTAACAGACCAGCTTTAGATTCCAAGAAGATCAGCTTTATGTTTCTCATTTATCAAACACTAACAAGGACACTGCAGCAGAGGGATAGTTCACCCAAAAACGAAAATTCTGTCAATTCTGTAATTATTCACCCTCATGTTGTTCCAAACCATACCACGACGCATGTGTGTGCTTTCTTCTGCTTGTAAACACGGCATGGTACATGCGTGTATTACATCAGCAGCATCACGCGCATGCATCGTGGTACTTTCTGTCCCGGGAGAGAAGAAATTGTTGAATAAAGTTGTTATTTTTGTTTTCTTGTTCTTGTTTACAATGTTTCCTTGCTGTCTATGGAGGGTCGGAGAGCTCTTAGATTTCATCAAAAATATCTTAATTTTTGTTCCGAAGCTGTACAAAGGTCTTACGGGTTTGTAACGACATGAGGGTGAGTAGTTAATGACAGAATTTTCATTTTTGGGTGAACTATCCCTTTAAATTTTTATTTGTGAAGTATGCTTTTAAGGATGATTTCTTATGATTAAAAGTTGCTATGTGGTCTTTAGGCCTGATGGTGGGTTTTAGGACTATGGAGGTGGGAGTACCTTGTGTTACAGTGGTTGTGTTGGCAGCAGTAGTTATGCTTGTGGTAGAAGCACCAGTAGTTGTATTCGCAGGAGCTGTTGAGAAAGGTTTTATGTTAGGGAAGTTTGCAGAAAGACCATAATAATCTCCATCAAGATGATTATTCTTATATCACCCATAATAATTTTTTCTGACATACAAAAATGACCTTGTGTATCTGATTAATTTTTTGATAATGACCTGACCGTAGGTACATTTTCCAACATTACACAGCTACTCATTAAATAAATACCCTTACCAAAAAGAAGTATACTTCAAGTTTATTTAATTAAGTATACTTAAGTAAATTTCAAGTATATTATTAGGTATACTTTATGTAGTAAGTATACAAATGTCAGTGTACTAGTATACTTGTAAGTGTACTATTTTAATACTCTTTGGGACTAATTGGCTCACTTTCTAGTATGTAAAAATATACATTTAAGTATTCAGGCCTTTATAAATATACATTTATGAAGGTCTGAATATTTTGTATTGTAATGGTTGTGGTGGCAGCAGCTGTGCTGACAGAAGTACCGCCTGTAGAATCAGTTGTTGTGTCTGTGTTAAACGTACCAGTACTTGTCTGTCCAGGAGCTGTGGAGAAAGGTTTTATGTTAGAGCTGCAGAATGACCATAATAAACTCCATCAGTATGATCAGTTTTATATCACCCGAAGTTGGTTAGTTTTTTTTATGATGACATTCTGACTGTAGGTACATTATTTCATTTTTTTAAACAGCTACTTATCAATAAATATGTGGACAAGAAATAATGAAATAAGTTAAAATTATTTTATAACTTCACCTGTATTTTATCTTAAAGCTTCTTCTATGAAAAAAGTAAATTACAATGTACAAAACAGTCGGCCTAAAACAAGATGATCACTACAACAATAATAATGTTAATACCGAATCTTCCAAGAATCCAAGTAATGTTTAATACTCAATCCTCCAAGTCATTTTTACTACAACTGATTGTTGAGATACAAGATGGCACCATTAGCATTTGTATGAAATAAGAGAACATGAGCTAGGAGTGTGATAGAAGACACATTAAAGTAACACTGTTTTAGTTACATTAATGTGTGGACTGATATATGGCATTGCCACTGACCACAACAAATATTAAGAAATATCAGATTATTGAATGTTGCAACTGACCAATCAGAACTGAATGATCCCAAGGGCCATGTAACAAATTACATAATGTTTGCATGGCAGACCTAACAGACCAGCTTTAGATTCCAAGAAGATCAGCTTTATGTTTCTCATTTATCAAACACTAACAAGGACACTGCAACAGAGGGATAGTTCACCCAAAAATGAAAATTCTGTCAATTCTGTAATTACTCACCCTCATGTTGTTCCAAACCATACCACGACGCATGTGTGTGCTTTCTTCTGCTTGTAAACATGGCATGGTACATGTGTGTATTACATCAGCAGCATCACACGCGTACGTCGTGGTACTCTCTGTCCCGGGAGAGAAGAAATTTTTTAATAAAGTTGTTATTTTTGTTTTCTTGTTCTTGTTTATAACATTTTCTTGCTGTCTATGGAGGGTCAGAGAGCTCTTAGATTTCATCAAAAATATCTTAATTTTTGTTCCGAAGCTGTACAAAGGTCTTACGGGTTTGTAACAACATGAGGGTGAGTAGTTAATGACAGAATTTTCATTTTTGGGTGAACTATCCCTTTAAATTTTTATTTGTGAAGTATGCTTTTAAGCATGATTTCTTATGATTAAAAGTTGCTATGTGGTCTTTAGGCCTGATGGTGGGTTTTAGGACTGTGGAGGTGAGAGTACCTTGTGTTACAGTGGTTGTGTTGGCAGCAGTAGTTATGCTTGTGGTAGAAGTACCAGTAGTTGTATTCGCAGGAGCTGTGGAGAAAGGTTTTATGTTAGGGAAGGTTGCAGAAAGACCATAACAATCTCCATCAAGATGATTATTCTTATATCACCCATAATAATATTTTCTGACATACAAAAATGATCTTGTATATCTGATTAATTTTCCGATAATGACCTGGCTGCAGGTACATTTTCCAACATTACACAGCTACTCATTAAAAAAAATTACCAAAAAGAAGTATACTTCAAGTTTATTTCATTAAGTATACTTAAGTTCAAGTATATTATTAAGTATATTTTATGTAGTAAGTATACAAATGTCAGTATACTAGTATACTTGTAAGTGTACTATTTTAATACTCCTTGGGACTAAATTGGCTCACTTTCTAGTATGTAAAAATATACATTTAAGTATTCAGACCTTTATAAATATACATTTATGAAGGTCTGAATATCTTGTATTGTAATGGCTGTGGTGGCAGCAGCTGTGCTGACAGAAGTACCGCCTGTAGAATCAGTTGTTGTGTCTGTGTTAAACGTACCAGTACGTGTCTGAACTATCCTTTTAAATTTTTATTTGTGAAGTATGCTTTTAAGGATGATTTCTTATGATTAAAAGTTGCTATGTGGCCTGATGGTGGGTTTTAGGACTATGGAGGTAGGAGTACCTTGTGTTATAATGGTTGTGTTGGCAGCAGTAGTCATGCTTGTGGTAGAAGTACCAGTAGTTGTATTCGCAGGAGCTGTGGAAAAAGGTTTTATGTTAGGGAAGTTTGCAGAAAGACCATCATAATCTCCATCAAGATGATTATTCTTTTATCAGCCATAATAATTTTTCTGACCTACAAAAATGACCTTGTGTATCTGATTAATTTTCTGATAATGACCTGACTGTAGGTAAATTTTCCAACATTACACAGCTACTCATTAAATAAATACCCTTACCAAAAAAAAAAAAAAAAAAAAAAAAAAAAAAATACTTCAAGTTTATTTCATTAAGTATACTTAAGTAAATTTCAAGTATATTATTAAGTATATTTTATGTAGTAAGTATACAAATGTCAGTGTACTAGTATACTTGTAAGTGTACTTTTTTAATACTCCTTGGGACTAAATTGGCTCACTTTCTAGTATGTAAAAATGTACATTTAAGTATTCAGACCTTTATAAATATACATTTATGAAGGTCTGAATATCTTTTGTTGTAATGGTTGTGGTGGCAGCAGCTGTGCTGACAGAAGTACCGCCTGTAGAATCAGTTGTTGTGTCTGTGTTAAACGTACCAGTACTTGTCTGTCCAGGAGCTGTGGAGAAAGGTTTTATGTTAGAGCTGCAGAATGACCATAATAAACTCGATCAGTATGATCGGTTTTATATCACCCGAAGTTGGTTAGTTTTTTTTATGATGACATTCTGACTGTAGGTACATTATTTCATTTTTTAAACAGCTACTTATCAAATAAATTTGTGGACAAAAAATAATGAAATAAGTTACAATTATTTTATACCTTTACCTGTATTTTATCTTAAAGCTTCTTCTATGAAAAAAGTAAATTACAATGTACAAAACAATCAGCCTAAAACAAGATGATCACTACAACAATAATAATGTTAATACCGAATCTTCCAAGAATCCAAGTAATGTTTAATACTCAATCCTCCAAGTCATTTTTACTACAACTGATTATTGAGATACAAGATGGCACCATTAGCATTTGTATGAAATAAGAGAACATGAGCTAGGAGTGTGATAGAAGACACATTAAAGTAACACTGTTTTAGTTACATTAATGTGTAGACTGATATATGGCATTGCCACTGACCACAACAAATATTAAGAAATATCAGACTATTGAATGTTGCAACTGACTAATCAGAATTGAGTGATCCTGAGGGCCATGTAACAAATTACATAATGTTTGCATGGCAGACCTAATAGACCAGCTTTAGATTCCAAGAAGATCAGCTTTATGTTTCTCATTTATCAAACACTAACAAGGACACTGCAGCAGAGGGATAGTTAACCCAAAAATGAAAATTCTGTGAATTCTGTAATTACTCACCCTCATGTTGTTCCAAACCATACCACAACGCATGTGTGTGCTTTCTTCTGCTTGTAAACACGGCATGGTGCATGTGTGTATTACATCAGCAGCATCACACGCATGCATCGTGGTACTCTCTGTCCCGGGAGAGAAGAAATTGCTGAATAAAGTTGTTATTTTTGTTTTCTTGTTATTGTTTATAATGTTTCCTTGCTGTCTATGGAGGGTCAGAGAGCTCTTAGATTTCATCAGAAATATCTTAATTTGTGTTCCGAAGCTGTACAAAGGTCTTATGGGTTTGTAACGACATGAGGGTGAGTAGTTAATGACAGAATTTTCATTTTTGGGTGAACTATCCCTTTAAATTTTTATTTGTGAAGTATGATTTTAAGGATGATTTCTTATGATTAAAAGTTGCTATGTGGCCTGATGGTGGGTTTTAGGACTATGGAGGTGGGAGTACCTTGTGTTACAGTGGTTGTGTTGGCAGCTATAGTTATGCTTGTGGTAGAAGTACCAGTAGTTGTATTCGCAGGAGCTGTGGAAAAAGATTTTATGTTAGGGAAGTTTGCAGAAAGACCATCATAAGACCATCAAGATGATTATTCTTATATCAGCCATAAGTATATTATTAGGTATACTTTATGTAGTAAGTATACATTTAGTTATACATAAAGTATAAAAGCGGTAAACTGAGAACACAGCTAGTTTTTATCTATGTTTTAGTTTGTACTGTAACTATATTAAAAGTGAACGTATAGGTATACTGACAGTTTAGTAATTAAATACTTGAAGTAGTTTTAGTACACTTTAAAGTATAGTCTCAGTAAACTACTAGTTTAGTTGTTTTATACTGCAAGTATACTTGTGTTTTGTTTTTTTGTTTTTTTTTAAGTGAACTTTACATACTTTAAGTATACTACTATATCCCTATTAGGAATAAATTTGTATATATTTTGTTATAATTATCTGAACATACAAAATATCAACAGAAAGAACAGGGTATCTGCAAAAAAAATATATTCTAGCTATATGCATTCTTTTTTTATAAACACTTGAATGTGGGTAAGTTTAAAGTTTAATGAATAATAATAAAAAATAAATAATATTTTGAAAAAAAAAAAAAAAAAAGGAAATGAAAAAAGTCTATAAATTAGATTCAGAGTGATAATCAAAACATAGATGCAGTCGTTCAACACCCCAAAGCTTGACAGTCATTATTACCCCTTCATGGGTCACATTTTATTCCATAACATTACAGTTCTAATGCTGTTTTAATGACTGATGATTGTGTTAAAAACGTGTGGAAACATCTGTTGGTTCGGTTTCTTCTTCGCTTGCGTTTTGGAAATTCTGTACAGAAGATGTGTAATAGCTCCCCCTACCATAAAGCAATGAAAACATGGATTCTCAGAGAACCATATTGCTCAAATATATTAAGACTTTTTCTAAGTCAGGTATACTTAAATGCCATTTTAAGTATATTTCTGAGAAGTACATAAAAGCACATTTCTGAAAAGTACATAGAAAGTAGACTAAAAGAATACTTTCCTGTTTTTAGTATAAAAACATAACGTGACGTAAAAATGTGAAACGTAAGTCAAGTATACTTAGATGTCATTTAAGTATATTTCTGAGAAGTACATAAAGCACATTTCTGAGAAGTATATAAGAAGTAGACAGAAAGTATACTTTCCTATTTTAGTTTAGAGGAAGTATACTAATAGCACCCTTGAATAAACATCTTTTTCGTAAGGGTATGTGGACAAGAAATATTGATTTGGATTGACGGTATTTATACCTTCACCTGTATTTTATCTGTTAGATTCCTCTAAGAAAAAAAAAAGTTAAATACATTGTACAAAGCAATCTGCCTAGTACAAGATGAACACTATAACAATATTAGAGTAATGTTAAAACTTAAGTTGCAATTGTATGAAAGAGCAAGTCTGCAGTGTGGTATTTATTAGTTATATTAATGAGTGAACTATTAGGAAATTTTAGACTTTTGAAGGGCATAACTGACCTATCAGAATTGAGTGATCAAAAGAGCCATGTAACAAATTACACTATAATTATATAGCAGACCTTAAAGGAGTAGTCCACTTCCAGAACAAAGATTTACAGATAATGTACTCACCCCCTTGTCATCCAAGATGTTCATGTCTTTCTTTCTTAAGTCATAAAGAAATTATGTTTTTTTAAGGAAAACATTTCAGCATTTTTCTCCATATAGTGGACCTCTGTGGTGTCCCAAAATATAGTTTAAATGCAGCTTCAAACGATCCCAAATGCGATTTTAAATGATCCCAGCCAAGGAATAACGGTCTTATCTAGCAAAACGATCAGTTATTTTAATAAAAATAATACAATTTATATACTTTTTTAATGTCAAACGCTTGTCTTATCTTACTTTGCCTGAACTTTTTTTTTTTTTTTTTTTTTTGGTTCATGACAGTTAGGGTATGCCGAAAAACTCCCAACTTCAAAATCGTCGTATATTTGGAATAGTTTGAAGCCACATTTAAACTGTGTTTTTGAAGTTCAAACCCGGGGCACCATAGCAGTCCATTATATGGAGAAAAATCCTGAAAGGTTTTCCTCAAATAACATAATTTCTTTACGACTGAAGAAAGAAAGACACAAACATCTTGGATGACAAGGTGGTAAGTACCTTATCTGTAAATTATTGTTCCGGAAGTAGATATTTTTGTAGACCAAAACCTAGAAATGAGTTAGTATTTCAGCACTTTTGGTTCCCTTGTCCTAAAGTCAGAAGGTTTTTTGAATGTGTTTTCAGTTAAATGACTGATATAACCCCTGTGGTTAACTCAGGCTCCAGGTATTTTCATATTTTGTTCTATGACATAAAATACACGAGTACATGAGTACCTTGTGATTTTTTTCCAAGCTTTTACTTGTCTTGAAAAAGAAGGCTGCTAACAAGTCCATGAATGAGACTACAGAGATTGTTTGGGTCTGGGACATTAACTGTGAAAATGACTCAAAACTTTTATTAGTCTACTTCACACTCTTGAAAACAATTCTATTGTAAACTTTCAGGGAAAATGTTAAAGTCATGGAACCATAATGTAGTTCATTTCTAGCCTGTGTTTAGCTTTTTACTTCTGATTATTTTTAGGCTTCAAAATTAATAAAAGTTTTGTTTATTTGTGCGGATTATCATGATGCATAAACATGTAAGAATCATAAACTTTTTTGTCAAGGGAACCAATGCTAACTTTCGGGTTGGCCAACAAAAAAATACATCATCAATGCAGCACTCCATATACCAGCATTGGATGCAGAAGCAAAATCAGCTTGCTGTTAAGAAACAGTAACAGGGAAACTGTAGCAGAAGACATTAAGGATGACTTTTTTGGATTAGAATTTACTATGTAGCCTTGATTATACTATGATTATGGAGATGAGAATACCTTCTGTGGTGACTGTGGTTGCATTAGATGTGCTGGTAGGAGTATCTGTGGTACTGCTTGTTACATCTGTAGAAGATATAATATAATATGTTAAACAAGACATGGGAGGAAAATCATGACATATGTTACCTGGAAACACTAACACATTAGCAAAACACTCTTCTTTTCTCTACTCTTCTATTACAGCTAGAACGTTCCCTCTCCCAAATCCACCAACACAAAATACCAACGACCACTTCTTTGTTTTCTTTGAATCCCATAGTCCATTCTGCATGATGAAACTACCCCCATGTTTTCCATAAAACCATTATATATTACGTATGTTTGACAGACATTACAGACCAAGTGCTTGAGGCCTCTGGTCCAGAGAACATGATCAGCTGAATGTTCTTTTTTTATTGTTAGATAATCTGAATTGTACTGTAAAGTTACTATACTCTTCAGCAAGGCACCAAGCTCTCAATTACTGTATGTACTTTGGATTAACATGTCTAAGTGACAAATAACCTTCCACTGTGGTAATAAAACAACCAAATAAAGATGTGATTAGATAAAATGTGTATAGTGTCCCCATTAATATTTCCAACATTTAAAGTGCATGAATGGCTTCCCATTAAAACTATAAAATATCAGAGTAAGAACCATTTATTTTAAAGAAATATAGCAGAACACAGATTTCAAGCAAAAACAACAACAACAACAAGATTTATTATGTATCACATTATAAAATATATTGTCAAAATTAAGTCAAAAGTATGTGGGGAATTTCTGATTGTTAAATGTTAATGTACATAGCTAATAGATTAAGAATAACATTTTGTGTGACATTTTGTGTTAAGGGCTCAAATATGTTTTGGGGCCACTGTATAGGTGACCATGTGCAAGTTATCAGAAATGTTACTTGATAATATGAAGAAAAATGCTAAAAGAAACAAACAAAGTCTGTAGTTTGTTTGTTTGTTTGTTTTTCGTTATAAGCTTCCTGGAAAAACTGTGCTGTCTTTTAAAGTCTGTTTGAATCAGATACGTTTTCTAGGCTTTTATCACACCATATCTAGTCGTACCAGAAGATAATAACATGTTTAAAGTGAATGAAATGGTATGGACTTTGTATGCAATAAAATTTCAAGTTACTCATACCTGGTGATGACAATAACAATAAATTCGAATGGAAATTTCCATATACAAGAAAGCACCAGCTCAAAGTTAACGACTCCAAATTAATCAGTAATAGACTATGTCTAGCCAAAAGAGTACTCACGTAAAGTACATATGTATGTAAAGAATATATGTAATATTTTTTCCCAAATAAAATTGAGTACCAATAAATAAAACATAACAAATATTAGCAAATATAAGGTCATTATATAAAATATGATGTTACCAGCTTAAGCTCTTCTAAGGAACAGTGACTGTTATATATCTGTGTCTTCTTTTGGGTTTTATATATTTACATTTAGTTATTTAGCAGACACTTTTATCCAAAGCGACTTACAAATAAGGACAATGGAAGCAATCAAAATCAACAACAGAGCAATAAAATAAATAAAAAAAATAGAACAGAAAAAGAACAGAGAAAGTTAGTCTTTTTTATAGAAAATAAGCAGAAAACAGAGTGCAAGATTTAATGGGTCGTTTTTTTATTTTAAAAAAGAAAAGAAAAGAAAAAGAAAACAGATAAAATGGTGTGCTATAGTGAGACGGTCAAAATGACTAATACAGTTGTTTAGATTGAGTTGGGCAGGTCATATATCCAAAGAAATCTTTTTTTTTTTTTAATGTTTTTATGTTTTCTTGGACTCTTTATGTCCAAGAAAATCTTTTTTAAAGCTCCAATTATGTTAACCATAGGGCAAGAAGTGTAATGTTACCTGTATTTTACGTATGTGAAATGTAATATATAACATTGTCAACACAGAGCAGCCTGCTAAAGCCCTTCCTAAACTTTAATAAATAAAAAATCAGTTAAATCAAGACAATCAAGATGGTTAAAAATTGATCCTGTCTATACAAACTTAAGGGTGAAGGGAAATACGTCACACCTCATTGATGATTTAGGTTAGTAACGTTAAGAATTAAATTTTAAAGCACACTGATCGAAATCTCAAGTAAATGGTTTACTCAACTGGCTCATCTGTCTGCAGATAAATAACAGAAAAATCCAGTCTTGATTTAGGATTATTAATTACTCAGTGACAAAATGTTCTACAAAAAGTCAAACAATCCATAACTGTGAATTATTTTTGTGTTCCTAATAAATTATTCTTAAAGCTTTCAGGTCATTAGGAATTTCACTATTTTAATATTTAATTGACTAAAGTTCAAGACTTAAGCATTCTTCAAAATCAATTAACTGAAATTACAAATATTACAAACGGACACAGAATGATGAATAATTAAGAAATTATAAAGTATGTTAAGCCAAGTAGCCAAGGGTTCTGAAAACTTTTGTCAGAATTACACAACATTAACAACATAACAGATTTTACAACAAAAACAACAATAACTGTTAAAACATAAGTGAAAGCCAATTTGCAATTACGATACTAAATATGACATCCCATCCAATTTTTTTATTTCAGCGTTTATTATAGAAAAGAAATACACTCACTAGTTGCCGTCGTTGCAGCCACCAAGCAGAAGATTATAAGAGTCTTTAATGATATATTCATCTTCAAATTTTAGCCTGAATGGCAGTGCAGTACTTATTGTAAGAAACAGGACACAATGTAAAGAAAAAAAAAAGCAGATCCTCTGGTGACCAGCTGTCTAGCACTGTCCTCTGTTAACTGATTAGAAGATGTTAGGTAGCTCAGTTTAAATCCTGCAATCAAGGGGCCATGCCTCCCGGAAGGGTAATGCAGGTGAGCTACAAGGAAGTTTGTTGACTTAAGATGTTTAATAGTTAAACAGGGTTACCAATTTGGAGTGAGGTTTACGTGGGCAGAGTGAGAGCGTGAGACAGAGCCTGAAAAGGTGTGTCTCAAACCAACTGCATGAGAGTTGACAGACCCAATTACATATGAATATGCTGTGCATTCGGATTACTGCTTTTTCAATTGCTAGCAAGCATTGTTTAATACTGAAGCCACATTTTCAGATTGCATTACCAACACATATCTTGGCCAAACAGTTGATCTCACCTATAAAAAATCACTCAAGACAAACAAAACTTTAGATAGGTCTTAAAATAAGCTTGTTCCACCATAACACTGGCAACAAATCTTATTATTTTATCATCCATAAGACATACATTTCATTCATAACATGCTGATCAAAAAAATACTAACAACAGGGAGCATTACATAAAAATATGAACTTTTATCTTTGAAGTTTTAATGATTTGTCACAGAAGTGAGATTTGTCACAGTATTTCATTTTAAGTATTTCACAGAAGTATTTCATTTTAGGATAAGAATAACATCTTTTCATTTTACTTACAGCACAAAGAATAAGAAAAGCATTCCCCCCCCCCCCCCCCCCCCCCCAATTTCTTTATATATAAAACAATAAATAAATCTTTTTCCAAAATTTACTTTAAAAAATTGAGGAAAAAATATAAAATAATAAAAATAAATAAATAAATTACTGAGGCAATAATTAGGGGAAAAAAAAAAAAAAAACACCTAAATTATAATTAAATAAATAACATCATCAGCATGTCTAGAGTAATGAGGTACTGTATGTGCAATATTGGAGTCCTAACTGCTTCAGGAGGCCTTTCTGTGTGGAGTTTTCTGTGATTCTCACTCAATCTAAAGACTAAGGTAAACTGAAAATGGTGACTGTGAATATGAATGTGTGCATGTTTTGTCATCCCTGTGATGGACTGGCTAAAAATAGGACATCTGGCTTGGCTTTTAGCTGAAATTGCAGTTAGCTGTGTTTGGAATAATAGTTATTCAATTATATACTACAAACTCTGCTAACATTTTATAATTCAATATAATCCCTGCAGAAATTGATAATTTTCCATTGTTTTGATTTGAATGTGCTTTTATCAGTTTTGAAAGCAGTGTGTTAGCATTTTAAAAATGTGCTGAAATTGCATAGTGTTTTGCAGGTTGTGGAGTATAAATGACAAAAGTTTTAATGGATTTTGAGAAATGTAGTCATTGAATGCATTTTTTTCTGACTGCAATAAAAAATTATTCAGTTTGCTTAGCATAGATTTCTGTTTCACTGAATGTGTGAACAGTTTTGAAAATGTGACTTCAGTATTGAACAATGCTTGTTAGCAACTAAAAAACAAACAAACAAACAAATGTAAATAAGGATAAACAATAAAAGACTGATTTGGAATAGTTCCTCACTGTGTTCAATCTGGAAAGGACCCCGACTGCTGCGACACTAGTCGCTTCAAGTTGCTAGCAGTGCTTTCCCTCCACCGGTCCCTTCCGATGCTGCGGGACAAGCACACGCTAGTCCACTGGACGCCATGACCACGGTAGTATACACCTACCCCTGTGGTGGTCTATGCTTCCGTCGCATGTTGCAACTCGGCCGCCATCTCCTCCTCTGGAGTCTTGCGGCTAATTTTGCTGCATGCTGCTCTTTTTTCGGAGAGTTAGATTGCAAAAAGAGCAACTCTTCCCGAGAACAGCGACTCCAACCCTGGGTTCCAGCTCTTCTGGAGTCAATTCAGCAATGATCAGGTGAACCTGTTCGCTTCCTGAGTCCTCCTACTGCTGGCTTGTTCCTGACCGAGGGCTCGGCAGGCACGCACTGGCACACAGCTGGACCCCCGGTCTACGAACAGGAGTAAGCTTCCCTGCACAACCCTGTGCTAGATTGGGGGGACGAGGAGCAGGTTCTCTGGTTCGTCTCCTGACCCACCCGAACTCTCGGCATATCAAAGGAAAAAACTGTGCTGTGGATGGTTGTCCCTAGGGAGGCATCTCCTGACCGACAGGTTCTTGAAGGGTGCAGGGGGATAAGTCCCTTTAGGATTGCACCTTATACCTTCTTGGGCTACTCCGTGGCCCTCTTAGGTCTACGGAGTGTTCCCTTTGAGCCGCTTGGATCAGTCGAGCTACAAATTCGGTCGCTTAGACCTCACTTCTGATCACGCTCACTTTCATGAAGAGGGTGGAGAAACTGCATGCATTTTCAACGGAACGTGCCCTGAATTAGGTCCGGCTATTCTCACGTATTCTTGAGATCCCGGTCTGGTTATGTGCCCGGGGCTCCCCACCTCTCACCTTCGGGTTCAGGTGGTGGACCTGCTAGCGCTGCCGCTGGAGGAGGCAGACCCGGCCATAGCGTTGCTCGTACTATTCACGTTATGGGACTGCACCCGGGGCACTAGTTGCTCCGAGCAGCTCGTTTGCTGATGGGCCAGCAGAAAAACTGGGAATGCTGTCCTCAAGCAGAAGTTGGCCATTGGGTGGAAATTGGGCCTCACCTTGGCTTCTTAGTGCCGAGGTGAGCTGTGCCCCCTTGAGTCCTCTCTATGTAGGGTACTCCTCCCAGGCGTGGTGCACGGCGCTTCTCTAGCAAACATTGGAGCTGTGGGCCGGGCGACACCCTTCACTGTGCAAGATTCTTCTTGCGCTGAGCTGTTCCTCCCGTGTGTGGCGGTAACTCAGGTAGTTGGCGGGAGGACAGCTCGGTGTCGGCTTGCTGCGTCATTCCTTACCGATCCGTGCGCTTCTCTTAGTTGTTCCCCTCTGTGAACTCTGGGCCTCCATTGCCCCGCAGTCCGGATTAAAGCGGAGTAGTCCGTGACTGTGTTCCGACAGGGGGTCTCCTTCGCCCCCTGAAGGTTGTGGCATATGTCTTAGCATTTCTCCACAGCTATTCACCGTGTTCCCCCTAATATCCTTAAAAGGGGATATTTTATTGTACTAGTCTCCACATGGCTTTAATTTCGTCATCGTGCTCCGCCCCCCAACGGTTGCTTCAGATATCTGGCACCCCTGGTGGGCCGTTACTTGCTAAAATCTTCACTACTCAAATAACATACAACAGACTGTGGCAAATGGAAAGGTTATGCTGAATCTTAGTCATAAAAACTCTTAAGATACACATAAAAAGTGTACGTTACTTGTTTTATTAATCTAGAGTGCCTTCATGAACTTATCCTTCTATGTAACGTAACACAAGTCCAGTAATGCTGAGAGAACATCTTCTGAATAATACTTCATTAATTCAGGACTGACATCAACAACAGTATTACCTGTATTGCATTGGAAATTCTTATTTATAGTCTACAAGGTTATAGTCTAGAAGAGCTGAGGAAAAAAAAAAAAAAAAACATTCATAATAAAACTGCAACAGACAACTGCATATTCATTATTTAACATCTGTACTTATGAGAGCATAATTAGAGAGACATTATAAGGTGAATCTTACTAAATCTTGTACAGTCTGGTATGTAATGAAAGGCAAAAATGTAATAAAAACGACTATTGTAAATTTTAACCAGAGTTCAAGTCATCATAACAGTCAAGCCTGGATTGGAAATTGAAATTGTCCTGTTGCTAAGTCACTGACTTCATTTCCTTGAAGTTCAACCCAGTCTTTACAGATAGCAAATAAAGAACAAGTATTTACAGCCATTATGCATCAGGTATCTTTTGTCTGAGATACATTGACCTAGTTCAGACTGCAAAAAAACATGATTTGGTTAAATTTTGTTTGAACAGGAAACTATTTATCTTTCTGTTTCCCAGCAACATGAAACCTTCCTGTATGGGCTCATAAAAACAAAGCCCTTTGTACTGTAATTTACGTATGATTTATTTTTTCGACTAGACACTACAGAAAAGGTGTATTGAAAACATGAATTAAAATGTCCCATTTTTTTATAAGGTATACCAGGTTCATTTTATACTAATGCTGACAGAACCGATTAATTTAATTTAAAAGATCTAACCCAAGCTGACACAAAATGCCAGATCAATTCACACACTCCTGTCAATATTTATGGCCCCCAATAAAGCCTTGCCCAGAGGAACTGATGTTTACTGTATAATATTCATCACATTTGACATCCAGTAACAGAACACATTTTTTCCTCCTTAGATAAATAAATGATAATTTACTTGTTTTGATCTGACAGACATGCCTTTTTGTTACAACAAAAGAATTGGAATCAAGGAGACTTGCAAATTTTGTTGCCACCTGGTGGCACATAACAGATAACGATTCAATAAGTAATCATACGGCAGGTATCCATTTTACGTTTTTTTTTTTTTTTTTTGCAATTGTATGTTATTGTATGTATTTCCTTCTAAATTAAATTCAGTAAAATAAATTCAACACATTAAGTATTGAACTGAAATTAAAGTAACTTAGCTAAAAAAAAAAAAAAATCAGTTTGTTAAATAGCAAAGCAACTACATTTTTTATTAAAATTTTAGCCATACTTCTATAAATTTAATTATTAAATATTTTGCAAAAAAAAAAAAAAAAAAAAAAACTTTTCATAGCACTTGTTGCAAGAAACGCTTTTAATTTGTCGTCAGCTTATTATTATCCACATTTCTTACCTTTATTTAATTTGCCCATTTACAGGAAAAAGTTACATTATACAAAATGCTTTCTGAATACCATTTTCCTTTCACACCTTCTTTTCTTTTCTTAACAAACGCATTCCAACACACATTCCAGAAGAATCCACCGATTTTTTTTTTTTTTTTTCCCCACATACTATGACAACCTCAGAAACCTCAATGCAAAACTTATTTTCTGCCTAGCTGGCCTAATATTACACTAATGACCTTATCTGGACAAACATATTAAAATAGGTTTGTTTTATAACAAAAGGTTTTTATTGGCTTCCCTAATCATTTATAAAGTCATCTGACATGTATAGCCCTGTGACAAAAATGAGACTGAAGTCGGGACAATATATGCTACAAACATTTGGTGCAATAGTGATCAGATGAAAGCCATTTAAAAAAAACAAACAAACAAAAACAAAAAACAAAACAAAAACAAAAACAAAAAAAAAAAAAAAAAAAAAACAACTTCATATCATGCATCAGAAACAAAACAAAAACAAAAACATTTTTAGTGTTTTTGTACATCACTGTAAACAAAGTCTCTCTAGAAATCATATCAAAACACATGGCAAGTAACATAAACAAGGGGGAAATGAGACAAATCATGAAAGTCTAGATATTACTCTACAATGAAACACTGCTTGGCATCACCGCTTAACAGGAAAAAAAAAAGAAAAGAAAGAAATTGTACATTTGTATTTCAACAAATCAGCATTATCTGTAAACACGGGTGGCATTATATGATTATACAATAAGCTGACACATACTACAATATTTCCACTACATGAAACATGTCCCTGGTTTTCTCATTTTTACAATGATATGAGGTATATTAAAGGTCAATCCTATTCTTCACGCCACTCTTTTTTCCGTTTTTTTTTTTTTTTTATTTTCATTCTATAAAAGCATGGAACAAGTTTGGAGTGCAGCATTTAGACTTTGTTCTTGACACCATCACAGCAATGGCATTTCTCTGGGACAGGTTACCATAAAAGGCAAGGGGGAAAAACAGGGTAAAAATCACAGAAAGGCCTCACAACAGACATAGCAATGCAGTCTTGCTGCATGGGCCGAAAAACAGGAAGACAAAGCAGCCCACCACTCTTTCCAAGAGCATCAAAAATTGCATTGGGAAGAACACACCTCGTCTCAACTTGAAGTCTTTCTCTAATTCACTGCTCATTCAATAACAAAAACACCACAGGTTTAGGTCCTTCCAATTCACTGGGTTCTTCTCCCTGCAACAATTTAAAAGGAAATCTTGCAATTTTGTCAGGCATTATATTCAAAACTACACAATAAGAGGTAGAATTCCAATTGATGCTGCTCAGCCCAAGTCAAATAGTCATGATACTTGAACACCTTCAGAGCAAAAAATGCTTCAGAGAAGCCCACAACTATAAAAAGTGGCATTCATGTCCAATAACAGTGTTGTTAATAAAAGGAACAAAATATCACCTATACCCCCAATGAATATTCAAAAATGCCCTTTGTTATGGCAGATTTGCCGTTCCCTGCCCCACTTTTAAAAATCACAGCTTTCTTCATCATCAAAAATAATAGTTTTATGTGTCCTGAATCTGAATTCTTGCTTTCAGTGGTTTATAAAAGTGCTTATTTGATTCCTTGAGAGATCAAAGTGATGTCAGCTGACAAAAAGTAAAGTTTTAAGAAGGGGATAAGAATTACTGCTCACCCTGAGACAATAGTTATGCAGTTCCATGTAGCTACAAATAAATATCTACATACGCTTGAATATTTCTATCTGCCTACTTGATTACCAGTATGTTTCTTTGTGGCTGGTAAGGATGAAAGTGTTTTCACACTGATATTAGAAGTACCATAAACTTTACAAACGCACAAGAAGTGGAAAGGGTCTCCAGTGTCATACCACTGAACACACAGATTGGCTTTGTCTTTTTCCTCAAGGAATTTCAAAAACAAGAATTTTCACTGTCATTTCGAAAGTACACCTGTAAAAAAGGGTGCTACCGTTTAAAAAAAAAAAAAAAAAAAAAAAAATAGTTACTGCTTTTTCCTGAGTAATACTTTAGATCATTGTAACAGACAATATATTTTTTGCCATTGAATACTGGGCCACTCCCTGACATCTGTTATTATTGTAAATCATCTTTCATTATTAACTTAATCTTACAATTGGACTGAGATTGCTAAGACATACAAGATTTCTGAAAAAGTCCTTCGCTAGCCTCTAATTTCACTGGAAGTTTTATTTAAATCTAATCTTACATCACCACTACACTAAAGTAAAATAAAATGACTAAAACACATTAAAAAGAAGAAAGCGAAAAAATTGCATTTGAGGTCTTGAAGACCTTCCCTGGTAACATCTTCTATTGACATTTAATGGCAGTGTATTAATTAAAGTTTTAATCAGCAAGGAGAGGGAAGCATTGGAGACAGTCCTCATCCCACATAACAGGGTCAGGTGTGCTCCCTTAACCTTTACCTGTAACTTTGGCTTGTGGGGGTTTTGGATCCTGAGCTAGCTGGCTCATTGACATCTGCTAACAGACTAGTATACCCTGAGAATTCAGACACGGGAGTCCGCTGTATCCTGTGGTCAACCTCTGCGACACTCACTCGCGGGTCGCCACCGTAACCAAGTGGCGTTCGCCGACCAGACTTGAATTGAGACCCAAAGGCTTGGGCGAAGTTCTCTATCTGATAGGTGGAACGTATGTCCACTTCCTTAGATGGCTCCAGGGCAGTGAGGTCAGGATAGATGGAGCCGTTAGACGAGCTGACACCGTTGCCGTTTCCGTTGTTGCTGTTATTGGCTGAAGAGCCACTGTTCTTGGACTGCTGGTCTTTCTGGCCACCATTGGTCAGCTCCTGAGTTGTGAGAGGGTATGGTGGTGAATGTTGCTTCTCCAGCTGGTCGGTGAGCTCTTGAGACGGGGTAAGCTGTTGGTGAGGGGCTGGGTCCAGACTGCTGAGATGAAAGGCCTGTTGAGAGGATGGCGAGGCATGGGAAGGTGACGGAGAACCTACCAGCATTCCAAAATGGGACTTGCTTAGGGATGTTGAAGAAGAAGGTGCAAGAGGGGAGGAAACAGGCTGTCCGAATCCACACTCCAGTGGTGAGGTGGTGTAGATGTTTTTGTCTGGGAAGAGTGTGCTAGCAGGGCTGCTGCTAGATGACAAGAGACTTGGGAAGGGTCCGGATGGGCCCAAAATAAAGTTGCTGCTATGGCTGGTTCTCTCGAGGGTCTGGAGCAAAAACTTGGAGTACTCGTTCATCACCCCATTCTTGTCCCCAGAGCCAGGAGATCCCTCATCCTGACCCAATTCAGAGGTGGCAGAGGCAGGCTGCAATTCCACGTGGTGTGAATCCTGCAGATCGAATGTCACATCATGGTGAGAGCCATCAGATTTGTGGCTGTAGTGGTCCAGCAGGCTCTGCAGCACCTCATCTGGGATCCCTGATTTGTCATGCTTGTCAACGCTTACCAAAGGCGAGGTGTCAAGCAAGGCCAGTGTAGGTTCTCCTATGCCACCCTGTATTACTGTCGGCTGCGGAAGGTGGACAGAGCTGAAGTCAGCTGCGCTGTTAGCAGCATGCAGGTACCGTCTCTTTTTCAAAAACTGCATGGCATCATCATAATTGCTGCTGGTACCTCCTTGTTTGTGTCCGCTGGAGGTTTGGAGGAGGCAGAGACCATCCATACTTCCAGCTCCAGATAGGTCCATAGAGCCTGGCTTCTGCGTCAGCAGCTTCTGCTCATGGTTTGCCTCCACCATAGAAACCGCACCCTTTTCATTTCCCTTGCGGCCACCTTTCTTAAAGACAAGCTTGGGTGTACGTCCATGCTGGTTGTCCATGCTTGTCTCATCCAGAGCCCCTGACGAAGATGGCCCCGATCCACTGGGGATGTCCAAGGCATAGTCTTGTGGGCCAAGCCCTTGTGCTATCTGCACACCTCCCCCCGCAGCTGCTCCTTTCTTCCTTCGTCGCTCTCCTCCATCATTGCTACTTTTGGACTTGCCCCTCTTGCGTGGTGGGGCGCTAGTGTTTCCCTGAGTGAGTAGGTAGCTGCCTTGACCCATGTCCTCATCTCCAAGGTCCAGCATCCCTGGGTCCAGACCTTTCTTTATGGCTTCTCCACAGGTTCTCTTGTGCTTCAGTAATCGATCCGTCCGTGAGAAATACTAGAGGGAAAGAAAAATCATTTTCATATTATTTTGTCTAGATTAATGAATTTGTTAAAAAAAAAAAAATTATATATATATATATATATATATATATATATATATATATATATATAAAATTATAAAATTTAAAGAATACATTAGGTGCTTCTTAATACTCAGATTGATGCTTCTTCATTTCCTCGCTCTTTCATACTCCAGCCAATGATTTGGATGTCAAAGTTACCCATCTTGAAGGCTCAGTTTTACACATAATTTTTAATTTAAGAGTGGACACAGACATTTTTAGTGTCATTCCCATTGTCATCCACTTCATCAAACAGCACAAATAGCTGTACTATTCACTGTTATTCTTCCAAGCTCTTTCTATATAGCAGTTAATGAAAAAAAAAAAAAAAAAATGCTTACTTTCACATATTGTCGACACTCTTATTTGTTACTGACCCATATATTTTATATTTCAATCAAAATCCATTATCGTTTTTACTACTGCTTTCATACTAGATTATCTGTCAGGACTCACCTGTAGACAGGTGTCACATTTATATGGCTTTTCTCCACTGTGTGTCCTTTTGTGTCTCTCCATGTGGTACTTCTGAATAAAGCGCATGTTGCACTGGTCACAGCTGAATGGTTTCTCCCCTGTTAAGCAAGAAAAAAAATCTCAGCACCATATTAATATTTGCCTATGACAAGTATAAGACAAAAGTAAACAGACTCACCGCTGTGGATTTTCTCGTGCCGTTGCAGCAGATACTTCTGTATGAAGCTCATATTACACTGACTGCACCTGAATGGCCTCTCACCTGTGCAATAAAAAGCAAATCCATTTAACCACATTAATATTGGTCTCCAGAAACATCCCATGAAATATATTTGCATCTGAATATCTCTGCTGAGTTAACAGTAAAAGCTGCTCACCTGTGTGAATGAGCACATGTCTACGCAGATGATATGAACTGCGGAAGGCTGCATTGCAGTGCTCGCATATATGCGGTTTAGAGTTGGGAGAGAGGGGCCCAGCATCACCATCCAGCATGAGTGACTAAAAACGGCAAGTAGACAAAAACACATTAAAACACCTGCATGTATTAACTAATAAAATAAATAACTTACTTTTTTTAGCCCATGCATACACACACACACTCACACACACACATGCATGTGTGTGCATATTTGAAAGGTCATGATAGATGTAGGTGTATCTGAGATGTCTCAGGTTAATGCTGAAATAAAAGCTCATAAATAAATGAATACTTCTGTAGACAATCACATTTATGCTATTGGCATACATGTGCACAATCCATCACAATGTCTGCATTTCAAAATCTTAGAAACTATGAAAGTTTTAAATGACTCCGTGAATGATAAAAGGGTATACATACCTTTGCAGAATCTCCTTGTTTCCTTCTAGCTTTTCCTTCTGGTCCTTCTCCATTTGCTCTCCTCCCTCTTCTAGGCCCAGATTCTTTTGGGTCTTTCCCCAGTCTTCCAGAGAACTGCTAATAAAGCACCGAAAAATGGCATGAAATAAAAACACAAAGACAGTATTGTACAGTATGTAGAGACGGTGCATCCTCATTTATCATATAGACGTACGTTGCTAAGGCTTAGGTCATGCAAAAGCATATTCTGGTGGTTGCCGAGCGACATGTCCAGCATATCAGTGCTTTTTCCTCCTGCTGTTCCGGTTCCTGTTGCATACATTGGGAGGCGGTAATCCAACTCGCTGAGCTTCTCCTGTTTGATACCCATACTGTGGAGAAAGCCACCACCATGGTCAGGAGAGTCACGCTCCTTCTTTAGGATCATCTCCTGGGGCAGATCCCCCATGGAGGTTTGCGAAGTCAGGCGTGTGAAGCTGGTCACTGGAGGTAAATGGCTGAACATGATCATACTATGGGGAAAGTTGGGGTCCATGCCGCCGTTCCGTAAAAACTCATTGCCTAGCTTGTCTTGGATAATACTCATGCTTGGGTCTTCAACAGGCCAAAGTTCATCGATGAAATATGCTATGAAGACAAGAAAATATGACATGGATTATGAATGAATCTAGTACATTTGTGCTATATACAATTGAGTAGTAAGTAATCAGTAAATTATTAAAAAAAGATATTCTGTTCTGTTTAGTGAAAAGTGAAAATAAATGTATTAGTGTAATATCGTGCAATGTTTTCATTTCTTAATTATTCCTGATTCATAAACAGAGTGATACTAATACATAAAGGCCCGGTTTCACAGACAGGGTTTAGACTAAGCCAGGATTAGGCCATAGTTTAATTAAAACATTTAAGTATTTTTTTATAAACTTGCTTTTAAAAAAAAAAAAAAATATTACTTGTTTGCATCTTGAGACAAAAAGTCAACAATATATTTTAAGATCAGTCACTGCAACTTTATTTCAGTTGAAACAGCTCAGACTTACATTTTAGTCTAGGACCATGTCTGTGAAACTGGGGGAAACTGCTTTTATTATCAAAATCACTACACTAGCTAACAATTAAAAAAAAAATTGTGCACACTGTGTGTATGATATACCATGAAGTGATTAGGCTTAAACTAACTTGGACAATAATTATAATGCAGCTTTCATAGCAAAGCAAAATCAGAGAAGTGGTCCACTGCTGCTGCATAGGTTTTCCAAGATGCAATGTGTTTATTCCACCAGAGGTTATCAGACATCTCTAAAATCAAGGTCATCATTGCTGTGCAAGTCACTGGCAAATAAAGAGCTCTCAAAAGACAGAAAGATTCTAGTGATTTGACTTACTACTGAAGCAGCTGACATATGAAAGCTGACTAAACCACCAATTATATAAACAACTTAAGAACCATCACTGTATCACTAAAATAATAATAAAATAATAACTAAACAGTGCAAGCGTTCTCTTTGTAATGTCTTTATTGCTGTTACTAAACAGTCAAGAATATTTAGATTATGCAAGGTCTAAGGTTTTTTTTTTTTTTTAATATAATTAGTCCGTTTAAAATATTGCAGGACATGATTGCAAGTATTGCGTGTTGAGGTAATTACAAACAAATTCGGGTCAGCGACACCATGAATACAAATAAATTGTTTTAGTTTTGACTGATTCAAAGTTAAAAGAAATAAACACACAAAACCGTTGTGAATACCCGGATTAGTCATTTTTGATTATCCGTTAGCTAACCTTAGCATCATTAGATTAGAGATAAAAAGAACGACTTTAAAACACTTTTTGCAAACACACAGGAAATTGCTTGATTAGATACTTAAAACACCTTTAATATGTATGATCTTTTCAGAAAATAAAAGACAGGACAAGCTGCGAGTCTGTGGGTGCCCCTGCATTGTTCTCTATTGTGATCAGCTAACGTTAATGGATAGCTGCTTAATCTTATTGATATAACCCCGTTTAATACAAATTATTATTATTATTTTTTAAGTAAGTCAAGTTTAAGGACACAACTACTTTAATTCATATGGTTGCTATGTTTACTTAATACTTTTACAGAGCTTAACTGTAAAATGTAACCCGTTTAATCAAATCCGGCTAATCTAGTCGTTCATCACAATTACCAAACACATCTCCGTCTAATATGACTCCATTAGCAGCTAACGGCTAACTAAAGCGAAAGAGTATGACACGAGAACTTCAAAAAGATTTGAAATAAACTCGTGTGTGAACATACATACAACTCTCCGCGCAAATACACCATATAAGAAGGATAAAACTAAACGACACAAGCAAAATTAAGTGTTTTATTGAACTACGTGACGAACGGGGCTAGCCAGCAATAGCATGCAGATGAAAGAGCTACTGCTAACAGCCCATCTCCACACCGCACGCGACGCGCTATAAGGCTCCCATTACAACAAACGAAGCCCAATACACTGGGAATCGTGCGCTTCCAGTGTAGTTTCTTTGACAATAACTGCAGTGCTGCAATTTTGTCGCCTTTCTCGTGCCTGCCCTGTACACGAGCGTGATATATCGTGACCATTCATCCATTCGTCACCATCACTAATTATAGCCCACGCACAGTAACACAATCCGCTGTGAATATGCGGCGATAAGTGTGATGTAAAGAGCACACTGAGACTGGTATATGTGTACGCCGGCAAAAGTGGATTTAATTTTTTGCTAAATGCGCCTTAATCTCCTCAGTCTCGGGCAACAGAAACAATGATGCTCGGCGCTGAAACGCATCTCTCGCTTGAGCGGCTGTGATTTTATTTGGAGCTTTCAGCCGTGAGCAATCTCTCATCTTTATAACCTCGGGCACAAATAAATAGTACAACGCAATTCCACTTACTTGTACATGACCACGGCTGACTCGTAGCATTCAAATGAACCCCAGCGTTTGATTCTTTGAGTTACTTCACAGCCAAAACATTGTTCTCTTGCAGCTGTTGGCCTCTTCCATGTTGTGTCGACGCTGGGAATTATGGGTTGAGCGGACGGGTCGTGAGAGGAGACAGACGGATACAGGCAGGAGTAGTCAAGCAGGGGGCCACTATGCAAATGAAGATTGTGCCTGAACATCTGCGACTTTGTCCTGCGTATAAATTAGTTATTTACGAAATTGCTGGCACATTTTTTAGCTTGCTTATACCTCTAATCAGGCTATACATATATATATATATATATATATATATATATATATATATATATATATATATATATATATATATATATATATGAAGAGTTCAAATGCAAAACCCCCTAAAAGCCATCTCGGTCAAAAATGAGATAATGATACTGAGTGAATGCTCTCGACTTCAAACTCGCTAAAATCCCAGCCTTAGCCCAATCAGAATTAGCAGTACTTAGGTAGAAACCTATACATCGGAGCCTGATAAAAATGCATTTTTTTAAAGAAAGACGTCAGAGAGGCTTTTGCATCTGAACTCTTCATATATAATATTTTTATATTATCTATCTATCTATCTCTAAGTGTATGTGATATCATTATCACTAAGTGATTCACTAATTGTGGTCATATATTTTATGTTATTGTTTGTAGATAAGTCTGTAAATCTAAAGATAAATGTGTCTATAATAAGGCCTCTATTGCTCACATTTTAATAAGGGTATGAGGTAGGTACAAAATGTAATCTGATCATGCAGCAATCTTGCATTAACTGTTTTTTACTGAGCACTCTACACAAAATAAATTGAAGTAAAAAAAAAATCAGACTCATGGACATTTGTTTTGTTAAATATTTTAATATTCAAACTATTTTATCAAATACATTAAAGCCCTTGTATTGTGTTTTGCAAATAAGAGCACAGTAACACTTATTATATATATTGAATTTCTTTTAAAAATACAAAAATAGAACATATATACATATAGATGTTCACATTTTTGTTTTGTCCATTTTATTATTTATCTTGTCATTATTTAACTTGGAAATTTGATTATTGTTAACGTTTCTATAAGTAGGTCTACATACCTTTTAAGACATCACTCAGTGTTCTTACCCAATATTAGATGACCTAGAGCGGATGTTATCAATATGCCTTCAGCAGATGGCACTGTAACGCTAGTATTTTACAGCAGACAAACGCGCTCAAGAGAAACGACCTATTCTCCTCACTCTACTACTGCTGCTCCATGGTTTGAACACACACAAGCGCATTTGCTCAACCTCTCTCTCTCTCTCTCTCTCTCTCTCTCTCTCTCTCTCTCTCTGTATAGGCAGAAGAAGCGCGCGTCTGTTCAGATTCGTTGCCGCAGTTTATCTACACTACACATCTCCAAGCTGAGAGAAGTTGCGAGAAAGACACACGAGCACTTCCTTTGTTTTTACTAAATTACTTTTTTTTTTTTTGTGCATTTATAGCATTTAATAATTTGAGGATAACAGAAATAATCTTAACTGAAAGGCTGCAAGTGAAGTTGTCGATCTATGGAGCGCTACGGCGAACAGAAACAGACCCACGCGAAACTTAAGACACCCTTCTAGCTTTCTCTGACAATTGTGGCTAGCTCATCATGTCTGCTATCAGGCGAAAATTCGGCGAAGACTATCAGGTGGTAAACACCAACCGGGCCATGTCCTTTTCTGCCCCAGCCAAAAGAAAGCGCCAGAGGTTTGTGGAGAAAAACGGGCGCTGCAATGTCCAGCACGGTAACCTTGGCGGCGAGACCAGCAGATACATCTCCGACCTCTTCACCACGCTCGTGGACCTCAAGTGGCGCTGGAACCTGCTCATTTTCCTTTTAACGTACACAGTCGCGTGGCTCATCATGGCATCTATGTGGTGGATCATCGCGTACATCCGAGGGGACCTCGGCCACGGCCACGACGAATCGTACACGCCGTGCGTCGCCAACGTTTACAACTTTCCCTCCGCTTTCCTGTTCTTCATCGAGACTGAGGCCACTATAGGCTATGGGTACCGATACATAACTGAGAAGTGCCCAGAGGGCATCATACTTTTCCTGTTCCAGTCGCTACTGGGTTCGATCGTGGATGCGTTTCTCATCGGTTGTATGTTCATTAAGATGTCTCAGCCCAAGAAACGCGCAGAGACCCTCATGTTCAGCCAGGACGCGGTCATCTCGCAACGGGACGGAAAGCTCTGCCTCATGTTTAGGGTCGGAAATCTCAGGAATAGCCACATGGTGTCGGCGCAGATCAGGTGCAAGCTCATCAAGGTAGCGCTTTTTGTAGAAAATACTATTACTAAAATGTCAATGGAGCCCATGTGGGGATGGTGTGTGTGTGTGTTTGCGCACAGACTTTAAGAGCACAAAGGCGCTTCTCGCAACAATGCTGTAGGGAAAATATTCTACATAAAATTATGTTGTTGGTTCTGAACGTAGTTAACTGATCCTCTCTGGGAAGAGCAGTGTTGGATGTTTTGTTGCTTCACGTGACATATGGGGAGGGGAGCTTACATTGATTTTAAACAGAGCTCGCAATACTGTAAAATTGGCCAATGCCTGTTTGCACCCCTAATGCAATGCAATCCGATCTCGGCAGTATCTCATTTGCATAGAGATCTTGTTTGCTCTCAGAACAAAGAGCAATGATGTGCATAAATGAATTGGACACATTCCCATTCTGATTATATGGATTCCTGTGGGAAGCCTTGCCGTAAGAGTATTCTTCTTGGACACAAAATAATTTTCCTTATGTAAACTGTCATTAAGCTATTGGAGCCTGAGGTTAAATATGAGCATTGTGTTATACACCTGCAGCTCAATGCCGCTCAAAAATTGTGACAGTATAACACTTTGTAAGGTCCAAGGTCACATTGCACGACCATCGAAAGGGCAAAGATGTTCCTATGTTGTTTAGAATTTAACGTAGTCTTAAGGAATTCAAGCGAATCACATGTCCAAGGAAGTGCAGTGTATTATTTTATGAAAGTTATACCCAGGTCAGCTGTAATTGGTTAAAATACAAAACTAATAACCAAAAATAAACAAAAACTAAATAATTATAAAATATATGACTGAAATATATTCGACACAGCAAATTAAAACAATTTAATGAATACTTAAGGTTTGTTTTTCAGTAAAAATATCTAGGCATCAATTAAAAAAAGATACTATTTGCTTGATAAAATGGATGACATTACTTATTACTTCTTAAATTATTATTGATTTATTTACCTTAATATATATATATATATATATATATATATATATATATATATATATATATATATTATTATTATTATTATTATTATTATTATTATTATTATTCTTTTATTTTTTATTTTTTTAAGTTAGGTTTATGCAAGTCATGAGTATTTTTAACACAGTTTTTCCCTTACTGGAAAACAAAACAAAAATACTGATTATTACACTGGATCTTCATATGGCAGATTTCACCAGTGTAAATGATACAAGAGTGAGAAAACATATGGGGAAAGGTGGAAGAAAATTAGCTCCAGGATCTGTGATAAGAAATATGCAAGACATGGGACAAAAGAGAAAAAACACAGAGGGTGGCTGTTGGGGTGGTAGGCTGTGTTCTGAGAAAAGCAGTGCCTGATTGACACATGGCTTACCCCACATCACAGTATGCGCAATGCAGTGAGCACAGAATGACGGATGGTTGACTTCATAAGCACCTTCCTCCCTTCTGTATTGCCCTTTGCTCGTTACTGTCCTATACAGAACACTAGAAGAAACAGCAGCCCATCTATCGCTCTCAGAGCGGCCTGCAGCGTAAGCACTCTGTCCTGCCTCTGAAATTTACAGTCTCTTTTCCTTTCCCTTACTGTTTACTATGGCTAATGCCTGAGATGTGTTTATTCTACAGTTTTTATACTGACCCAGGCTGTCTTAAGAGCATCTCAAAAATATTATAAAAATTATCAACATTTTGTAAACTAAACTGTTGTCAAACAATCCTTTAAATTTGGAACTGAAGGTTCTACCTCAAGTCAGAGAAGTTCATTTGAGGCGCATGCAATGCACAAAAAACATCTCCTGCACTTATCTGTCTAAATGGGCAACTGCATGCTGTGCCCCATAAGCTTTGACATATTTATTTCTACAGATATTTGAAGGAAAATCCTGTGGACCTTTCGCATGCAAAGACGATGGCCTCCCTAGAGTTTTGTGGTTAGAATGGCAGGGCTTTCTATAGAATCTCACTCAGGGTGTGGAATTTGACAGAAATTATTAAATATCACCAGGAACTTCATGCTGGGTACGAACTGTGAGGAATGAAGAGAATATTTGTCTCATATCTCCTTACCCCCGAACTCCAAGGAACTGTCTTACCTCCCCGTGCAGCCTCACTTTGAAGAAAGATGTTAAAAATGTCTTGGCATAGCCTTTATTTTTTATTTATTTTTTTTTTTATTTTTTTGTTTCTGTTTCTGCAAAGTTTGACAAGCATGTTTGATTTAAGTAGCCCTAGTCTTGGTTTTTGGGCATTTCCATGATATTCTTCTAAAAAAAGCACCTTTTATTTGAACAGAATATCTGTCATAATTATGATATTTTTTTATTATTATTTATTTATTTTGTTCATGTAAATATGTATACAAAATATTTTATATTTTAATTAAAAGATAGCTAAATATTAAAATTAAATTTGCAAGCAAAATCAGAGCTAAAAAAAAAAAAAAACACCTCAAAAGTTACACTGATGACATTCTGATATGTGATGTGCTTTGGGTTCACATGCATATGTGGGAAGTGTAATCCACACTTAATTTCAGCAACAGTCAGGAACTGTCAGCAGATGTCTCTTCACTACCTTTATCACACTGGCAGATGACACATATTGTGCTCCCCTTTGAAGGTTTTGGACTTGTGTTTTATAATTCCCTTAAAATAAGAATATTTGTGTATTGTGTGTGTGTGTGTTTGTGTGTGTGTGTGTGTGACAGTGGCACTGCATCTATACTTGTGAAAACTCTCACTCTTTTCCTGGGAACACCACCGTGATTGGTGCTCTCAGTCTGTTCACCATCTGTGGCCTTCGGCACACGCAGCCAACCCTGCTGACTTCACTGCCAATCTCTAATGTTAATATGGAAACGGAAAAGGCTATGTGTAAAGGTAGATTAACAAATTGTGGTTGTTGACTGAAGATTCCCTTTAAAAGATAATTTCACGTTTAATTTTATGACCTCATATTAATTGATAGTCTACAATGAATATTTGTATTTGTTTTAAAAATGATTGTTGCACCACTGCAAAAGTAAACTGCAAAAAAAAAAAAAAAAAAAAAAAAAAACTTTATCAAAATGTATTAATGTACATTAGCTTATTGATATAATTTTTTTATGTTTTTTATTTTTGATTTTTTTCATAATGTTATTAAAAATATTGATACAACAGAGACATTAATAAGAGACATTTGCTAGTTTTAACATGGTTTCCCAATGTGGCTAATCTGGTTTTTAGCTGGTTTGGCTGGGCAGCCATATGGTCTCCTAACCAGCTGAAAGGTGATTTCACCAAGTACAACATGTTCCTGGATCAACATCCTTGTTGATCCTGGAACAACATTTCAATCAACCAATCAGAATTGAGGGATAACTTTTCAGGAAATGTCAGTTTTAGGCTTACGATTAGAGTTAGATGCTTCTACACCATTGTTAATCAGCTATCATTTCCCTCGGATTTTAGGAATAAATTATGGTTAGGGTTGGGTTTAGGGGTGGGGGTTGGGTTAAGTCTATATTTGTGGACAGTAATGTTGATCCAGGAAACATGTCTTACTTGGCAAAATCACGGTGACCCCAGCTGAAAAGTGCCCACAACCTCTCTAAAACTGACCAGAAGACCCGCCTGACCAGGTTGAGAGATCAGTTAATACATCCAAAATATCTTGGGCTGATTTAAGATGTTTTTAAAGGGGTCATAGGATGCTAAGTTGACTTTTTCATGTTGTTTGAACATTAATGTGTGTTGGCAGTGTATGTATAAATCTACCCTATAATCATAAAAATCCATGCAGTGGTTTTTAATTAATCTGTAAAAATAATATCCCCTTTTTCAAATCGAGCCGTTCTCAGATGCCTGTCGGTGTGCCGTCACACCAACAGAGGCCGCTCCCACAATAGTTGATTGACATGAGCTCTTACCTTAAACCAGCTGGCACAGTCCAGTAACTTTCCATGTTTTGATGCCAGAGCAGGGATGTAAGTTAGACAAGAATATCTCCGATTGAGCGATTGAGGTGTTGTGTTGCTGGATGTAATAATGAACATAGCGGTCGTCATTTACTCCCGACATCTGAGCCACTAAAGATGCAGTAGATTACGTTTGTTTGTGAAGGGAATGCGCCTCCCGATCTACATATATCCGTCTATGTTCACGCGAATCATTCATGATCCAGCTTCACTTACAGCAGAAGTGAGTATAAGCGTTTTTTAATGAATCTTTGCGATCGCCTTTCCTTATAACGTGGTAGTTAGCAAATTTAGCGGCTAAACGCGCTAAATGCGACTAATGTAAACAAAACCGTCTTTCCACAGAGAGAAGAGAGGGGCGGGGTGAGCAGAGCTCATTTGCATTTAAAGGAACAACCCCTTAGAATGAGATGATTTTTGCAGAGCTCATTTTGACAAGGTAAAAAGGGTATTGTTTTACAAAACCATTGAGAATTTTTAATCAAAGTATATTAGAGACTTTTCATTAAGACCCTAAAGAATCATATCAACTTGTGGAAAATGGGCATCCGATGACCCCTTTAACAAGATAATGAGCAATTCAGGCACCTAGATTGTAGATGTTTTACAATCCCAGTAAAGTATGCTAGA
Source organism: Cirrhinus mrigala (assembly GCA_036247105.1). Classification (NCBI taxonomy): domain Eukaryota; kingdom Metazoa; phylum Chordata; class Actinopteri; order Cypriniformes; family Cyprinidae; genus Cirrhinus; species Cirrhinus mrigala. The sequence continues at coordinate 20,892,140 of CM070018.1, forward strand.
TCACAGTACTTTCCTACATCCTGTACAACCTACACAAGGTATGGGCAATGGTATCATGCAAACTGTGTTCAGTACTGATTTTTAGAGCATGTTTGTGCCACTACCTGATTTGCATAATTCCTTAGTGAATTCAATAGCCTACTACAACAGCACAGGCACTGTGTGCAAATAAACATTACTATCAGCACAATTAATTTTAGGTTCACCCCTGAGTGCCACAGGCTGAGATCTTTATCTGAAAAATCCTCTGAGGTGTATGTCGAGATTAAATGTAGTATTACAAATTCTAGTATATGAAAGAGAAATTGTGAATGTGCCTTAACCGCTTATCTTACCCTGTGTTTGCTTTAGTCTCGTCAAACCCCTGAGGGAGAGTTTCTACCACTGGATCAGCGGGAATTGGATGTGGGATTTGGAACGGGTGCTGACCAACTATTTCTTGTCTCACCCCTCACAATATGTCATGAGATCAATTCCAATAGCCCCTTTTTCGACCTGTCACAGCGCTCCCTCATGAATGAGCAGTTTGAGATTGTCGTCATCCTAGAAGGCATTGTGGAAACTACAGGTTAGTATCATACATTATTGTACAAAGCATTAAAACTGCTTTTACATGTGATCTGAAAGTTTTTTTCAAAATCAGGCTTTTCTCTGATTTTGACCTCAAAACATACACAGGCATGCACACAAGAAGTGCACACATACAAAAAGGGACACTGATCCCATTGGAAGAGTTCTCAAGGAGTTTACATGCAGAGTAAAACTGGGTTAACGGGGAGAATCTAGGTTAATTGTTTTTTCCTTAAATCATTTATGACCTTTACCAAATAAAAGAACATGTTGAGGAAGCTTACACGACTTAACACACTGTCAGGTTAATAGGCATAATCCATGGAAGACATATATATATATATATATATATATAATATATATATATATATATATATATATATATATATATATATATATATACATATAAAGAGTTCAGATGCAAAACCAGGTAAGTCCATCTGACGTCTTTCTTTAAAAAATGCATTTTTATCAGGCTCAGATGTATAGGTTTCTGTGTAAGTACCGGTACTTCTGGTTGGGCTGAGGCTGGTATTTTAGCGTGTTTAAAGAAAAAGTAAATGAAAGACATATAATATGGGTCGAGAGCATTCACTCAGTATCATTATCTCATTTTTGACCAAGATGGCTTTTAGCTGGTTTTGCATCTGAACTCTTCATATATACACGCGCACACACACACACTTTAAATATTTCAGTTCCTAAATAAAAATAATAATGAAAGAAAAATAAGCAAATTTTTTGGACTCCATCAAGAGATTTGTGTTTAGCATTTTGATTTTAAATTTCTTTCCTTGACTAACAGCTTGTATTATACTCTCATATTCTGTTTCTATCTTTTCATTTTAATATTAATGTATGGGTTTCTTCCCAGGCATGACGTGCCAGGCACGAACTTCTTACACAGAGGACGAGGTTCTGTGGGGTCACCGCTTCCTACCCGTCATGTCACTGGAGGAGGGATTCTTCAGGGTGGACTACTCTCAGTTTCACAACACATTTGAGGTTCCTACTCCTCCATACAGTGTGAAGGAGCAGGATGAAAAGTCCTCCCTGCCCTCCCCCGGTCCTGTTCTCTCCCCCACATTGCTTGATGGTCGTAGTCGCAGAGAGCGCATCTTCTCTTTAGATGGGGTTCCTCACACAGAAGAACCTGGGTCCAAATTACCCAGCAAGCTCCAGCGAATGAGCTCCAAGAATGGAAAAGAGGTCCTCAAAACTGGAAGCACGCAGCCGACAGAAAAGGCATCCAGCACAGGTGACCTGCCCCTCAGGGTGCAGCGGTTTGGCTCCCTGGTGGGTCAAGGGGAAACAGAAAATCAGCTCCAGCTCAAACCTCTGAAGCTGGGTTCAGAGGCCCACACCCAGTCGGCAGGAGAACTGGAGCATCACAGACTGGTCCCAATACCTGCTCCGGTTCCAGGGCCTAGCCTTAATCCGTTGCCAGCATCCAGTGGCCGACCAGAGGACAACCTCCCCCCAAAATTACGGAGAATGAATGCAGACCACTGAATGGGTCTTTATTTCTCACAGAGATGAACAATGAGGCTTAGGAGGTAGAGATAATTCTCGATATTATTTAATATTGAATAATATTTATTTAAAAATAATACTATAAAAACTATAATGTGATTCTTCTTCTCTATGCTTATGGAAGAGCCACATCCCTTCAGTTAAACTCACTGCTTTGCCCTTAATAATATGAGTATTGTCGATTTTCTGAATTCAGTTTGAATTCAAATAAGCTTCAGCTACTTTTAAATGATTAAGCACCTTTATAATATGAAAACAAAATATTACATGCATTTATTTATACAGTATAAGTTATTTATGAAGTATTTATTTAGAGGAACGTTTACTGATGTACAGGCTTTAAATGTGTAAGGCTTTTTGTCACATTTCTGTCAGCAATATATATACTTTAAAATTCATATTTGTTGTCACCAATGTTATAAGAAATATTGGTATGTAAACTGTTTTCATCCATTAATACTGAAAGTAATGAAAGAACTTTACTTCTTTGTCAAAATATTTTTTCTTAATATGAGAACATTTTTAAAATGTTTCTCATGTTGTTCCATTGGAAGACACTGTGCAAATATGAAAATTACTGTGCAGTTGAATCAACAGTTCTGACTATTTTAATAATTTCATGATTCATTTTTACAAAACAGTACAATAAAAATAAAAAGCATTATTTTGGTGTTCCTGAATGGCATCTACAAGTACAGGGGTTGGACAATGAAACTGAAACACTCGCCAATATAGTATTGGAGGTCTCATGGCTATATTTGCGCTGTCTGGTGCCCAATCTTCACTTACTGTACATTACACCAGTTAGAGCAGAGTGTAAAGTTTCATTATGTGCACCCAATGGTTCAAACATTGTACCTTGAAGGTAGTGCTCTGTATCAGGATAATAATGCACCAATACACACAGCAAGACTGGTGACAGACTGGTTTAATGAACATGAAAATTAAGTTGAACATCTCCCATGGCCTGCATAGTCACCAGATCTGAATATTATTGAGCCACTTTGGGGTGTTTTGGAGGAGCGAGTCAGGAAACGTTTTCCCACATCAGCATCACATAGTGACCTGGCCACTGTTCTGCAAGAGGAAAATGGCTCAAAATCCCTCTGGCTGCTTTGCAGGACTTGTATTTGTCACTCCCACGATGAAATGATGTTGTATTGGCTGCAAAAGGAGGCCCAATATCATACTAATTGTGATCTAAAACCAGGTGTTTCAGTTTCATTGTCCAACCCCTGTATATCAGTTACAGACAAGCAAACCAAGGCATGAAACATTTATTGTGTAATTGAACCTTTTAATCAGAGTATTTGCATTAGGTCCCATCTGCGTTTAGGGCCAGAGACCTGTGCATCCTCTAAAGCTAACACTAATTATTATCTCCTTGGAAACCTTGTGATCTTTACCTCGGGCAGTGGGCGGAAATGAAAGTAATTGAATTTGCCTCCAAGAAAGAATAACTCAGTACAGGGACACGCCATAAACTGCCATTACTCTTAATTAGAAGCATGGAGGTTCTCTCAAATTGTTCATTACCCATGCAATTCATTTTTAAAGAAACAGCAGTGGCTGGAAATGTGAAATAATAGTACAGTTAATCCTGGCTTAATCCATGCATTTAATTCATATTAATGCAAACCATAAGCAAGAACTGAATACAGTACAGAAAAAATAAAATAAAATAAAAAAGACTTATTCAAAAATGTCCTATTTCCTCATAAATCAGTTTATATACTATACCTGCCTGGAATGGAGATTGACAAACTGCACTTGAGGATTAGGAAATCTAATTTACATGATGACATTTCCTTACTTTAAAAAATTGTCTTTGTAATTGACCAAGTCTATATCATAAAGAAAATACCACGAGTTTGGGTGTAAATTCTCCAATCACTTGGCCAGGGTCGTGAAGCAAATGACCAGACAAAGTGCTTTTCCATCATGATGGAGCTGACCCTCACTCTGATGGAAAGGTTATTTTCCTCTGTTTGACTGGGTGCCAAGAGACACTGCAGTCATGACTGAGACGAAATATCGATCACTGGGCGCCATCACATCAGCCTGGACAAATGTTACATCTGAATAATCTCTTCTCTAGAGATGAAGCAGCATAGAAGCATATAAATGTGCTCAGAAACAGAGCAAAGAGGAATCATGAGCAGAAAAGTCTGATATCCTGAGTCAGTACAGCAGCTTTAACACAGCGGTCAGTATTGATGGTAAAAGTTTTTACCGTATCTTTCGTACTTAGGGTGGCCACACGTCACATCATTTCCTTTTTAATATGGTGGACGGTTTACATATTGAGGCCCATAGGAACAACCGCTAATAAGGCATCCAACTATACATATTTATGATTCAAACATCCTTTTCATTTCATAAATATTCAGTATGAATATTCAAACAGCTTCTTTCCAACTCAAACTTGGATCCAATTTCCTCCACTAGCTGAAGGAGAGATCTAAAATGTTAGCTACATTTCCCTGACCAGACTGCACACTTCATGTCTTACCATACTACACTGTTTAAAACATACTTCTCAATGAACCTGGTCCTGAGCAGCCCTGTTCTCATTTTAATGCAGGAACAGGTTTTTCCATTGAAGCATAATATTCACAGTCATGCTCACCATGTGCTCTAGAACACAATTCCAGATGCTCATTAATACCTAACAAGCTGAGTAAATTCTGTGTCAAACCAAACCACACAAAATAAAATAATAATAATAATAATAATAATAATAATAATAATAATAATAAACATACTTAAAAAATAGCAATGGTAAGGCAATACAGTACAGAGAGAAAAAGAAACCATGAGCAGAGAATACATGAAGAGTTCAGATGCAAAAGCCTCTAAATCTATCTGACATATTTCTTTAAAATTAGCATTTCTTTCTGGCTACTTTGTATAGGTTTCTATGTAAGTACTGGTACTTCTGATTGGGCTGAGGCTGGAATTTAGAGAGTTTGAAATAAAAGTATTTGATGGACGTATACTGTGTGTCAAGAACATTCACTCAGTATCATCATCTCTATTTTTGACCGAGATGGCTTTTAGCTGGTTTTGCATCTGAACTCTTCACATGTTTACCTGGAATCTCTTTACACCCCTCTAGGCCTGACAGATGCTCAGTGGAAGCTGTCATAAAACTTTTTTTTTTTCTTATTTTAATGCCAACTGCTTTAAGTAAAGTCCTTTGTTATTTTTCAGTATCTGTCAGTACTTTGTGTAAACTGTGTTTGAAATGCATTCTCTAATGGCCCTTCAAGGTGGTTGAAAAAAAAAAAAACACTCTGTGAAGTGTCTGCAAGTCTATTTCACATCAAGCTCCATCCCGAAAACGCAGAGACACAACCTTGAGCTGTCGATGACATATTTACGCTGCAGGCTTGGCCTTTGGCGTTCTAGAGAAAGTGCACAGTCAGCTATGGCCCTGAATTTTAATCAATAAAAACTGCTTTCCTCTGGGTTACAGCTTCAGTTAAGAGTATTTGCCACTCTTTAGAAATACAACAAGATTGAAAACACTCCATAAGGTCAGGGGACAGCCTGAGTCCTTTCCTTTGTTAATATATTTATTTAATAAAATATTTTAATCAAGTTTCTCTGCATTTACACAAGGAAACCACAGTGCATTTACATGAGAAAGCCATGGGGAAGTCATAAGATTCTACTGAATTTCAATGACAGGTGCCACACCGATGGCAAAACCTAATTAAAGAAACAGCGATTATTAAAACAAATGCTTGTTGTCGCAAATGCTTGTTGGAGCCTAGTAGTCACACTTTTTACTCCAGTAAATATTTCTCAGGGTTTGTTTTTGAATGTCAATTAACAACTTTTAACGAATATTCAACATTTCCATGATAACTGCACAGGAAAAGAGATACACATTTTGTCAGAAAATAAAAAATTTGAACAGTAAAACAGTGAAACAGCAAAAATATTAAATATAACATAAATAGCAAACCATTGTTTCAGCCAACAGATATTGTAAACTGAATACGTTTATAGCATTTAATATTTGAAAACTTGCTCCACCTGACAGAGTTAAAAAAATAAATAAATAAAAGTTGACCCTTTTAGTTAGTTTATCTACATCACATAAATGACTTTTGACTACATAAAAATAAATAAATAAATATGTATAAAGAGTGTTTTAAAGCGTATATAAAGACAAATTTGTGTATTTGGGATTTTTAGCAACTTGGTGTGACAACTAGACCCGGTCTGTTCTGTTTTACTGAATGACTGAACCAATCACAAAAAATCTGGGTTGCTTGCTATAATGAAACAGTAGCTAACAATTATGGGCATATAGGCAGAATTTCTGCACATGCCAGGTTTGGTGAAGGGCCTCTGTGGTGAAGTACTACAGTGAAGTGTTCCTTGCCAAAAATCATTAAAACCCACTTTATCAGCCCTGTTATTATTCTTCTCTGCTGTAGCAGAATAATTAGCTTCCCTTAGCCAACACTTTCCTGTTACAACCAACAATTTTCCGCATGTCTAATCAGGAACTGACGTATTAAAACGTAATGAATCTGAAAGCTAATTTCTGACTAACACATCAATCTAGCATTTGTTCTCATTGCACATTTGCTGGCATCTAATAATATGTTGATATAAAATTAAACTGTAATTGTATTGTTAACGGGCAAAGCCCTGGCTGAACTACGTGTGCTTTCTTGTTTATTTTTAATAATTTATGGTTTAATAGGAAAAAAATAAAACATTTCTATCTATTAATGTTCCTTAAAACTGTGTCCACAGAATATATGCACACTAAATAAAGGTAATGAACATGCTTTTGAAATGTAAAACATGGCATGCCAGGACCTTGACCTGCTAAAGTGGAGAACACACACACAAAGCTTTAATCTTCAGCATTTAAGTGCAGGACCCTCTCCAGAGCATTTCTGAATGGAAGCGCATGAATAGCCTCTTCTAAAGGAGTCCATTTTAAATCTTAAGTTAGTGCAGTCCATAAAATTCTCCATTTTCCATGCATCTTGATGTAACTTTTCAATAAGTTTACACAAGCAATAAATATGGCACCACTACACACAGATGTCAATAATTTGTACATGAAACACTGCAACAAAATGAGGATAACAACCGACAGATTATTTTGTGCAATGAGAAACAAACTCATCCAGCCATTATCATTAGCACCTCCAAAGATTATAAGACACAAATCAAATATTCACATATGTTCATGGAGGGATTTATTTGAACATGACAAGGACAAAAATCACAAGCAAACATGTATAGTATGCAATATATTTGACCTTTTTTATTTCCTTTGTTACAACAATAAATTTTGGGGTTGACCTGGGGAGGTGTTTAAATCTCTGTAATCCTGGAAAGGAAATCAGGGCCCATATTCATGAAATTCTTAGTGTAAAAAGTTGCTCCTAGTGACAAAATTCTAAGAAAATTAATAGAAAAGTGGCAGTTTAAAGGGGTCCTATTATGCTTTTTCAGTCAGTGTGTGGTGTGTATGTTTGATCTTAAAAAAAGGGGTGATATTTATTTTTTTTTTTAAATCCCTTTTCAAGAACTACAATAAATGGCTCCTTTGGACTACAGCATTTGTTTTCGGGGGCTGTGATGTCACAACGCGGCCCATTAGAATATCATTAAAATAAATCCTGCCTGTGGAAATTCGAATGGTTGGGGGGTGGGTAGGGACGAGGTGGGGGATTAGCCTAACTTTAGCGATGCAGCATGGAGAGCTGCTTCTGGTATAAACACAAGCACTGTCTAGAGTGGCTGCGCTCTACTCCGGTGGCCACATCAGAGCCCTAACACACCCTGCGGCACTGTCTAGAGTGGCCGCGCTCTACTACGGTGGCCGTGTCAGAGCCCTAACACGCCGCAGATGTGTATAGTGTGTGGTAAGAGATTTATTCATCATACAGTGTAGATAGCTTCACTTATAACGCAAATGTTTTTTTGCATAAACTTGCACTAGACTAGGCTAGGCTAATCAGTGATGATGTTCTTTGATAATGTTAATGGCCTCAGAACACGTTGACATCCCCCAGTGGAGTGTGCGACTGCGGGCTTTCGTGCCCTCCCGCCTAAGCCTGTAAGCATTGCCAGCCCTGGCTGTAAAGCGGGGCACGCAGTGCTGCAGGCCATGCCACCTCCGCCCTGCACGCATGGCCATCCTGCATTATTTCAGGCCATGATTGTGACGTTGCACAAGGGTAGTTCTGACTCGAGGTTGATGCAGGAACTGCGTACGGCTCGGGGCGGTCCCTCGGTCAGGTGATGTCCACTTTTGTGGTCTAAAAGCCTAGTGGAGATGTGTGACACAGACAAAGCCGTCTCTCAGGCCGGCCTCTTCTGCGACACTTTCCAGGACTTGACCCAGCAGTCCTGGGCAGTTCTCACGCAGCAAAAGAACTGAGAGTGCCCATGGAAGGGCCGCGTTTTCATCTGCCTGTTGCTGAAGGCGCCCCCGCTGGCCCCGCTTCAGGGGCGTTTAGCTGGCCACACCTAGGGGGCGCAGTCTGCCATTGGGTTGCCTTGCATGAAAGCAGGGCTTCCTGGAAGCAGACTACCCAAGGACTGCAGGGATTGTTCTGGGAATACCCTTGGGAAAAACAGGGGCTTTCTCCACCACTGCCGCCTCTGAGTGGGTCAGCAGGTACCCACCCTTTCAATAAAAGAGCAATTTCTTCTATGTCCTTTTGGGTTTCTCAGGACATGCTGGGTTTGTCTGTGAGTGACGCAGGTCCTCCTTACACTCAGACCCAACAAATGGTCTCGCCATCTGGGGTTGCAGGACGCGTCGCTCTACTAGCACTCTAGTAGCGACAACGTGGGATTGTGGATCAAAGGTAAGCCTGCCGCTACTTCGGGACGCTTGCTTCCCGGGTTGAGCCATCCTTAAAAAACAAACAAACAAAAAAAAAATAAAAAATCGCTGGTTGTCCCACCGCGGAGGTGTTGGTACCGTCCCTACGACCCTATTTTAGGTCATAGGCCCAGGTAGCAGCCCGGTTACTAAATCTACCTAGCCTGTCTGCTGGTCGATTTGGTCGGTCCATACAACCTGAAAAGAGCGGTGGGTTTTGCCCTATCCTGGTTCTTGAGTTCTGATTCGGTCCCCTCTTTTGGCTACCATTCGGGTGGCTGAAACACACTCTCAGAAAAAAAGGTACAGTTCTGTCGCTGGGGCGGTACCCTAAGGTACAAAAGTATAAAGGTACATCTTTGTACCTTACCTACCCCTAAACAGTACATATTAGTACCTTAAAGGTACATTTTAGTACTTTTAAAATACATATTGGTACCTTAATGGTACATATTAGTACTTTAAAAGTATTTGTACCTTTTCACTTTGTACCTTAGGGTACCGCCCCAGCGACAGAACTGTAACTTTTTTTCTGACAGTGCAGAAACACGTGTTTCTAGTTTTCAGCACTAGGGTTGGGATACAGCTTTTGACCTGAAGGACGTGTGCTGTTATGCCGATAACCTGACGCAGATCATTTTTCGGGCTGTTTCAGGGGTTAGACGTATCGGTACAGGTCTCCCCTCAGCTCCCTGCTTTCCAGAGTGATCTGTTTCCCAGCATTTTACAAACTCGCAGGGCGTTCCCTAGCCCCATTTGGGAGAGGGGCATCTGGATCCTCAACTATCTCTACGACTGGAGTAGAAATACCTCACTCGTGAGATCTGTTGGAGCGAATACAGGAATTTGGTGCCTCCGCACTTCAGCCACTGGGACTTCGGGTCGACTGGGAGAAGAGTGAGCGTTAAAGAATAAATAAATAAAAATAAAATAAAAGCAGTACAAGGTCTCTCTTTACTTAGCATGAAGTTGGCTCCAGACATGTCAGCGAAAAAAGTCGGCGCTGAACTCCCTGATTCTTTTCAGGCACATGACAGCGGTCCATTTAAATTTTCAGAGGCTCCTGGGGCATATGGCAGCCGTAGCTGCGGTTTTGGTGCTCGGCTGCTCCATATGAGATCACTTCAGCACTGGCCACACAACCGGATCCTGAGATGGGCATGGCACTGTGTCGCCTACAATAATCGCCTCGAGTTGCTAGCAGTGCTTTGTCCTCTGCTGGTTTCTACCAATGCTGCGGGACAAGCACACGCTAGTCCATAAGGACACCATAGCCACGGTAGCGTACACCTACCACCAAGGTGGTCTACACTCCCGTCGCATGCTGCAACTCGCTGCCCATCTCCTCCTCTAGAGTCTGATGTGGCTTAAAACTTTTTTTTAACTTTCATTCACATTTTTAAGAGAGTTGAGTTGCGCTCTTCCTGAGAATGGCGATTCCAACCCTAGAATCGCCATTCTCATCTGGAGTCGACTCAGCGAAGCTCAGGTAGACCTGTTTTGCTTCCTCTGAGTCCTCCCTCTGCCAGCTTCTTCCTGAGTCGGCAGGGACACACTGGCACACAGTTGGACCCGGGGTCTCCTCAAGTACGCCTTCCCCAGTGAGCCTCCTTGCACAAACCTGTGCGAGACCAGGGAGGATGAGTAGCAGGTTCTGCTGGTGCGTCTTACTGACCCACCCTGAACCTGGTATGCTGACATTCATGCTCCTCGTGACAGCCCTCCCTAGTTTGACACAATCTGGCACCCCCTTCCTGATCTATGGAACCTCACTGGCCTTTTCAGTAGGCCGTGGTAAACATTATCACTCAGGCTAGAGCCCCCTCTATGAGGCTGGCCTACACTCTGAGGTGAGGTTTTTTCGTTGTATAAATTATAATGATTATAACATTTTAACATTATAACATTATAACGTTGTATGATTATAACACCCCTGAGGTGTTCGGTCAGAGATGTGCTTTCCTTCCTGCAGGAGAAGTTGGAGCGAAGGATGTTCCCTCCACTTGGAATGTGTTCGTTACGGCTATCACGGTAAAAAAAAAAAAAAAAAGATGCTGTGCATGGTCGTCCCTAGGGAAGCAACACCTAACCGTCGGGTTCCTGAAGGGTACAGGAGGATAAATCCTCTTAAGCCGCACCTCATCCCATCTTGAGGATTTCTCTGTCGCCCTTCTAGGTCTACGCAGAGCTCCCTTTGAGCCACTTGATTCAGTCAAGCTAAAATTCCGGTCGTTTAGACCTTGCTCATGATCACGCTCACTTCTATCAAGAGGGTAGGGACCTGCACGCATTCTCAAATAAACAGAATGTTCCTTGAATTTTGGGCCGGCTATTCTCACGTGACCTTGAGATCCTGGCCCGGTGTCCAAGGTTCCCACCGCTCACCTCCGAGTTCAGGTGGTGAACCGGCAAGCGCTGCCCCTGGAGGAGGCAGACCTGGCCTTGACGTTGCTGTGTCCTGTTCGTGCCATGCATGTTTACGTAGACTGCACCCGGAGCTTAGACGCTCCGAGCAGCTCTTTGTTTGCTTAGGGGTCAGCAGACAGGGACTGCTGTCCTCAAGTAGAGGCTGGCCCATTGGGTGGTAGATGCCTCACCTCGGCTTCTAGTGCCAAGGTGAGCTGTGTCCCCTAGGAGTCGAGTCCACTCTACGAAGTGTTACTCTTCCTAGGCGTTGTGCACAGCGCGTCTCTAGCAGACATATGTAGAAGCTGCGGGCCAGGCGACACCCATCACCTTCACAAGATTATTTTTTCTTACGCTGAGCTGTTTCCTCCTGTGCGTTGGATAACTTCAGGTAATATGCGGGAGGACGGCTAGGTGTCGGCTTGCTGCGCCATTCCTTACGGATCCATGTGCTTTCTACTAGTTGTTCCCTTCAGGGAACTCTGGGTCCTCCATTGCCCCGCAGTCCGGATTAGGACGGAGTAGTCCGTGAATGTGCTCCGACAGGGGGTCTCCTTCGCCCCCTGGAGGTTGTGGTATAACGTCTCAGTATTTTTCTCCACGGGTTTATCCCACCGTGTTTCCCCTAGTATCTTAACAGATATTTTATTTAACCCAGTTCCCACATGACTTAAAATTTTGTCATTTTGCTCCGCCCCCCAATGGTTGCTTCAGATACCTGGCACCCCTGGTGGGCCGTTATCTGGCTTACAGTGCGTTGGGAAGGTTACGTGTTGAGCTTCATTTGTCCTGACACAATAAAGGCCTCCTGTAGTGAATCGATGCATTTTTATAAGAAAAATATCCATATTTAAAATGTAAGAATCACTTTAATCTAGCTAGCGCAAACAGTTGTTCATGGAACTTGCTGGTTTGACAAGGGGCATGGCAGTGCTGAAACACCAACTAAGCTGTTCGCCACTTACAACTCAGTGGGACAGCTAACCAGTCACAACACATTTCGTTTTTCGGAAGGCAGGCCTTCATTAAACCCGGAACTAATCGAGCTATTTGTGCCAGGCTGGGAGAAAGGTATTGTGATAATGTAAATTATGTGAAAAATAATGCGTATTTCGAACCACAAAGCATGAGATCATGTTCTACTACACCCCCAAAACAAAATCAAGACTGTAAAAGAGCATAATAGGACCCCTTTAACCTTACAATTTAAAGAGAAGATCCTGGTAAAGATAAAAATTATTCACAAAGCATCTTAACCCTTAAAAGAGCTTTTTAGGTCAAAAAATGTTAGAAGTAGGTAGGAGAACTTTTAAGAGGCTTTTTTTTTTTTTCTTAAAATAGCAAAAAGACAAAGAGGGAGAAGAAATGTGTTGCAGACAATGGATGACAGTGACTTAAGATGCTCTTGACAGATCTTAGAGACACAACAACATCAACAAACTCAGAATATATAATATTAGTGTATATATTAGTCAGAATAGTGTTTATAATGCTAAAATATAATTATTGTTGGGATTTAATGGATTCAAAGATAGTTCACACAAAAATTTTGAAACTCAACAAGACTGCAGAAAAGTACATAAAAAACAATGTCATACAAAATAAAAAAATAAAATATATTTGTGTGTGTGTGTGTGTTTGTGTGTGTGTGCGTATACCTGGTATTTATCACGTTATGGGGGCATTTTTTAGGTCCCCATGAGGAAACAGACTTATAAATCGTGCAGAATGAGTTTGTTTTTTTTTCAGAAAGTAAAAATTTGCACGGTCTCCTGTGAGGGCTAGGTTTAGGTGTAGGGTAAGTGTAGGGCAATAGAATATACGGTTGTACAGTATAAAAACCATTATGCCTATGGAATGTCCCCATAAAACATGGAAACACAACATGTGTGTGTGTGTGTACCTGGTATTTATCACGTTATGGGGAGCAAATGTCCCCACAAGGATAGTAATACCAGTAAATTTTGACCTTGTGGGGACATTTTTAGGTCCCCATGAGGAAACAGGCTTATAAACAGTGTTGGGAAGGTTACTTTGGAAATGTAATAGGTTACAGATTACAAGTTACTTGATTTAAAATGTAATAAGTAGTGTAACTTTTCAATTACTTTATAAAAGTAATGTAACTTATTACTTTTAATTACTTTTTGATTACTTTTCTAAATTTCTAATATTTTCAATTGTTAATCATTTTGAAACATTTAAACCAGGCAGAGTTAACCTTATAGTAGCACTCAACCAGTGTTGGGGAGTAACTAGTTACATGTAACGAAATTACGTAATTTAATTACAAAATAAATGTAATTGTAATTAGTTACAGTTACTGAGAAAAAATGTGTAATTAAATTACAGTTACTTTTGAAAATGTTAATGATTACAAAGGGGGTTACATCTGAATTTTTTCACACACCCACACCCACATACAGATTTAATTGACATGGACACATGCTTATTCAATAACCATTTTATTTCCTATTTGGGTTTATGCATATACTTTTTTTTAACTGTTTTTTCCAAGGCATTGTTGCCAGTGTTTCCTGTCATAACTATGAAAAGACTGGTTTCAAAACCACTATCATAGCTATTACACTATTTCTTGTTTTAAATCTGTATTTAACCACAGAATGATCTCAAAGTAAATAAGAGGTGTTAAGTCTTAATTTGTGGTGGCTGTGCTTTGAATTCAATTATTACACGGCTCTGTGGAGTGCTTAATTCTGATTGGTCAGTCGTGACATTCCAAGGTATGTTATTCTCTGATAACATACTAGTAAAAACTCATAACACAGACTCATCCGGGCAACTTAAAGGAGAAGTCCACTTCCAGAACAACAATTTACAGATAATGTAGTCACCCCCTTGTCATCCAAGATGTTCATGTCTTTCTTTCTTCAGTTGTAAAGAAATAGTTTTTTGAGGAAAACATTTCAGGATTTTTCTCCATATAATGGACTGCTGTGGTGCCCCGAGTTTGAACTTCCAAAATGCAGTTTAAATATGGCTTCAAACGATCCCAAATGCGGTTGTAAACGATCCCAGCTGAGGAAGAAGGTGTCACGGTTTATGGGTTTACTTACTCTTCCTTGCTGGTGTCTGTGTGTGTGTATGTTGTTGTGTGGGCGTGGCTGGGCTTCGTTGACGAGCTGATCAGATTCAGCTGCAGCTCATTTACACCGCTATTTAAGCTCAGCTCTGTTTGTCCTTTGTTGTCAGATCGTCTGGTTGTTATCGTTTGCCCTGGATGTTTCCTGTGTGTTCCTCGTGCCTGCCGTGTCTGGATTCCGGTCTCCTGGTCCCTCGTTGTTTCCTGTTCCGGAGTTTCGGCGTTCGGTTGTCCACTGATCCCTGCGTCACCAGCTGTTCTCCATCGGCGGCTCGACCAGTCTTCGGACTTACTGTGTTCAGTATTTTGCTCGTTCTAAATAAACTGTTAAACTGCATCGCGCTATTGAATCCTGACTCTTTTGTCCTGACAGAAGGGTCTTATCTAGCGAAACGATCTGTTATTTTCATAAAAATAATACAGTTTATATACTTTTTAATCTCAAACGCTTGTCTTGTCTTTCTCTCCCTGAACTCTGTGTATTCTGGCTCAAGACAGTTAGGGTATGTTGAAAAACTCCAATCATATTTTCTCCCTCAACTTCAAAAATCATTTCAAAATCATCCTACATCACTGCAGAAGTACTGACCCAGTCTTTGCAAAGTGAACATGCAAAGAAGATCAAACACCCTTAACAAAAAAGGTAAAACAGCGATATAGGATGATTTTTAAGTTGAGGGAGAACGTGAGATGGGAGTTTTTCGACACACCCTAACTGTCATGAACCAAAACAAAAACAGTCTGGAAGAGTAAAACAAGACTAGCATTTGACATTAAAAAATATATAAATTGTATTATTTTTATGAAAATAACCGTTCGTTTCCCTAGATAAGACCCTCCTTTTCGGCTGGGATCGTTTACAACCGCATTTGGGATCGTTTGAAGCCGCATTTAAACTGCATTTCGGAAGTTCAAAATCGGGGCACCATATCAGTCCATTATATGGAGAAAAATCCTAAAATGTTTTCCTCAAAAAACATAATTTCTTTATGACTGAAGAAAGAAAGACATGAACATCTTGGATGACAAGGGGGTGAGTACATTAATTGTGAATCTTTGTTCTGGAAGTGGACTTCTCCTTTAGGTCAGCGCTATACGCTTGATAGTTTTTCTTGGTGGAAGCTTACTTTTGTGGCAAGTAGCTGTGTAATAAGCGGGATAATGTACATCCAGCCAGTTGTTAACTCAAAATAAAGATGTATATTATCCGTTACTTATTATAATCTTAATTCAAGTGATAAAGGATTTTGAAAGTCTGACAGTAATCAGTGTTAAGTGCTACTGTAAGGTTAACTCTGCCTGGTTTAAATGTTTCAAAATGATTAACAGTTGAAAATATTAGAAATTTAGAAAAGTAATCAAAAAGTAATCAAATGTAACAAGTTACATTACTTTAAAAAAGTAATTGAAAAGTTACACTACTTATTACATTTTAAATCAAGTAATTTGTAATCTGTAATCTATTACATTTCCAAAGTAACCTTCCCAACACTGCACTCAACACTGATTACTGTCAGACTTTCAAAATCCTTTATCACTTGAATTAAGATTATAATAAGTAAGGGATAACATACATCTTTATTTTGCGATAACAACTGGCTACATTATCAACAACATTATCCCACTTATTACACAACTGCTTGATAGATTATTTAGATGCTTCGTGTCAAAATAATTAGACACAAAACACTGATCTGAGTTGAAATATTTGAACGGAAAGCTTCCATGAAGAAATCAGTTGCTAGTAAACGGCACGTTCAAACTAGACATTTTAGGTATACAGTGCAGTCATACCACTTTTCTTACACAACATTTCACCACATAAATAATTAAGGAAGTAGTACTAGTTTGTTAGTTATTTTATAATCCATTACAGTGTACAAAAAAAAAAAAAAAAAAAAAAAAAAAATGGCAGCAGCAGCGTTTGTATGAAACAATGGGGCACGTCCACGATACCAGGATGACAGAATTAAGAAATTGTCCACACAATATTGAATTAAGCTTTAATATTTTATTAGCTAAGCAAACACAAAGCTTCTGCCAAGAAAAAAATTATCAAGCATATAGCACTGACTTAAGTTGCCCCGAATGAGTCTGAGTTATTAGGTCCTACCAATTGTTATTGGGGAATAACATACCTTGGAGTGTCATGACTGACCAATCAGAATCAAGCATTCCACAGAACCGTGTAATAATTTAAACCACAGCCACCACAAATTCAGACTATTTTTTTTTTTTTACTTTTTATGCCTTTTATTGTGATAGGACAGTAGAGAGATAACAGGAAAGAGCTGGGAGGAGAGAGGGTAGCGGGATCAGCAAAGGACCTCGAGACAGGAATCGAACTCGGGTCACCGTGAGCCAGTTGTGCTATATGTCATAACAAGATCATAACATAAATAACATCATAACAAGAAATAGTTTAATAGCTATGATACTGGGTTTGAAATCAAATATTCAATCAAATGTTTGCATGCACATCCTGATTTTGCTGAGTTAGATGTGTTCCTGGGTCAACATATTTTGTTGACCCTGGAACAACATTTTAATCCAAAAATTTAATCTTGACCACATCCCTACACCTGAACCTAACCTTACCCATGAGTAATCCCTAAAATCAGAGGAAATGATAGATGAATGACACTAATGTACAAGCACCAAACACTGATTGTGAGCCTAAACTTCATAAAAACTATAAAGTGATTTTTGAAATCTGATTGGTTAATCACCATGTTGTTCCAGGCTCAACAAAGATGTTGGTCCAGGAACATGTAGTACTTGGTAAAATCAGGTTCTGCATGTTTGCATAGTGATGACAGAAAACACTAGCATCTAAAAAAATGTCTTGGAAAAAACAATCGTAAAAAATAAAGTTTATGCATAAATCCAAATAGGAAATAAAACAGTTATCGAATAAGCATGTGTCTTATTGTGTGCCCTAAACTCCTGAAACACTGGTGTCTCATTTTCGAGCAGTCAATGCAATTTATGAAAGAAGTCAATTAAATCTGTAAGTGGGGGTGGGTGTGTGAAAAAATTCAGATGTAATCCCCTTTGTAATCACTGGCATTTTTCAAAAGTAACTGTAATTTAATTACACATTTTTTTCTCAGTAACTGTAACTAATTACAATTACATTTATTTTGTAATTAAATTACATAATTCCGTTACATGTAACTAGTTACTCCCCAACACTGCTTCTAAATCGTGCAGAATGAGTGTTTTTTTTTGAGAAAGTAAAAGTGTACACAGTCTCCTGTAAGGGCTAGGATTAGATGTAGGGCGATATAAAATACGGTTTGTACAGTATGAAAACCATTATGCCTATGGAATGTCCCCATAAAACATGGAAACACAACGTGTGTGTGTGTGTGGGGGGGGGTAAATATAAAAAAAAGTGTATTTAGTTGTTTCAGTTTATTTGGCCAGTAAATGCCAATAAGTTTTAGTTTTACTTTCTTTTTTTATTACTAAAATATTACTAAAATATTAGTTTTCTGTCTTTATTATGTCAGGTGGTCTACTTGTTAAGCACTGTATGTGTGTGAGTGACAAAATTTTGATCAGATTGAAAGGGGTGGTGTAGACCTGAAATAATATGATCAACAGAAAATAAATTAAGCAGGTAAATGCTTAAATCACCTTGTTTCTCTTTTTTTTTTTTTTTCTTTAGATTCAAAATTAGATTCAAAAATATCTTTTGCACACATGCATACATTTTAAGATACATGAATGGGTGTGTTTATTTACATCATGTCTTAAAAACTGGTCAGTGGAGCAGACAAAAAATTACAAAATATTTACAAAAAAGCTTATTTGAGACACAAGTCAGCTTTTCTTTTTAAAGTGGCAATGCTCACTGTAGCCTGGTGGCTTTCTCTGGCTTTCCCTGATGCTAAATGCGGCGAACGGGCAATTTCTAAAGAAACCGAAAGAGAATTGTAGAATTGACATGCTAAATGTAAATGTTATGTCAAAATGAGTTAATCTCAATTTTTTCTTTTTTTTTTTTTTCTTTTTTGCCTTCATTATTTTAGGGTAAAACGAAGCTTTAAGACCCAGCAGAAGCCAATGCTGACTGGTTCCTTCAGCAGTGGGTGGATCGTATGTTCAAGCAACAGTCGTATTCATTAGCCCTCACCTATAAAATAAAAATTTGATTTTAGTAAACAGCTCGAGCAAATGCAGACAATGTGATTAATATTCATGAGCCCAGCAGCCTGTCAGACCTTAATGCTGTTTATCTTTTTAGCAGTAGCTTTCATATTATTTTATTAGTATTACTGTTATGACATTTTTACATTGAAAAACCAATAATATCTGCAGTATACCACCAGCCCATAGTTATTTTAAAGTTTAATATGACAAATATGCATTCATATGCGTTTGCTACATTTCATTTTTATTTATTAAGTTCTATTATATAAATATGCTTGATTGACTGACGTTAAAAGTTTTCTTAAAAGTTTTGCTTATATTCCTTTAAATGATAACACAGTATATATGTATCTTTTTAAAAGACTGTGTCATCTTGTAAAGACTGAGAAGCTGATTTGATTAGGAATGGAAGTAAAATATAAGTAAAATAATCACGTTTTTATATTCAAACACGTATGTAAAAATAATCAAGTAAACAAATTCAACTAAAAAAATGCCACAAACTCTTCCCTTTTTGTGTAAAAAAACAATAATTACATTGATGATGGTGAATAAAATCTAGGACTGGTGTTCTGTCATGTTTTAGAAAGACCGCAACTGTTCAGAAAATCTGCTGAAAGGCAAACTGACCTTATAATGTCCTTTTTCTGAAGAAAAAAAAAAAACACATTGCGACAGGGGAAAGGATATAAATAGCCATTAGGGGTTTGACCAAGCTGTGTCAACACTACCACACTTAGATGGTTGTGCCAACACTCGACCAGTAAAACAGCTTGGCCCAGGGTATCCCGCAGGCCTGAGGAATGGCAGGACAGCAGGCTGGACCTCTGGAAGGGTTTCAGCCATCTTTACTGTCTCTCTAATGTCCTGCCAGCCAACCGCTAAGCTGGATATGATAGACAATCTGGCCACAGACAACAACAACAGCCATGTCACGAAGATTTCCAGGCTCTCCAAATCACAGTGCACTTGAATACCTGAATACATAAAATATGACACAGAAAACCTGTCTACACTCTTCCTCTTTGTCTAGTTCTCTGATGGTCTGTATAAATTACACAAATTGTAACATAGATAAAAGCTAATATCTGAACTGCCTTTTAATCTCCAACCTAAGTTAGAAGCTCTTTGCATAATCACAGACTATTAGCAGCCATGCTGCCGATGTGCAAATTATGCAGTGACTTTTAGGGACTGTTTAAAAGGAATTTCAATGGGGCACAGTCTGCTGAGCTTCATCTCAACCAAACCAAAATGTCTCTTTTTTTTTGTCTAAAAATGTCTCTTTTTAGTGATATTTTAAAATCATGATATTTTAATAATGATAATGAATAAATTATAGTTTTATGTTTTGTTTTGTTTTTCATTGTGCAATAATAAGTCTAATGAAAGTGCTTTAGCAGCCTATTGCTACTATGGTTACCTTATTCTGGTCTCAAGAGAAGCTGTGATAACCTGTAAAAGATGGTAATGTTAGAAATGGCCTGAACCTAACCATAAAACCCAACTCCAACCGTGACTGTATAGCAAAAATATCTATAAAAAAATGTTTTTGTACAACCAAAGTCATACAATTTTACTTTCTTGAACAAATTCTTACAAGTGTTAGTTACCTCCTTAGGTCAATGCATGAGTGTCTATACCCCTGACTAGCATGCAATCAAACTGCTGAAATGTTTGAAACACTTATATACAGTACCATTAGTTTGGGATTGATAAGACTTTTTTTTAGTTTGGGATTGATAAGATTTTAGGTTTTACGGATTTCACTCATATTTAGATTTAAATTCCGTAATTTCATTAAATTCTGATAAAATGTTAATATACCAACCTATTGAAGTACTCTGTTCAGTACTATTGAAATCTGTCTAGAACCTTTGTAATACACTGCTAAATAACCAAAAGCAGGTTATGATGAGAAAGTCACATGATGAAGCAATGCCAAAGCAATAACCAAGAAACACGGTTATTTAAACGAAAAAACATCAAATGTGAAATGTAACCCAGGGAATTCTGGGAATATCAATTTACGGTTATTGACTGCAAATTATATGCTCTTTTTCCACTCCCAAAAACGGTATACTACCGTAAAATTACACATAATGGTTATATATAACCAATATAGTTTTTCACCATATATAGTAAGGGAACTTACTGTTAACTAATTAATAGGTTTTTACTGTAGCATTGTTACAGTCTTTTGCCGTTAAAATTACAGTCATTTTTTACAGTGCATGTTTTGCACAATGGAGCCTGCTTTTCATTCAAAGCCTGTCAGAGGATCATCACAGCCAATAAAACCTCTGAGAAAAGTGTTTCTAAACTGACTGTTACACAAGCTTCAATAACATTAAGACTTCCAGTTCTATATGAACTAATCAATCGAAAAGCAGGACATGGCTGATCAACTGAAACCCACAGTCGGCCTACTGCAGAAATTGCGGGAACATGAGATGCTGCAAGTGGCAGACTGGGGGCAGCGACAGCAGCATCTGTTCTGACTTAGAATCCAATCAGTGAACGGAAGGCTAAAGCGTGTTCTCAGCTATGCACTTGTCACTGGAGAAAAGATAGTGGGAAAGAGGATGGGAGGAACGAGGACGAATGGCAGCTCCTCCTTTGCTCATCTGTATTCATGAAGCACGGCAGAAAGCTTTGCGTTGCTTATGGATGGAGAGAGCACAGCAAACTTTCCCATCAGGCTGCAAATGGGATTTTTGGGTCATGTTGCATTATTATAAATGTGCATATTCAAATACCACGTAATGGCTTATTCAACAAGCAGATAAACTTTCAGTAAATCTTCAAGGATTGTGAATCCCAAACATTCCAAAATCTAATGCTAATATAAATTATAGTGAGGAAAAAGGAAGCACAGATTAGAAAAAAAAAGCGATAAAAGACAAATAGAAAATGCCAAAAGACCTAATTTTACAGAAGTCCCAATTATAAAATCTCTACCCCAGTTTATCTAAAATCCTAATTAGGTTTTGCATTATCATTTAACTATTGCTCCGAGTCCTGTCCCTCACCCTCAATAAAATAAAAGTAAAGTTTCTATCAAGGACATGTCTGTAATGACCCAAAGTAGTTTAATGAAAGTTCTGACAGCTGATTAGATGCCCTCATTACAGACAGAGAGAATTATGTCAATAATTCATACATCTATTACCCAAAATAATTCACACATCCATTATCTAGCTTTGCAGAAGCTGAATCCATACATTTTAGCGAATCTCAGTAAAAGTTCATCTAAAAATGAATAGAAGAAAAATAAAATGTTTTTTTTTTTTTTTTTTTTTTTTCTTCTTCAATGGACACCAAAACTGTTTAGCTGCAAATATTATTAAAAACCTTTTTGTGTCGTGCAGGTTTGCAATGACATGACAGAAAATTTTCATTTTTGTGTGAATTGTCCCTTCAAGGTCACTTTGAGAAATTGAGTTTTAAACAATTATAATAACACGCTGACCAAATGTGCTTTACATATTTTATACATACATCACACCTAAGACATAAAACAGTCAGTCAATGGCTGAAAGCCACAGAAAACAAGTGTAATTTAAATTCATATACATTAGTGGTGGCTGTAATATAATTAGACTGGGGGAGGAAGACATTTTGAAAACTATGGCTTTTTAAATTTTAGGTGAACTACCCCTTTAATTACGGACTTATCCTAGGAATCATTTTGATTTAAAACAGACAAGTTCTATGAATCTGTAAACATAAATCTATGAACCTTACAAGCATTCAGTTTCTCTCTCAGTGCCTGTATGTGCATGCTGGGTGATTTAGAGCACTGTCATTGCATGAATCGCAGAAGAAGATGGCGCAGATGGATAAGACTGGGCACTATTTCATCCTGTCTGACCCAGCAGTATGCCACTTTTCTGCTCTCGCAGACAAAGCAAGATATCACAGCTGAGACAGCTGATGTCCTGCCTGTGGCAAAATGTTGTGTGACAGCATTTAAAAAAAATAACACACAAGATCACACTAACTCAGGTTGCCCTATGTGCTTCTGAATGGTCGTAGAGGGGGTGTGGTGGATAAATTGCGGTGTTGTTTGAAAAAGACTACATTATCTAGGTCTGAACTATTGAACTTCACTAACAAGTGGGCCAGGTGGACAAAGTTTTGGGACATTCAAACCGAGCCAGCACATTTCATAAAATGAAAGGCTAATTCAAAGTAGCGCAAGAGCTTTTCTTCTGACCTGTGATTACATTTAAGTGTTCTGGATTATTGGAAAATAAAAATGTAGGGCAGGGATTTGGTTCTATGCATCAGTTCTTCACTGGATTTTGAGATGTGGGCATTGCATTCAACAATGTAGGGAGATGAACACGAGCTCGCTGGGATGGGATTTATTTGGATGAAATGATTGTAGTACATCACCAGAAAGAAGTCTGTCATTTTCAAAATGACATTGACTAACCATTACTACAAAAAAAAAAAAAAAAAAAAAGGAATAATTAAATAAAACATAAATAGATGAATTGTTCACAATAAGATCTATGTCTGTCACACTGTGTGTAGAGGGAGATGTAGGAAAACGAAATATAACAAAAAGTCTTTAATAAACTCCACAAATGGTAACTCCAGACAAGAACAGTGGGGAAACACACACCAACATAACTTTCAGATCCAACGACAAACACTGAACTGAATCCAACTTATAAAGGGGTGCTAACGATACAAGAACAGGTGTGGGTAATTACCAATAAGGACTTAACAAGGAACAGAACAGGAAAGACCATAGACCATATATGGGCACAGAAGGGAGGAACCAAGATGAACAGTCCACAGGGGTGTGTGACATTACTCCCCCCTCCTGGAAAGCGTGACCTCGTGCCGTAGAGAAAAAAAAAAAAAAAAAAAAAAAAACCCACAAAGAAGTGGACGTGAAGGTAACAAAGAGTTAGTGTAGGAGGAGGCTCAGGCGGAGGACGGACTTCCGGGAGGAGGGCAACAAACAAAGTCCAGGGTAGTGACGACGTAGGGAGGAGCCATGGAGGAGACAGAAGGATCGAGGGCGGGTCCAATGGAGGGATGAGCCAGGGAGGAGACGGAAGGATCCAGGGAGGGTCCAACAGAGGGAGGAGCCAGGGAGGAGACAGAAGGGACCCGGAGCAGGAGGAGCCAGGCGAGACCCAGACCGCAGCCATGATGGTAGCCCACGGCGGAGCCGACGGAGGGTAAAGCCATGGTGGAGGAAGGGCTGATGACTCCAGGGGGCCGACCGGCAGCGGCGGAGCAGGTGGAAGGGCCGAGGCTGGAGGCGGAGACGAGGGATCCTCCAGCCATGACGCCGATGGAGACTGGCAGACCCGCAGCGAGCCCACCGCACAGATGGTGGGCTGAGGGTGAGCAGCGGGGCTGTCAGGAGACAGCGGTGGTGGGACTGAGGCAGCAGGGCCGATAGGAGGAGATAACAGAGGGAGGATGGGTGGGAAATCCAGGCAGGCAGAAAGTTCAAAGCAGACAGACCCCTGCGGGGGTAGGCAGGAAGTTCCACATATATATCCTCAGAGAAATCAATCAAATCTTGTTCCACATTAAAATGTCCCAGATCCAGACGTCGCTCACTCTCAGCGGCGCAGTGGGCGGTGCTGTTCTCAGCACCCTCACGCCCCACTGGAGCATCCACCGTCACGGGCATTGTGGCCGGCTCTCACACCAGGTCGGACTCGATAGGCTCAGGCTCCGTAGCGATCTCTCGCGCTGTCACTCCCATTGGTGATGGCTCTGGTTCTGGATTGGGGCCGGACACTCTCCAGACACCGGAGGATCCCTTCCCTCCAGTTCAGTCCTGTGGTGTCTGGGAGGTCCACAGGGTGGTAGTAATTGGCCCCAATCCAGAACAGAGAGTTGATGGTGGCGTCGTCCAACGCCATTGCTGCGGCAAGACTGCAGAATTCCCGGGCAAACTCCACAAACGGAAGATCCTTGCGGGCAAGGACGGCAAATCTTAAATCTAAAACTGTTTTATCGCTTAGATCTTCTGTCACACTGTATGTAGAAGGAGACGTAGGAAAATGAATTATAACAAAAAGTCTTTAATAAACTCCACAAATGATAAATCCAGACAGGAACAGCAGGGAAACACACACCAACATTTGATTTAAATTCCTAGTTTAAATTCAATGCAGTCTCAGCCAGCATTTTGTGGAATGCATGCTTCCATTTATCTTATTATAAGTTTGATGGCACTATCTATCTATCTATCTATAAATAAAATTGAATAAAAAGTCTACCATAGCACCAAGCACCATACACCTATACATATGGGTCATTCTATAATTGTGGGTAGATCTCATGTCCGTGAAGTATATTTTTATATATTTTCATTAATATAAAGCCCTGATGCTTAATTTTATTTTGTTAACAATAATATTTTCCCAATCACACTACTATATGTTGAAAAAGCCATATCTTTTGTTTAAAAAATGATGTTCATATCACATACAACACTGGTATTTAGCTGTCCAATTTTTGCTCATTCTACTCTGTATTTAAGCATGAAAATTACCTCCAATATAAATTAATTTCATAGTTTTGCCTTCAGTTAGATCAGGTTATTGTAATGGGTCTCCAAGGAAGCGTGTTAGATCCAGATGCGAGCTTTATTAAACACAGCGTAGTCGAGACAGGCAGGGTAGATATCCAAACAAACAGTAATACGTAGGCAAGACAAAAGCAAAATCCAAATGAGCAGGCAGAAGGTCAAAATCCAAGAGAGAGCAGTCCAAAGTGACAAATGAACAAGGCTATGAAACTAGGCAAATCTGTGGCAATTAAACTAGACAAATCTATGGCAAAAAACAAGACAAAAACTATGACAAAGAAACAAAACCGTGGAAATAACAAAACAAGGCAATGAAATCAGGAAAACCGCTTGGTAGAGTCCGCACAGACAAAACAATACTTCGCGGGGCCTGTTTTGTATGGGCCTCCTTAAATGGCCACCAAACAGGTAGTAACCAGAGAAGCAGCAGAGGGGTCTAGGAGCGACTCCTGGCACTCAAAAAAACAACAGTCCAGGAGGGTGGGGGAATAGAGGCAAAACAGGGGGTGGGACGGAGGGCCAGGTCCGTGCAGAGGAGGTGGGCCTGGATCGTGGAGCAATGACAGACAGTGGAACCCTGGAGGACCTTGGCCGTGGAGCTGTGGCAGACAGTGGAACCATGGAGGACCTGGGCCGTGGAGCTGTGGCAGACAGTGGAACCTTGGAGGACCTGGGCCATGGAGCTGTGGCAAACAGTGGAACCTTGGAGGACCTGGGCCGTGGAGCAATGGCAGACAGTGAAACCCTGAAGGACCTAGACCGTGGAGCTGTGACAGACATTGGAGGACCTGGACTGTGGAGCACTGGAGCAGAAGTCCACCATGTTTGATTCTGAGGAGCCTGGAACCATGGCGGAGCAGGGAGCCATGGCGGGGCTGGCAGAGCAGAGAACCATGGCGGGGCTGGCAGAGCAGAGAGCCATGGCGGGGCAGGCAGAGCAGAGAGCCATGGCGGGGCAGGCAGAGCAGGGAGCCATGGCAGGGCTGGCAGAGCAGGGAGCCATGGCGGGGCTGGCAGAGCAGGGAGCCATGGCGGGGCTGGCAGAGCAGGGAGCCATGGCGGGGCTGGCAGAGCAGGGAGCCATGGCAGGGCTGGCAGAGCAGGGAGCCATGGCGGGGCTGGCAGAGCAGGCAGAACAGGGAGCCATGGCGGGGTAGACAGAGGGAGCCATGGTAGGGGGACAGTTCAGAGGTGGCCTCCCTGACTGTGACAGGACGGGCAGAAAGTTTGTAGGTGGACACCGCCCCCTTAGGAGGTTCTGCAGCCGGAGCCGCCACCTCCGGGGGCATTGGCGCAGACTCGTGGTCAGACGTGGCAGTGAGTTCATGGGTGGACGCCGCCTCCTTGGGAGGTTCTACAGCATTTGCTGACACCTCTGGAGGCACTGGCGCAAATTCGTGGAGAGACGAGGCCTCGGGAGCCGACTCGTGGTCAGATGAGGCCTCTGGAGCAGCCTCGTGGTCAGACGAAGCCGCTGGAGCGCAGCCCACATGCTTAAAATGGCAGTCGCCATGACAGGCAGCACAGTAGATAGTGGGATGCCTGCCGGGCTTGAGGGTGTGGAGGCTGTGAGGTTAGAGAGCATGGGCTCTATGTGGCTTGGGAGCGTGGCTGTGTCTTGACTTGATTCAGGAAGGTCTGTCGTGACTTGACTCAAGAAAATCAACAATGACTTGACTCGACTCGTGAAGAACAGCTGTGACTTGACCTGGCTCGTGAAGGTCAGCTGTGACTTGACTTGGCTCAGGAAGATCAGCTGTGGCTTGACTTGGCTCAGGAAGATCTGCTGTGGCTTGACTTGGCTCGGGGACAACAGCTGTATCTTGGCTTGATTCAGGAACAACAGCTGTAACGTGGCGTGACTCAGGAACAACGGCTGTAACGTGGCTTGACTCAGGAACAACGGCTGTAACGTGGCTTGACTCAGGAACAACAGCTGTAGCGTGGCTTGATTCAGGAACAACAGCTGTGACTTGGCTTGACTCATGGAGAACAGCTGTGACTTGGCTTGACTCATGGAGAACAGCTGTGACTTGGCTTGACTCATTGGGAAGAGCTGTGACTTGGCTTGATTCAAGAACTACAGCTGTAGCTTGACTTGATTCCGAAGCAACAGCTGTAACTTGACGTGGCTCAGGAATCACAGCTGTCACTTGACTTGGCACTGAAAGTGCAGCCCTGACTTGAATTGACACCGGAGGATCAGCCATCACTTGATTTGCTTTGGGTGTGGCAGACATGGAATGAGATTCAGATGAGAAGATTTTGGACTGATGAGGCTCAGGCATGGCAGCCATCTTGGTTGGGGACTCAGACGGGGCGGCCATCTTGTGAACAGGCTTGGGGATGGCGGCCATCTTGTGAAGAGGCTTGGGGATGGAGGCCATCTTGTGAACAGGCTTGGAGATGGCGGCCATCTTGTGGACTGGCTCTGGAGTGGCAGGCATGGCGTGAGCCGGCCGTGGCGTGGCAGACATGAGTAAACTGTGACTTGGTAGACGTGAAGTGAGCAAACTTTGGCTTGGTGGATGTGACATGAGCAGGCTTTGGCTTGGCAGGCATGGCATGATAGGGCTCTGACGTGACTTGAATAATCCCAGACATGATGGAAAAATTCACAGGTTTGGCTGATACTGGGGGATAGCAGGGTTCCTCATCAGCTACCCCCACAGTAAATGGTGATCCAGCCAACCGGAGGGCAAAGTCAATGTACTGTTCCAAAGACCAGTGAATTTTCCCTCCAGGTAGGCCAGAACGAATCGGATCGTTTAATCCGTTGCAGAAAATGTCCTGAAGCGCCATGTCATTAAAATTCACTAAATAACACAGTTCACAGAAGTCAACGACATAGTCTTCAGTGGGCTGGTTACCTTGACAAAGGCGGAGGAGGCGTGATGCTGGATCCATGATTATCTGTGTTTTAAAAGCCGCTGGATCTTTGGTAGGCGAAGTATTCTGTAACGGGACTCCAAGGAAGCGTGTTAGATCCAGATGCAAGCTTTATTAAACACAGCGTAGTCGAGACAGGCAGGGTAGATATCCAAACAAACAGTAATACGTAGGCAAGACAAAAGCAAAATCCAAATGAGCAGTCCAAAGTGGCAAATGAACAAGGCTATGAAACTAGGCAAAACTGTGGCAATGAAACTAGACAAAACTATGGCAAAAAAACAAGACAAAAACTATGACAAAGAAACAAAACCGTGGAAATAACAAAACAAGGCAATGAAATCAGGAAAACCGCTTGGTAGAGTCCACACAGGCAAAACAATACTTCGCACGGCCTGTTTGGTATGGGCCTCCTTAAATGGCCACCAAACAGGAAGTAACCAGAGAAGCAGCAAAGGGAGCGGCAACAGGCAGTCCATGAGTAAGGGCTCCCTCTGCTGGCGTGGCGTTACAGTTATCAAGATATTTGGGTGTGCGCTTCAAAAACAATAAGAGTTTATTGTGATATAACTTGTTTTATTTGTGTCTGAAAAACCATTGAAAACCACCCCTCAAAAACGAATGATTTGTCATTCTTGTATAATTTGCACTTTATGATGATATTTCCTCTAGAAGCACATGGATGAAACACCAAGGCTTCCATGTTGAGTATAGGCCCAAAACACTAAACATGTCAGCTAAGTTATCCGTCAACTATGTTACCCAGTAAAGGTGGACAGTAGCAAACATAGATGGTATTTTATGCACATATTCCTACAGATCACCTTCATTTATATAGCACTTTATACAATATAGACTGTTTCAAAGCAGTTATGTAAGGTCATGTTTGGGTTTTTGGGAAAAACTTTTTTACATTGTCAAATTCTAAATGTACCCCTAATTATAAAATGACCTATATATATATATATATATATATATATCAGTTACATGAGAAAGCTTGTGAGACCTCATAGAGGCACAAGCTGGTGGTCCATCTCGATGAACTAATAATGCATGTTTTCAGAACATTTAATCTAATACTGTGTGGGAGGAGGTTAATGAAAGTGAACCGTTTTTTTAGGGCTGTTATGAATCAGCTAAAGGGGACATGACCATTAATAATGTGTTCCCATGGGGGTATTTCATGCATCTAAACATAAGGCAAGTAAATCAAGAGCATACAGAAAGGTTTTTAATGAAATCTGTTATTTTTGCATCAATGTTGTCTTAAAATAATGCACTTTTTTCTGCATCTACTACGTATGTTAACAATATTTTTACATTCTGTACTAGCAACACTTGAGCAACCAGTCGAACTTACTGGACCATATATACTGCAAAGAAGCCCAACCATGCAGACTGCCACACTAGATTAGAAAAAAAAAAAAAAAAAAAAAAAAAACTACTTTTGTTGTAGAACTCTTTGGATAAAAGTTTTAGTTAATGTAAATGATACATTTCTTGTATTTAGAACTGAGTCATCCCCAACATTCTGACTCTGATAGAAGCTAAACTCAGATCTCAACATCTGTGAGTGCTCATCTAATTAAGAAGCCCTGACTTGGATTGTCTTTCACTCCATCCCCGTTTTTATAAGCCTCAACTGAAAGAACACTGACCTCTTGTTCTCTAATGAAAAGCAAGCATAGCAACCAGTGACAAAGGCAAACACCATCTGCTCAGGATCAGACTGAATGAATAAAAATCAGCACAGAACTGGAACATCTCTTATAAGCCAATTCAGTACAGGATATCTGTTCAGTCTTGTTTTTATTTTCTAAAGTAATATAAATAACACTGTTATATATTTAACTCATCAGTTGTACACCTGGTATTGTCAAAAGACATTTCAAAAGGTGAAAAAAAAATCCACTTTTTTTGCACTATTCTAAAGAAGTTTCATGAACACGACCCCCTGAACATCAACTTTAATTAAAAAATGCAAACTGGGGATATCTGAATGCACAAAAAAGTTGTTGTTTTGTAATTGTCTTCATCAGTATGCATTACACATATTATATTTTGGAACAGTACAAGATAAGACCTACTGTGCTCCACTGCAATCCGAAATTGGACTGTGATAGAATCTCAAGCTCTGAGAACCGTCTCAATGCTGAATCAGTATTCTACAACCGTTTGCTCTCTCGATGGCTCCCATTCTCCTTCTGTTAGCCTTTGGACAAAATGGCACTTGGGAGCATGAATGATCAAATCAGTGCTAATGACTCTTTCTGCTCCTCAAGTGTCATTAGACAAGCCGGAGCAGAGAGAGAGTTCTGACGAAACAGAAATGTCATGTAAGAATTTGAATGGGACATGGAGGACAACAGCATATAGTAAATCAGTTGGCCTAGAAAATATGGCCTTTTGTAAAACTGACGTGAAACTACGCTCTTAAGAAAAACGGTTCTAAACAGTACCAAAAAAGGGTTCTTCAGCGTGAAGAACTATGCACTGAAAATGCTATGTAGGACCTTTATGGTGTTTTTTAATGCTTTTTAATGATGGTTTATTCTCATTAATATTATTATATTTGCATCATAATTCATATTTGTTGTATATATTAGTTTATTAACCCTCTGGTATTGTTCATTTGAAGTCACACTTGTGTTGTTCGCAGTCAAAAGTGACCGAACACTTGAAAAGTAACATTTTTTATTTTTTTCCATAATATTTTTTTCTTTTTTAATTTTGAAAGAATTTCATGATACTAATTAATATTTATACAATAATTATGACCATATTTTTTCCCATTAAAAATAGTCAGATTAGTGCAATCTTGTGGGAGCAAAAATGGTTTAGCCACTAGATTTCAAAAGGCTTTTTTTTTTTTTTAATTTTGGTTTGAAATGTCAGTTTTTGCATTTTTTTTTTTTTTTTTTTTTTTACTACAATCAAACCTGAAAACAGAGAAAGACATTTTGTTACACATAACATCCAAATTCAACAAAAATGTAACAGAAATTAACTGGAATGCTTTATCAGAGGATAATTAATCTGATTTCAGCCTCTTATTTGAGTCTTCTAGCTCAGTTTTGCCATATTGTTACAGCCACACCAGTTCATTTGTGTGTGTATAATAGTGTGTTGTGTCTGTGAGTGTGTGTGTGAGTGTGTGTGTGTGTGTGTGTGTGTCTGTTTTGTACTCTTGATGTTTTAGTGTGTACCCCTTCCTTGGTTTCTGTGTTTTTACTGCATTTTTGGCAAAATGTGTGTCTCTGGGGGGTGGATGGAGTGTGTCTATTTTGCACTCTTGATATTTTAGAGTGTCACCCCTTCATTGCTGTTCACTCTTTTTCTGCATCGTGAATGATTTGTGGATTGTACACACAAAAAATTATCTGTATTTTCGTATTTTTGCGTATTTCCCATTCATTTCCAATGGCGGTCATTTTTGACCGGGAACAACACCAGTGTGTGTGTTTTTGTTTTTGTTTTTTGTTTTTTACGACCATTTAGCTTTTTTAAATCAAGTCCATGATTTTATTATTATTTTTTATTTATTTATTTATTTTATTTTTTTTGAGGTCATAGTGACTGTCATAAAAGTCATTGAGTTTCGTCCCTTTCCGATGAAGTAGCAATTTTTAAAAATTCTTTTTTTTATTTTCCAGTCTAAAATGACCGAACAATACCAGAAGGTTAATATTGTTTTTTTTTTTTTTGTTTTTTTTACCTCGCTATTGCTAAAGGTAAAACAGATTGAAAAATGACCCACCTTGTCTTTTAGTTTTATGTAGTGTTTGGTACATATGTTGAAAATATATATTAATGTCATAATTACAGTGGACAGCTAGATGTACAATGCATTGTTGTTGAAATTTTGTAGCAGCTTACCAAACTTAAAAAAGAAATTCAGTCATGTGCAGTGAGTGATCTTCTCTCTTTTATTTACTTGGATAAACATTAAGGACACTGACAGTAGCTAGTAAATTAGATGTCACTTTAGGAGACAATGCATCCAGTGATACACACTGATTTCTTTCTCAACTGTTTAGGTTCACTCAAGATACACTCTTAAAAATAAAGGTGCTTCACTATGCCATAGAAGAACCTTTTTTGCCTAAATGGTTCCATAAAGAACCTTTACCATCTGAAGAACTTTTCTGTTTCACAATAGGTTCTTTGTGATAAAAGAAGGTTCTTCAGATTATAAAAAGGAAAGAAAGAGATAGTTCTTTAAAGAACCTTTGACTGAATGGTTCTTTGTGGAACCAAAATGGTTCTTCTATGGCATTGCCTTTTTTAACCTTTTAAAGCACCTTTTTTTTTTTTAAGAGTGTATAACAAGACATTAAATTAAAGACAGTTTTTTGAGGATACTCGCTAGGTATATTTTTGTATGTATCCGTTAAAGCTTAAGAAGAGGCAAAACTCTGTGTCTCTGTGTGTGCGCTATGTGCACAAAACATGGCACACGGTGCTAAATTAAGCACTTTTATGTGTTCTTGTGTCTGCATATTTAAACTGACAAGGTGTATTTTTAGTTCAAGTGTAGGGAAAACCCGAAAGAGAATTCAATTTGGTCTTGGCGCACTGAGACACGTACAGCTCTCTGTGTGCACACTGAATGCAACATGCGAGAATGCGAGTTTTTTGATGTCTTGTGCTTGAATGCTTTAATATCTCTTGAATGTTTAAACTGTTTTGCATGCTGGGACCAGCATGGGATGCTGGTTGCTGTTTTGCTGGATTCCAGCATGGGATGCTGGTTGCTGGTTTGCTGGTCCCCAGCATGGTAAGCAGGTGTGTTGGTGGACCAGCGTAAGGTATGTTTTGCATGCTGGAACCTGCTTGGGATGCTGGCGTGCTGGTGGACCAGCATTTGTTGACTTTTGGGTGCTAGTATGATCCCAGTAAGACCACAACAAAATGTATGTGTATGTATGCGTGATATGTATGTGTTACATATCACGCTTCTTTTGAAATTTCCAAATTAATTTTAATAAATTATTAAAGGGGTCATCGGATGCTAAGTTCACTTTTTCACATTAATGTGTGTTGGCAGTGTATGTACAAATCTACTCTATAATGCTAAAAATCCATGCAGTGGTTTTTAATTCATCTGTAAAAATGATATCCCCTTTTTCAAATCGAGCCGTTCACAGATGACTGTCGGTGTGGCGTCACACCAACAGAGGCCGCTCCCACGATAGTAGATTGACATGAGCTCTTACCTTAGACCAGCTGTCACAATCCAGTAACTTTCCATGTTTTGATGCCAGAGCAGGGATGTAAGTTAGACAAGAATATCTGTGATTGAGGTGTTATGTTGCTGGATGTAATAATGAACACAGTGGTCGTCATTTACTCCTGACATCTGAGCAGCTGAAGATGCAGTAGATTACGTGTTGAATCTGAATCTATGAATCTTTGCGATCGTCTTTCCTTATAACATAGGTGTTGATAAGTTTAGCGGCTAATGTAAACAAGATCGTCTTTCCACAGAGAGAAGAGAGGGGTGGGGTGAGCAGAGCTCATTTGCATTTAAAGGAACAACCCCTTAGAATGAGATGATTTTTGCAGAGCTGATTTTGGCAAGGTAAAAGGGTGTTGTTTTACAAAACCATTGAGAATTTTTAATCAGTATATTAGAGACTTTTCATTAAGACCCTAAAGAATCATATCAACTTGTGGAAAATGGGCATCCGATGACCAGTGTTGGGAAAGTTCATTTTCTACATGAACTAGTTCAAAGTTCAGTTCACACATTTTAAAATGAACTAGTTCAGTTCATAGTTCATAATTCAAATTTTTTTAACTAAGTTCGCAGGTTCCAAAATGAACTAGTTCATAGTTCTTTTATTTTTTCCAGTATGTTGCTGCAAGCTGTTACCCTAAGAATACTGGCATTTTCCAGTTGTTGCCCCCCATTCAGTCCACACTCGTATCCAGCTGCAGCTTTCACCCTACAGTATATTCTCAGAAACATGAGGAAGAACTTGCTGCTTGAATGGTTTTTTTAATGAGGAATTAAGAAACAATCTGAGGTAGGAACCAGGCTGAGGTAGGAAACAAGGATGTACCTCAAAGCGCAAAACATTTAAACATTGATTTTCTTCACAGTAAGTCACTTTTCAATTTTTTGTGAATGTATTTTTTTCTGAGTTGTTTGCCCAAAGAAAAAGAACAGATCTAGAACTTGGGTAATAAAAGTGAAATATTTAGTCCAAATGAATGAGAAAAAAATAAAAAAAAACCCTCAATAACTTAAAAAGAGTCAATCAGAGTCCGAGGCCATGGACATAACTCAAATAATAATAATAATCATCAATGGGGAAAAAAAAAAAGGTCCACGCCGTTGCCGTGTCTTTTGATTTTTTAGTGACCTGCACATAGGTCACTAAAAAGGTTAGACGGGTGCTTTATTTCAATATGCCGTTTCAAGTTTGCTGTTGACGTTGTTGATGTGCGGAGTTGCTTCTTGAGACCCGGCGGGCACAGTTTACACAAAAAGGTAAGATTTTTCCCACCTGGATCATCACTGACCTTTTCAAAAAATTCTTTAAGGTGGACATATGAAGTTTCATTCATCATTGAGACAGAAGTAGTGCCGCTGCCTTCATCGGATTTTGCCTCCATTCATTCTTCGCAATTTGATGACGCATGCACGGTGCGACTCTGTGGTGGCTGGTGTTGCCAGATCTGGTCTTTCCCCCTATATAATAAGGCCCGTTTTAGATTGTGTTGTAGCGGTTGTAGCTTAGATATTGTACAGTCAGTGGTTATAGCCGGGATTTTGCCTGGCTCCATGGAAATCTGGCACTCTCTAGAACAAAATTGAACTACAAGAGAACGACGTTCATAAACGCCAGAATGAGCGCATTCACGTTCATCAGGCAGATATACAGCACGTTCAGTTCACGTTCACCCAGAATATGAACGAGTTCATGAACGATCGTTCAATGAACTCGTTCAGGCACAACACTGCCGATGACCCCTTTAAATAGAGAAAAACATATGTTCCTGGTTACATGTTTACACAGTAAAATCCCCACTGTTAAACAAACACTGTTCAGTTTTCATGGTTCTGAACTGCAGAAATAAAAAGTAAATATTGTTTACTTAAAAAGTAAATAATATTATGAAATAAAGTAGATTCGCTCTACAAGTGATGACTAAGCATTAGTGATGACACCTACGATAAACAAGTAGAATCACTGAGGATAAGAGGAACAGCAAAAATAGAAAAAAGTAAACAAGTGAGCAGAAACACATCAACTACTTAGAGCCTTAGATGAAATCATTATCTCACCAGAGGATGATAAAACACCTAAAAAACAGAATTACCATATTTACTTATTGCAAACCAGTTTGGCTTTTTTTTTCTTTCATATGGTACATGTACAAAGGTTGCTGAAGTCTGTTACCATTATGGTAATTAGTGTTCCTTTTAATTGGGGACTTGGCCATTGACTTTGAATTAACTCTATTTCAGCAGTTGCATGCAGAAAGTGTATGCTATCACTATTTTCAATAATATTTCACGGTCCTTACTGCACTGATATACCTTTTACTACATGTACTTTTTTTAAATTAGTGACTAACAGCTGGATTTGGACATATGTGACTTCCCAGATAAGTATGAATGTATTTAAAAAAAACAACTTTAAGTTTTTGAACTGTCATGTTATTAACCGTCCTATTGAAAGAGCTCTTCTCATAACACCTGCTATTAAACAAACCGCTTATGATTAAGCTTCTATCAGGCATTTTTTGGTTTTCATATCTCTAAATTATTGTTATGCAATAAACTCAAGCTCCTTTTAACTGCTTTTAACTGATTTGTGTACAAATCTTATGAAACAGGAGACAATTCCTTTGACGCTTTGAAACGTTTTACCAGTGACATTAATAATGTAATCATAACTAAAGCAATTAAAATGTTCAATTCTACTTTCAGCAACAGGAGCAAAAGAAATTACAAATAAATAAAGTTAAATATAGAAATATGCAAGCAAAAACTAGCACTACATCAGCATAAACCAGCCTGGACTAGCACTACACTACAGGGGTGTCCAATCCTGCCCCTGGAGGGCCAATGTCTTACAGAGTTCAACTCCAGCCAGCTTCAACACACTTGCCTTAAGGTTTCTAGTGAGTTTGAAGACCTTGATTAACTGATTCAAGTGTGTTTCATTAGGGCTGGAGCTAAACTCTACGGGACAGTGGCCCTCTAGGAAAAGGTCTGGACACCCCTGGCTTTGAACCTCACAGAACACTAAACAGCCACTATTTGCATTTAGCATTGGGACATGACTATGCTCCAAAGCATGTATTTACAGTCATTGCTTACTCATAGTGCATGTCTTAAAAGTATGACTGAATGAACTGAATGAAAAAAGAAAACAGTTGATGAAATTACTTCTGTACCAAATCCACTTCAGGTTGCTTTTGATATGTGAGAGCACAAAAGACTTAATAAGCTTTAAGAAAAAGTGGTAATCTTTAGAGATTCACCTCTGGCACAAGCAATTAACCTTGCTGCAATGTTAAGGATTTTAGCGTTTTCAATCACAGATAGATAAATTCAGGATGCCATAGATTAGTGACACAGAAAATGCTTCAATAATGCAGAAAGTAAAGATTAGAAAAAGATGTTGACCCCAAAGGCAATACTGCCAAATCAATTACTCCAGTTCAGTACCAGAGCTAAACCACAGAGAAATTGGAGGGAAGTGTGACTGTTGGCAAGAAAAAATGCTTCATGCTATGACTGACTGACTGACTGACTGACTGACTGACTGACTGACTGAATGAATGAATGAATGAATGAATGAATGAATGAATGAATGAATGAACCATTGCCCTGTTATATACATAACGTCAAACAATCTAAAGTAATCTGAGTCTTACTTCAGAGAGTGTTTGCATTGAGCAGTGCCTCTAAAAATGCCAGGGATCAATGGGTGAAACAATAGGGCTCAGAGTAAAAAAAGACACATCAATAACACTTCAAGGGTTCAGGAACATAATGGATACGATCACACAGCAGAAGTCAGTGCTGTTCTGAGTGCTAAATAAATGTATCCTCACATGCAGTTTGGCCATTATCAAGAGAGATCTAAAAACAAAGTGACTCTCCTAATTTATTTGTTCATTTATTCTTTCACAACTGAATTTTGGGTGGCAGGAAATAGGGTTTTATAAACAAAATTCCTGGTTAGTATCTGGGCAGAAGAACACCTTTTTTGACCATTCATAAAAATTCCATGCAACCAAAACGTTTATGCATAAAATCACACAATTAATACATATGAATTAAGCAATTTATTCTAAGTGCTTCACGTGCGAGAACAAACCTCTTTGGAATGGATAATTGATGACAATTTTATTAAATTATTTTTGGAATAGACTATCCCTTTAATTTGATAAATATGTTTGTCATTCTCAAACAATGACTGTGTGAATGTAACCAGTATTACGGCGGAATTCTGACATTCACAGCCCCATTCCTTTTGCACCCACTGAATACTGAATACTGTATACTGAGAGGGATACAAGGTTGCATCACACAAACTCTAGTAGGGCCAGAGACTGTGGAGCACAGAGAAAATCTGTGTCTAGATATGTCAGAAAAGTCTGGGTTTTACAGATCATTTTCTTTAAAGAATAGTTTTGCAATGGTCTAAGGTAAATGAACTAAAATAATAATGAACCCCGGAGGAGATCAACGGAATTGACAGTTTAATAATGCAAGATACATTTAAAAATACATGCAATAATGCAGAGTTTCTTCCAGCGTTATAGCCAGAACATGTGCTAGATAAAAGAGCGAGCGAGCAAAAATCTCTCATAACAATGACCAGTCTTGTGTTAATTCTCTGCCAAGAGCAGGAGCTTGATCACCTCCCATAAAACATTTCGGCATAGAACAAAAAGTAATAGCTCAATCAAAGCTGTATCCACGCAGTAAACACAGAAGTACCCGTCAATATTTCCATCAATCTCAGACAAATACAGAAAGACTGGAATACAGACTAAAAGAAAGAATTTAACATCCACCAGGCACTGCTTATCACTTTAGAGCCTGCCGGAACAATGCCTGAATTCCAATCAATAATACATATCTGTTTGTACAGTTTTTATGTTCTTTCCAAAGTCTCCAAACAACACAACACAGCACCCTCTGGGTAAAACTATAACCATCACAGCCCATGAGCATGATGTGAAAGAACAGCTAGCTGAGTGTAGCAGATTTAAAAAAGACTATTTTTCCATACACTCAAAAGGCTGTTTTGACCAGCATACAAATGTTCATCCAGCGGGTTACAACATCATTCACATTTTAAAAATATATAAATGCATTTTATGTCTGGCTGAGCAGCAATCCACCAAGCCCCAGAGCTCAGGCATAAAACTGCTCACCGTCATAAATTAAATTTGCCACTGGGGTGTTAATAAATCTTGCAGTAAGGTTTCACTTAACATGCGTCTCAGTTTTTCAAAAAAAAACAAAAAAAAAAATTGCTTGACAAATTAGATCACCCCAAATTTGCCTGTTGGACTTTTTAATGTTACATCCATTAGCTTAGACCAAAGAGCTATATACAGCTATGAGCATCAGTTACTCCACTTCCAAATTCTACCTTTTGACAAATAATTCTGAATCAAACAAGCAAAGCTACTCCTTATCCCATTAGGCCCAACAATTTAAAGGTAAAGTGTGTCCTTTTTACACCACTAGAGGCACCAAACTAAATGTGCTTTCAGACTAGCACTTTAGGTGTGCACCCAGGTTCATTTGACATCATAAACGTCATTCTTTTGAACAACTCGTCATTCTTTTACAGTTGTGACAAATTGACATGTGCCATTCTGTGTTGGCGCTTTGGAAATTAATCAAAATTTCCAAACTCCGAAAGTACAAAAATGAAGTGAGTAAGCATCCATTTATTTAGTGTCTTCTGCATAGTTGTTACCTAGTAATAGGGGTAAACAGCTGCCACTCTAAAGAACCAAAAATAAATAAAGAAATAAACAGTGGGTGCTTCTCAAGTGGAAAGCTGCACACTATGAAGACTGCATATCTTGGCTGCCACGTCATTAAACGTCGCTGAAGGCCATCTCAATCAGAAGGATCCTTGGAAGGCAGCCTTCGTTCACGTCCTTCATTCAGCTGAATGTGAAGGATGCATGGGATGTATCCTTCTCGACCTTCAATCACCTACAGTCCTTTGTACTCATTTAATTTCATGAAAATAACCTGATGAAACTGAGTCAGTACTGAGCTTGTCTGAATTTGTTATGAAATGTAAGAAAAAAATATTTTTTTCAGACATGATGTTATCTTTTGATGTAAATTACTCACTAAATGCTAAACTGCCATTAATGTAAGCCACTGGGAGACTGTCGATGGCTGTGATTCATTGTATTCCATTAATAGAAAGCCAAATAATAAAAAGATTTGTAATACAAAGTATTTTTCCAAAACTATGTTTTATTAGTATTTTCGTGCAGTAACAGTGAAGGCAGGAACACGTGATGTAGGCATGTGCACTTACTAGACAGTCTTACTTACTAAGTTACTAACGTATATATATATATATATATATATATATATATATATATATATATATATATATATATATGTCTTTCACCCAGATAGCAAAATTTGTCTGTCCCACTTCTGGGCCAAACCCTTGCTTCAGTCCTCAGCCCAAAACCGGCCCACACACTGGAAACCGACACAAACCGTTTTATCTGGCCCAGATCTGGCCACTCCCTGTAAAATGACTTGTTTTATGTGGCCCAAGTCTGGCCAAGGCACTATAAGACACATCTGGCTGAGACTTGGCTTGGTCCCTGGGCCAGATCTGGTCCACAAACGGCAAAAAAACACAAATACAACCATTTAAAAAGACTAAGTGTCATTATAAAATGACCAAATATACTTTAATATAAATATGTATTAACAATGAACAAATATACTACAATACAAACATTTACAACACACCTTTAAACCATAAAATACTAAGTAAATTATATTTACTCTATTAATTAAAATAATAATAATAATAATGAAAAAAAAAAAACATTATACAGAAAACAGTGATGTCATGATCCAGACCAGTTCAGTTCCTATCTGATGGTGTCAGCGCAGCCATTGGCTGTCGTGGGAATGAGGTCTTTGCAGGGGATACATCTCTAGGGCTCGTATAATTGTCATGGTCTCCGCTGACATTCAGGGACATAGGTGCAGGTCCACAATCTGATCTGGATACGGACCTTGTAAGGAGCTTGGTTTTAAAATGTGAATGGTTGGCTACTCGCATCATTGGCTTTTGAGAATTACATGTGTGCTAGCTGTTAATGAGAAAAGCTAATATTGACATTACATAAGTACACAGGCCTTTATTGGGTTACATGAGTGGGCAGCTGTTCTGAAAACTGGCCAATTATGACTGCCAGCCAATGAGCCACATCTGCAGGTGAGCTGCGCCACAAAATTTACAAACCAACACACAGTGCTTTGTTCAACAGTTCAACACATTTAGCTTACAAATGTGTCTTACTTTAACATGGAACATTACAATGTAATGCATTTCGTCAAAGAAATGCATTTAAAAAAATGAAAAATAGACGTCATTACCAGTGGCCTTATGCACCAGTCTTTTGAGGGGGCACCAATGATGGTTCTCGCTCACTTGGTGTTCTATTGTCAGCAGTTTTCTAAATAAGTGTTTTTTTTAAGGACCTTTTTTTTTTTTTTTTTTAAACATACATTTATTTATTAAATTACAGTTAAACTACAATTAATAAATGACAGTTAAATTACAATTAATGGACATTGATCATGCATTTTTATTTGTTTGTTTATTTGCTAAATAGCAGTTTGAATGGACATGATTCTTCTATATTTATAGATTCATGTGAAGAGGCAAAATGTACAAATACAGACACACTTTTGACAAGACTCTGAAGGTACACATCTACACATTTCTTATCCATTATTCTCTAGAACAACCTATTAAAGGAAAATTGTGTCTGTTCGGTCAGTCGTGCAAAACTCTTCACTATGCTAGTATGAATGATTTATTTACTAGTAGAGTGCTGGATGGTTAGATTTTGCTCTACCTCGGCATGTAATTTATATATATATATATATATATATATATATATATATATATAGAGAGAGAGAGAGAGAGAGAGAGAGAGAGAGAGAGAGAGAGAGAGAGAGAGAGAGAGAGAGAGAATTTAAAATGTATTCAGAATAGTACCCTGGATGCTTCTAGAGCCAGAATATTCTGAATACATACATATAGTAATCAGTATTGGCTGATAAGAATTATCTGCATATTGGACATCTGCCACTTGTTTAAAATAAACCGATGATCAGGGAGTCTTTACTAATGAGCTGATGACCTGAATCAAACCTGATGTATAGTTTACAAGATTAGTTGTGAGAGACTTTTTTCATTAAGAAAAACTGACTTGTAGGCCTTTCTTAAATATTTACAAATCAATCAATATTGACTCAAACTGTGCAATACTGTTTTTGTTACTGTTTTCTGAGACAATTATCATACTGTCTTTAGCAGTGGTCACCAACCTTTTTAAGCTCAAGATCCCTGACCTCTGCCTTTATGAACAGCAAGACCTACGTATTGA
Organism: Cirrhinus mrigala; assembly: GCA_036247105.1. Lineage (NCBI taxonomy): Eukaryota > Metazoa > Chordata > Actinopteri > Cypriniformes > Cyprinidae > Cirrhinus > Cirrhinus mrigala. The sequence goes on from CM070018.1 coordinate 20,933,891, forward strand.
AGAATTGAAAGAAAATACCAGCCCAAATTGTGCTTCCAATCTGAGGCCTTTTATGTAGTATTTTAATTAGTGATGCACCGGTCATGTTTTTTTTATGGTATATTAAGGTTCCGATTTGTTTGTTTGTTTGTTTTACAAGCAAATTGGCCGATTCTGACACTGGTTGCCGTTTTTTTATTTATTCATTTATTTTTTAAAGCAAATTTATTTGTTTATTTGCTTTATATCAAGCAAACTGGCCGTAAACAAAAAATACATGTAACCATTTGAGATTAGAGGCAACCACTGCATTTGGTACAACATGGTTCCTGACACAATACATACTCCTCCACGTCATCTTTTGACATAACCTACTCTCACTCTCCACTCTGACATCTTGTTTAGACATAGTCTGCCCACTCTCTACCAGGCCAGCTTGTACCATCCCTTTTGCCCCGTAGCTATCTGATGTTCTCTGAGAGTGTTGCTAAACTCAGGTCTGCAGAGAGGGTGTGGTGCAAAAAAATAAAATTAAATAAAATTGTAAAAATTTTACTGACCTTAGTGTGGACTGGTCACTCATTTCTTCCTTCTCTGCTTATGTCTCCACTGCTAAAAGGACACACAAACAATTTGTCTAAATCTCACATGCTCTTTAAAACATTTTCCTCCCTCTTTTGTCCTCCTCTTCCCCCTCTATCATCAACTATAACAGCTGATGACTTTGCTACATTCTTCTTTAATAACATTACAACCATCAGCGCACAAATCTCTCGTGTCCAAACTCATTCTTTCAATCATGCTACTACTTGTCCGCTTGATGCAATCTCTTTCAAGCCACTTCTTCTTCAGTTGTACCTGTACTCACATCATTAACACACCCCCTTCACACTGGTGTCTTTCTCTCAGGCTCGGATAACCCCACTACTTAAGAAACCCTTAACCGAGCACTTTTAGAGAATTATAGACTGGTATCAGTTCTTCCATTCATTGCAAAAACACTTGAACAAGTTGTGTTCATTCACGTCTCTGTATTTCTCACACAGAAAAACCTCCTGGACAGAAACCAGTCTGTCTTCAGAAGTGGACATTCAACCGAGACTGCCTTGCTCTTAGTTGTTGAAGCCCTAAGACTCTCTTGGCAGATCTTCCAGCCAGTTCTATCAAACCTCTACAACTAATCCAGAATGTGGCTGCAAGATTAGTCTTTAATGAGCCATAAAGAGTGCATGTCACTCTTCTGTTCATCAATTTGCACCGGCTACACATAGCTGCTCGCATAAATATCAAGGGATTGATATTTGCCTACAAAACAACCACTGGCTCAGCACCCCTTTACCTTAATTCACTACTTCAGACTTCTGTGCCCTCCAAAAACTTGACCCTCTAACACTTGAACTCTCTATTCTATTTCTATTCTAAATACTTGTTTTCTTTTTATTAAAATAAAAAAATAAAAAATCATTATCACAAAAATCACACTATCATGAATATTCTTTTTCTATTCTTTCGACTATGTTTACTGCATTAGACTAACTACTTGTCACAGCACGTAGCTACATATTATTGTTTTTTTGTTGGTTTTGATTGCTTCTATTGTCCTCATTGTAAGTCGCTTTGGATAAAAAGCATCTGCTAAATGACTAAATGTGATGTGATGTAAATGTATTTTAACCACAGTACAAACAGAGATGCTACACACATTTAGCATGAGCATGTTTTTTTTTTTTTTTTTCAACACACAAGGCAAACCCTTGAACTCTGTCATAGAAACTTGCATTCATAGACCCTAATTGAACTATTTAATAACATAACAATAACAATAATCAATCTGTATCCTAATGCGTACACTCCTTATTACAATGCATTATGGGACTAAATAAGTGCGCTCAATAACATCCACTATGGTTGGATGTTGGAAATAGTGCCCTGTTTAAGGGTATAGAGGGCAATTTCGGGCATAGCTAGCATTTCTATAGGCCATCCTAATTAGGCTGATGCAAAACACCTAAGAACAATCACCTCAAAATTCAGGTGAGTGAGACCTCTGGTGGCAGAGTTGAGATGTGACCGTACCAGTGCATTCCTAGTGAAGATTAATACAAAGATTTTAACTAATAAACTTTTTCATTCTATAATAAATAACCATGTCAAATTTGTCAAATGTATTACAGTTCACAAATGTGATATTTCTTTATTTTATTATTTTAAATAGATATTTCCATTCCATCTCTGAAAGTGATATTTTACAATGGAAGTATTAATTGAAGTGATTGAAACGTGTTTCTTTACATTCCCACACAATTCCTTCACAATTACAACAACATAATTAGCAAAAAATATCACGGGAACCATCCATAGTACAGTACAGTCTGTAAATTGCTCCTTAGTGTGCTTAAGTGTAAAACATGCATTTTAGCAGTGTTAAAAATGCATTAAAAATTAAACTCATTACTAAAATAATACTATAATAATATTAATAATAATAATAATAATAATAATAATTAATAATGAAATTGTGTGTGTGTGTGTGTACTTGTTTTTGCTACATTGTGGTGACCAAATGTCCCCATAAGGATAGTAAAACCTGAAATTTTTGACATTGTGGGGACCAGCCTGCTGTCCCCACAATGTAAAAAAATGATTAAAAAGAGTAAATGATGTTTATCTGAAAATGTAACAATGCAAACAGGTTTTCTGTAAGGGGTAGGTTTAAGGTTAGGTTTGGGTGAGGGGATAAACGGTATCGCTTGGTCAGTCTATGGAAAGTCCCCACAATTCACAAAAACAAACGTGTGTGTGTCAAAAAAATTTTTAGGTCCCCACGAGGAAACAGGCTTATAAATCATGCAAATGTTTTTGTTTTTTTTTAAGAAAATAAAAGTGTGTACAGTCTTCTGTGAGGCGAGGTTTATGGCGATAAAAAATATGATTTGTACAGTATAAAAACAATTACGCCTATGGAATGTCCCCATAAAAACAAAACAACAGGTGAAGCAAGGTGAAGCAAGGTGAAGCAAGTAAATAGTTTGTCCTCAAAGTTGATGTGTTAGAAGCAGGAAAATGGGCAGTTTGACAAGGGCCAAATTGTGATGGCAAGACAACTGGGTCAGAACATCTCCAAAACTGCAGCTCTTGTGGGGTGTTCTTGGTCTGCAGTGGTCAATATCTATCAAAAATGGTCCAAAGAAGGAACAGTGGTGAACTGGGGACAGGGTCATGGGCCAAGGCTCACCGATGTACATGGGGAAGAAAAAGGCTAGCCTGTGTGGTCCAATCCAACAGACAAGCTGTAGCTCAAATTGCTCAAGAAGTTAATGCTGGTTCTGATGGAAAGGCATCAGAATACACAGTGCATCACTGTTTTTTGCTTATGGGGCTGCATAGCTGTTCATGGAAACAGTATTCCCTGGTGGCTAATACCTCTTTCAGCAGGATAATGCATCCTGCCACAAAGCAAAAATGGTTCAGGAATGGTTTGAGGAGCAAACCAACAAATTTGAGGTGTTGACTTGGCCTCCAAAATCCCCAGATCTCAATCCAATCGAGCATCTGTGGGATGTGCTGAACAAACAAGTCCTATCTATGGAGGCCCCACCTTGCAATTTACAGGACTTAAAGAATTTGTTGCTAACATCTTGATGCCAGATACCACAGCACACCTTCAGTGGTCTAGTGGAGTCCATGTCTCGATGGGTCAGGGCTGTTTTGGCCTGATGGTAATTGCCTGAAGGTAATATAGTGCAAAAACGGAAAGAAAATAATCAAAGATGGGATATTATATACATGTCAGTATTTGTAGTTGTTACGTAGTTGCTGGTGCTGGATGGAAGACAGGATACAACGTACAACACAAATCTTATTTTAATTACTTCCAAGAGGAACAGGCAGGAACACAGAGCGATATCCACACACACTGAAGACACTAATCAACAATAAAGACCGACAGAGAACTCAGGATACAAACAGGCTTATAAAGGGTGACTAATTACAAGGACAGGTGAAGGGGATGACAGAATAACGAGGGCAAAACCAAAGTTAACAGGATGACAGGGGGAGACAATGGGAGAAACCAAATATACAAACAGACAGAACTGTGACATTACGCCCCCCTCCGAATAGGCGCGACCTCGCGCCGTAGAAAACAAAAAACAAAACAGACAAGAGGGGCAAAAAAACAGCAGAAAAACAGAGTCCATGTGGGAGGAGGCTTCGGCAGAGGACGGAACCCCGGGAGGGGGACAAAAAACAGAGTGATCAGAGTCCAAGGGGGCGACGAAGGTGGGAGGAGCCAGGGAGGAAACAGGAGGGACCCGGAGCAGGAGGAGCCAGTAGAGACCCAGACCGCAGCCATGATGTAAGCCCACGGTGGAGCCGACGGAGGGAGGAGCCATGGTGGAGGAAGGGCTGACGACTCCAGGGGGCCGACCGACGGCGGCGGAGCAGGTGGAGGTGGAGCCCGAGGCGGAGACGGAGAGCCAAAGATCCAGGGCGACACCGAGGATCCGGAGGGCCAAGGCGGAGCCCAAGGCTCTGGCGACTGAGGCGGAGGCGGAGCTCCGGAGGTCCGCGGCGGAGCCGGAGCGACAGAGGACTGAGGGGGAGCCGGAGGGAGGGAGGAGCCCAACCGAGCCGGTGGGACGGAGTGACGAGGCGCAGCCGGAGGAACAGAGTCCTGAGGTGATGAAGGGATGACGACTGACCAGGGCGGAGCCGGAAAGACGAGGGAGCCCGGTGGAGCTGGTGGACCGACGGGCGACGATGGAGACGAGGGAGCTGAGAGCCGTGGTGGAGCCGCAGGGTCGGAGGGCCGAGGCGGAGTTCTGGACTCTGAGGCTGGAGGCGGAGATGAGGGATCCTCCAGCCCTGACGCCGATGGAAGCTGGCAGACCCGCGGCGAGCCCACTGCACAGGTGGAAGACTGAGGGTGAGCAGAGGGGCTGTCAGGGGACAGCGGTGAGCAGACAGATGTTGACATAGGCAGAAGAGGGAGGGAGGGTGGGTGGGGATTCCATACAGGCAGGCATAACTTGACAGATAGATATTTCTGTAAAGAAGTCTATTAAATCCCCAGAGTCATTTTCTAGAACTTCCATAGAAAAATCAATTAAGTCCCCAGAGTTTTCTTCCAGCTTACCCCCAGCAGTGGTGCAGTGGGCAGGGCTCTCCATAGCCCTCACTTGCTCCATCTTGCACTCCCCCGTCACGGTAGTTGTGGCCGGCTCTCGCACCTGATCGGACATGTAGGGCTCTGGCTCTGTGGCGATCTTTGACTCTGTCGCTCGTGCCTCTGGCTCGTCATCCGCAGTGGGCTCGGGCTCATAATCCGCGTGTTGGGGTGCTGGTTGGCTGGGCTCTGGGTCTTGAGTGGGGCTGACGTCCTTCTCGACGATGTCGACAGTCCATGACGATCCACAGGACGCCAGCACCCACTCGATGTAATCCGGTAGGCTCTCTTGAGGACCCTCCCCGGATAGCAGCGCTTTGGTGGTGGTGTTCAGTCCTGCACGGTAGAAAGTGCAAAGGCTGCTATCCGGAAAGTGGGAGTGTTCTGCCAGGAAGATGTAATCACGGGTGTGGTCCTCAAGAGAGCGTTCCCCCTGCTTCAGGATGATGAGGAGAACAGTAGGATCCATGGGGGGAAAAAAAAAATCAAAAACAAAACACTGAGAAAAAGACGGAAAAAACAAACGCAGGGGAAAACACCAGGGAAAAAACTGTTTCGGTCGGTCTTTTCTGTTACGTAGTTGCTGGTGCTGGATGGAAGACAGGATACAACGTACAACACAAATCTTATTTTAATTACTTCCAAGAGGAACAGGCAGGAACACAGAGCGATATCCACACACACTGAAGACACTAATCAACAATAAAGACCGACAGAGAACTCAGGATACAAACAGGCTTATAAAGGGTGACTAATTACAAGGACAGGTGAAGGGGATGACAGAATAACGAGGGCAAAACCGAAGTTAACAGGATGACAGGGGGAGACAATGGGAGAAACCAAATATACAAACAGACAGAACTGTGACAGTAGTTCAAAATTGAATAATTATCCTGTTTTTACTAATGTGTTGTCAGAATACTAAAATGTGAAAAATAGCAAAGAACATGGATACTAAACCATTTTATTACAATAAACATTAGTATAAAAGACTTTGCATATGCATCATGTTCTCACAATGTAAAGAAAATGTGTTTATTAACCAAAGGGAAGGGCTGAAAGAAAACACAGCACATTTCCTTCTTCTCTCACATCCTCCTCCAAGAGAACATCATCCAGATTTATCAGCTGAATGTGTTGACTGAGCAGCTAGAGTGAGTAAGTCAGAGATAACACACACACAATGAGGTGTCCGGGGAGCCATGGTGATCTCTCCATCCTCAGAGTTGATGATGATCACATAATGCTCAATCTCTAGAGAACACACTGAAGCCTTCATCAATAGTGAGCAGGAACACAACTCTCAATTACATGTGTATATGCAAAAGGCCTTTATGGAAAAAAAAAAAAAAAAAAAAAAACACTCACGTACACACAGACACGGAGAAATAACACTTTTCTCTTTTAATATACTTTAAAAACTGAATTTTCAGCAAGCACTACTCAAGTTTTCAGTGTCACATGAGCCTTCAGAAATTCTTAGAATATCCTGATTTTGTGCCAAAGAAACATTTCTCATCATCATCAATGTTGAAAACAGTTGTGCTGGTGGATATTTTTTTGTAAACCGTGATGCATCTCTTTTCAGGATTCTTTGATAAATAGAAAGTTCAAAAAAGGAGCAATTATTTAAAAAAAATAAAGAACAGTATAAATGTCACAATATAAATGTATACATTGTAACAGTATAAATGTCTTTATGTCACTACAGGTTATTTAAACAATGAAAACAGCTTGAGGGCAGAACAAACTGAGGACATTTAATCAAGTCAAGTCACCTTTATTTATATAGCGCTTATTACAATACAGATTGTTTCAGAGCAGCTTTACAGTGACAAACAAGACAATAGTGATTCAATGATGCAAAAACAATTTAATTCTTCTGTAAAGCAGCTCTAAAAAGATAATATTAAACAGTCAAAATTCAGGTGAAATCTGTTCATTGTTGATTTAGTTCAGCTCAATAAATGTGTCAAGTCCATCAATTATGGAAAGAGTTTAATTCTTCTATGAACTTTTAACCAGCTCTGGAAAAAAAAACTAATGTCATCTTCCAGCTCAGTTCTGATCCAATAGTGTTCATGCAAGCTAAGTCAATAATACTGCCAAATATTGAGCGTTCCCAGCAAAGCAAGCCAAAAGCGACAATGGCAAGGAACCCAAACTCCACAGGTGACATAGATAGAGAAAAAAACCTAATAATGCAACACACAACAGGTGCAAAACATAATTAGTAACTACAACAATTAAAAACCAAAGCAATGGAAGGAATGCAAACTTTATGTCTGTGAAAACTAGCAGTGCATTCCAAATGGGATATATTGCCTTCCAAAGGGCACTTCAAACTGAAAACAATCATGGCCGCCATATTGAAGGGTTGTTCCAAAAACTGGCCACTTTAAAGGGTCCTTCGGAATGAAGGTTTTCGAAGGGTACAAGTGATGGACATTTCGGCCCCCATGATTCTTTGCGCAGATTCTTTGTATGATGACGGCGCCTCCATATGGGCACGGGATGACACAGATAGGCACTTCAAAAAACAGTTGTTTGGTCCTCTACAACCTTTAACCCTTCAAAGCTCTCACTCTGGAGGGTAATCTCCTTGAAGGCATTAGGGCATCGGGATGAGCTTTTCTGAATGGATCGCAAGGTAAAACACAATTGAAGCGATCCATAACAGCTTACTGTTAGTTTTGATCAATTTAATGCATCCTTGCTAAATAAAAATACAAATTTCTTTAAAAAAATAAATGAAATAAATAAACGTTTGAACTGTAATTCATTGTTTTTTTTTAAAAAAAAAAAAAAAAAAAAAAAAAAAACATTCTAGTTTTAAAGGGCAGATTATAATAGTTTTCTTTTTTCTTTCTTTTTTAAAGTGTTTGAAAGGTCAGTTTTGTCAAAATTAGTCTAGTGAAATAAGTGAAGAATCACCCACACACATATGGACCCACATACCCACAAACAGCAGCATACCAAACACATTATAAGATACACACACACAAACACACACACACACACACACACACACAATGCAGACTGGCATGTCTCCAGATGAATGTGTAAATGTATCATGATTAGCTATCCAAACACAGCATGTACAGTACTTGTTACCCACACGGCTTCTCTTCTAAAGTACTGAACGAGTGGAATTACAGTTAGGCTAATGACTCTCAGTGAAATGAATTAGCTGACTTCCTCTCTTCCTCACTACACAAATCTCTGACACGCTACTTAATAGCGGGGCAGGTTGCAGGACATGCTGGGTTGCCATAGCGCTCTAATGATACGATACTGAGGGGTGAAAAAACAGTAGTCCAGCTTCATGGGATTAGTGCACTGCTTGTCAGAACGAGTGGTCAATGCCTTTCTCTGTGGGTTGTTCCTATACATGTGGATGTGCGTGAATGTTTGGATTGAATACATATAAATAATTAAATTAAAGGGACATTATGGTGAGGTAATTTGGTCTTCAAGGGCACCTTCTGTAACAGTGGCTCACTCCAGAATGGCAAAGTCATTTGTCAAGTAGTGGAAAAATAATTTAGTCTCCGGTATCCCCTACAGTGCAATGCACCTGTTTAACCTGTGTAGTCCCGCTGAGCTCCTGAAACGTCAACCTCAATTTTCAAACTAACCCGCTGAGACAACCAGAGAAATAGGCCTACTGTGTTAGACAGAACAACATCCTTGTATTACTGATTGTCTGACTGTGTGCAGTTGTTTGTTTTGACTATGTCTACGACTCTCAAACAAGTGGCCCCGGAGGTCCCTCATTGCAATACCACAAACACTAATGAATATTTAAACACGCCGTCACTCACAGAGAATCACGAGATCAATAGAGCACAGTACAAATATTCAGGGGAAGCACAGCCCTTTACATTGCTATGGGCAGATTTCATGCATTGAGGCATTTTTCTTTTTGATTTGTCTTTGTTTACTTCCCGCTGGAGCTCAAGGCTCACCCCTGATGCGCGAGTAACGCAATCTGAGCTGCGCTTGATGAAAGCTGAATTTGAGCATATGCTCAAAACGAACACTGTAAAACATCTGTTCTTGTTCAAGCAAGAAAAGGTGAATTATTTGCACTGTGCACTGAAGATTAAGGGCTTGATAGATTCAGGTTTTTAGAAGTTAGAACAGTACACTCTTAAAAACACCCTTTTGAAACCTTTGCTATGAAAAAACTGACACAATTACTGTAGACTATAAAGAACAGTTCAGTCAAGACATAAATTCATAGGCCAACCTGGAAGGCTAAGCTGCCATTGTTTCCTTTGGGGTATTTTTAATGGTTTAAAATAAGGTCTGTGGTTAAATTTGCTTGACAAGACATTTTGTTCTACAACATAAATTACACATCAAACATGAATTTTTAAACAGTTATAGACTCGATAAATTGAGACCTCTAAATGTTGACACAGTTTACTTTTGGCAGATATCTAGAGAATATATCTACTTGGGGAAAAAAATCAAAGCAGATAATGCAGGCTTTTTTCATATTTATTTTATTTATTTATTTAAAGATAATGACAGGAGTAAATTGCAACAGCCTCATCTAGCTTTCCTACACCTATTACAAGCCCTCTTCTGTTCTATCATCCATCTGCTCTTTAGCTGTGGAGAGAGTGGGTGAGTGATGAGGGAGGAGAGAAGAGACAGGTCAGAGGAGCTAGGTAAGAACTGTAAACACTCACACTATCAGCAGGAGAGATGATCAACAACACTTTACGAACCACGGAGAGCATTCTGGAAACAGTGTGTTCATTATTCCCATGGAGTAAACACAGCGAAGGGCTCATGCAGTGCTTTTCACCCCACCTAACTAATTCTCTCCCTCCAGCATCCATGATTCATCTCTGTCTGTGATGGATCAAACTCATTGTGTTTTGGACACAGGTATTAAATTGCAGTCTCCACCTACGCATTATACTTATTATTGAGCACTCACAACAGTCATCTACAGACGTGTGCTGCCAGCGCCCGTGGTGCTTCAGTCATCAGCCACAGGTTTCATTTACGTCTATTCAGTGTAGGTCTGGAGGACAATGAGGTGTATGCCAGCCACTAACTAATTAAATTAAGCCCTGTTAAAAATAATAAAACAGATTTTCTTTTTTTTAACACTTTACAAAAAGATGCCATTTGTTAACATTAATGTATTAATATCAACAAACAATGAACAATACATTTATTACATTATTAATATTTGTGATTGTTAGTTAAAAACTGTATCAGATTGTTCATTGTTCATGTTAGTTCACAGTGCATTAACTAATGTTAACAAACACAATGTGTGATTTTAATAATGCATTAGTAAAGGCTGAAATTAACATTAAGATTAATAAATGCTGCAGAAGTATTGTTCATTTTAGTTCATGTTAACTAATGTAGTTCAGTAGTGTGTTATTTTCTATAGTAGGAGAATGATAAACAATGCCATCAAATTATGTCTTAAGGGGAGAAAAGTGGAACACTGAACAATTTCCATTTAAATATTTTATGGGTATGTGTGTGAGTGTCTGGATGCACAGGAGAATTTATAATTGAGTGGACTGTTCGACTTAATTATCTGCTGTTCCCGGAAGATTTGCGGAGTTGGTTAGCACTTAAGTGGGGAAACTCAATTAGCTATTGTTGTGGGAGACGTCTAAAACATGTAAGACCACTGTGCAGATACAACATAAAAGATACAACACACATATTTAGCATGCTCAATGTTGTGCATACTGTGACAAAACCTAGCTACATATGCAACTGCATTCTTGGGCAACACCAAAATGGCAAGGTTATTGGTTTCTAATTGTTTGTACAATCTACTTAGGCTTATGATGCTTTTGGGAAATGCAGCCCAGGAATGCTCTACATATTAGCAGTTCATCAAATATCACAGCTCAGATTCAGCTCACAATAGATTTCAATATAGGTTGCTGTTAGCATAATGCTATGCTAATGATCCTTTGGTGCACACCTGCACCACTTCATAACACACCTCAGAATGTCATGACTGACCAATCAGAATCAGATATTTTCACTGAGCTTATCACAATGCATTGCAGGATTGCTGTCTCCCTTAAAGGTACATCCCATGCTGCTTTAGAATGTAAACAGTGACTTATCTTAGAAGGCAGCGTATGTTAGGTACCTACCATTTGGACCTACCAGGTTAAGACTTGGCTACATGTGTATACCTTCAGTTGAAGCATTGGTTAATAAATATTGTCATCAGTTTCTTGTTCTCAGTCAGGGTGCAGAGAATTTATCAAACCTCTGGTTTGATCGGCTCAGCTCTGTTGAGCATAAGTAGCTGTCAGTCAGGTCAATCTCTTAGCTAGGCAACTGTATCTTTGCCCTGTTGACAGCTTTTATTGTCACACTTCACCAGGCAGGCGTCTGAGCCCCCAGAGTGACTGTAACGACCACAGCCAATCTGATGCCTGAGCACCTTTTTATCTGAACACAATACCAGTGGAAAAACAACCTTGTGGAACACACAAACACATACACTGAATCTATGACTATAGCAGTCATCTGACATTTCTTTCACAGATGTGTAAGGGAAATGTTTTTTTCCTCTAGAGGGTGCATGTGTTGCAGGGTGGAGCAAAAACAAAGAATGAAGGAATTGGCTTTTATTTAATTACGAATGTGAATGAATTGTAATTAAATTGACCACATCCCACAGAATTAAAACTTGAACTGGAACTTGAATTGAAATGACAGGGAGCAGATTTTACAAAATTATTATTATGAAAAAAAAAAAAAAAAAAAAAAAACTTTTAGCCTTTTTGGAAATGTCTTCCTGAAAAACTGAGCAAAATTTGGGCAAAAATATTGATAATGACTCATCCTACACTTCAAAGATTTTTGTTTGTCGAATTTCATTACATTTTAATTAACCTTTTTTTTTTTTTTTTTTTCGGGGTTCTCAGAAGCAGAAGTCATCTTGTATTTAAAAAACCTTTATAGCGGTGATAGGGGGAAAACAGTAAATATAATTTTCATATTTAGCCTCACTCTTTCAGCTGTTGCACTACAAACAATAAATTGGAATTTAAAAGGCGTTTGCAATGTAAAAGGCATATGGATCTGACATATGTGTGGGATCAACAGTTACCGTAGTCTTTTTGTTCAGTCATTATCTTGACGACTGGGGGTTGTCAGAAGGCTGCGTCCTAATAAATCTGAATATCTTATCTGCCACGTGATCAATTTAAAGGATCCTTAGTAAGCAGTCTTTGTTTTGTGTCCTTCATTTGGCCTTTTTTGAAGGCTGCATAAGGTGTATCCTTTGCATCCTTCAATCACCCACAATTAATCTTTTGCATATATAATATATATATATATATATATATAAATTGGAGATGTGATAAAAAAATTGTTTTGTTGTAATTTTATCACATAATGCTTAACTGCGCATGCAGTAATGTAAACCGGGTTGATTACTTATAAATTGTAGCGCATTATTGATTACAGAATATTGTCACACCCTTTGGACTGTTTTGTGTGTTTTTCCCCCGTGTATGCCCTTATTTGGTCTTCCTGTTCCGTTTTCAATCATGATGTCACTGTTTCATTGGTCACCTGTCTCCCCATTGGTTAGTCTGTGTATTTAAGTTTGGTTGTGTTCCACGGTGGTTTGTCGGTTCTTAACGTCTTATACGTTGTGTTTGCGTTTGGTTCCCTGCTGTTTCCTGTCCGTTCCTGTTCACGTTTTGGATTATTTAATAAAGTTACATGTTCTGGATCTCCTCGCTCCTCCTCATCATTTCCTGCAAACCACGCTGTGACAAATATACAGTATGATAAAAATTGTAGTTAGTAACTATCTAGGTTAATCCTGTTAATCCTCCATTAAATTTACCATATTGGTATAAAAAAGTAAAGAGAAAGAAAATATATTCCATTATTTGATATCAACATCATGAAATGCATCAAACATTACATTACACCAGGGTTTCCCAAACTGTGGTTATTGTAAGAACTGCAGTATATTTGTCAGTTGATAAAAAGTGTTACAAAATGTAATTTATTTATCTGCATGTCAATGTAACAATTAACAAACATCAGAGAACTGTGAACATGCAAATGTCTTGATAAATTATTGAAATATTAATTCCCTCAGGGATAAATATTTTATGTAAAAGGGTTTGAGCTGACCAATATGTTTGGGAATCCTTGCAGTACATGAACAAACATAATAAACATGAAAACAGCAATAACATTATTTTATTGTTTTTGACTTCCAGAACAAACAATTACTGAAGGTCACTGAATATGATAACGATAGTGCATCATCACTATTTGCAGGCACAGCTATTTGCAAATTTAATGTGACATCCACTTCCAGCTATTTTTAGCTATACAAAACAGCTTGTTTTGCTGCTTGATACTGCGAACTGGTGTTTACTACCATATTATTTGAATGTATTGTATGAATTATAATTACACTGGATTGTAGCGCAAACAGTTTTACCCTTCACTGCACTTGGTTTTTCTTCTCATTATTTCCCTACAATGGCTAATGAATTGGGAGTCTCACACATTCACAGAAAATTGTTTTATGAGAATTGAAAAAAAAAAAAAAGGTGAATTTGCTTGATTTATTGGCATGGCTGGGCAGTATATTGACTTTGTAAAGTATAATCACATAGATTTTTAAAAAACATGCAATATCAATATAAAATGTAATACAATATAACAAATTTTATATTGTATATATATATCAGTGGAGAGAACTGGTGCAGTTGGTGCTGGTGATTTAACAACTGCTTTAAAAATGTAATGTTATTTTTTTATTTTATTTTATTTTTTATTTTTTTTTAACACGTAATGCACAGTCTAGCCCATACAGGTACATTCACATGTGTTTTCATAGTTTTCAATTTATACATAGTTTAGAGAACAAGATCAGTAGTTGCAGCCCTAGTTCAGTTATTTGGTTAAAACATTTAATCTTTAGAGAATGGCCACTTAGTAGAAAACCAAGATATAGATATATATAGTATATATAGTACATATAGTATATCACAGATAAGCCTAAAAATAAAGAGGTATGATTTTTGGTGCATATCGCTGAGCCATTGTATATGGTTTAGTTTACACACATAGTTAGGGCTATGTGAACCAGGAACCTATTTGGCAAATTCAAGTCGATTCTGCTCCTTTAATGTCACAGACATGCATACACACCATTTCTAATCACAAGCTATGTAAAATTTTTGCCTGTGGCTGCCTTTGGTTCATAATGACGTTTTGGTTGGAAAGGCTCTTCAGAGAGACATAGATATCAAAAATGCGAATGCAATCTGTGATAGGCAGGTTTAACGACTATCTTATGCTTACCATATATAATAAAACGAATGCAAATAGCAACAAAGAAGACTCCGACAGATGTCATCAAACTAATGAGGAGGTTGATTCACTAAACTGGGAACGGCTCTCAGTCTGACAGCTACACACCAACTGAGCCGAGTAGGCTCTCTGCTGCTGAGTACTTGAGCCTGTACATGTGTGACTGCAGTTATGTGCCGTACTACAAAAAAAAAAAAAAAACAAAAAAAACAAACAATAAAAAACAGCTCTGCACTTAAGGGACTCGAGGAGGTAAACAAGATGTTTTTCCTGATTTGTAAGGGTGCTTAGTTTTGCGGAAATAACTGCAGTTCAGAGGAAACAGGCAAGAACTAAATACACATTAAAAAAAAGAATGCCAGATTGTAGTTATGATTGGTGATCATCTAGGTAATGGCGACAAACAACCAGGATATGACAGGAATATAGCAACTAGGGTATAGCAACTACCATACTCTGCCATACGGAAATGCTGTCCCTATGAGTACCAGATACGGTAGTTTAACACACTGGGTGAATATTATGACAAGAGTTTGGTACAAAGCTTTGTTTACAAAAGAAACAATAGGTCAGCAATTACATCTTACATCTCTGCCACCTTGGAATCATTTGGATTTGTCCCGAATGAGAAGTACACAAGCCCACCAATTTGTCAGCTTTGTATTCTGTTTTGTGATCTGGTGTCCCTGTTTTTAACAAATGTACCAAAATTCTGTTTGTTATTACACTGGACATTGAATCTCTTGTGGCTTTTCCCAGATCTTCCCTCACATCCAATTTTTGCATTAGATTATAGATATTTGTTTCTTTTGTTCACTTTTAATAAGTGTATGCAAATATATTGTTTACAGTGGTAAAGTAGAAAAATGCTGTAGGACAGATACCTTATCTGCATATCAAATTCTATTTAACACAGTTTCTGCTTTTTATACTTTGGTTAGCCACAAGTTAATTTGTGTGCCTTTTCTCTGGCAGCGAAATGTCAAATATATCCTTAATGGCACAAGATAAAATTTGCTCTTGAGACTTTTTACAAGTAGTGTCAGTTGCTTTGGAACATCGGGGAAAAACTTTAAGATATTCAACAAAGATGATCTCTGTCCTGCTAGTGTGCCACAGCCCTCTAAAAATGCAGAGCGGCAAATATGAAGACACACTGAATGCATAGTTGATATTAAAAAAACTGAATGACTAGTAAGTTCCTACTGCTAAGTTCTGAAAAAACAGGTGTTATTTATCGGACCAAAAACCTCCACATTTAATAACCTAGAACACTGTCTAACGCTTGATGGCTGCTCTGTCGATTCTTCATCATCGGTTAGGAACCTAGGTGTGCTATTTGATAGTAATCTTTAATTTGAAAGTCACGTTTCTAGCATTGGTAAAACCACATTTTTCCATCTCAAAAATATATCTAAATTACAACCTATGCTCTCAATATCAAATGCAAGAATGTTAATTTATGTATTCATGACCTCAATTTGATTATTGTAATTATTGTAATGCTTTGTTGGGTGGTTGCCCTTTGTGGTTAATAATTAAACTAATCCAAAATGCAGGAGCTAGAGTTCTTAATAGAACCAGGAAATATGACCATATTAGTCCAGTTCTGTCAACAATGCACTGGCTCCCTATTAAATATTGTATACATTTCAAAATCTTGCTAATTACTTATAAAGCCCTGAATGATTTAGCTCCTCAGTACTTGAGCAAGCTCTTATCCCATTATAGTCCTTCATGTCCACTGCAGTCTCAAAACTCTGGCCGTTTGACCATATCTGGCATATCAAACTCAACTGTGGGCAGCAGATCCTTCTCCTATTTAGCGCCCCAAACTGTTCGGGAGGCAAACACACTGTCAGTTTAAATCTATATTAAAGACCCATCTCTTAAACCTGGCTTACACATAACACACTAGCACATTTCTATTATTCAAATCTGTTAAAGGATTGTTAGGCTGCATTAATTAGGTCAACCGGAACCAGGAACACTTCCCATAACACCCAATGTACTTGGTACATCATAAGAAAAATGGACGTTAATTAGTCTGTTTCATTCTTATTCCGAGGTCAATGTAGCCACCCAGATCCAATCTGTATCAAGATCAGATGGTCACTGCAGTCACCCAGATCCAGACTGTATCTAGTGTAGATGGTGGATCAGCAGCTAGAGATGACCTCAATGGCCCTGAATGTCAGTGGAGACCAAGACAACTAGATGAGCCCCAGAGAGAGAACCCCAGTAAAGATCTCATCACCTAGATGGCCAAGGGCACAAGACCACAGGAACCAGATGAGTCCTCTGCACAATCTGACTTTGTCGCCGCCTGGAATTAAACAGCTGGTTTCGTCTGGCCAGATGAGAAGGATGGAGTTCTGGTTCCTTCAACACAACATTTTCCTGTTTAACACTGTAGCTGCTTTGACACAATCTCTATTGTTCCAAAAAGTTCAATCTCCCACAGAAGCTGCTGATACAGTTCCACTCAGCAGTCACTGAATCCATTCTCTGCACATCTATAACTGTCTGGTTCAGTTCAGCTGAAAACTGCCAAAACTGACCTCAGAAGACTAAAGCTGATAGTCCGGACTGCTGAGCAAATCATTGGTACAATCCTCCCCACTCTCCAAGAACTGCACTCATCCAGAGTAAGCAAAAGGGCTAGAGAAATCATCCTGGATCCCTCACACCCAGCCTATTTCCTCTTTGAACTGTTACCATCTGGTCGGCACTACAAAGGGACTAAGCACCAGAATGTCCAGGCACAAGAAGAGTTTCTTCCCTTAGCTAATTCATCTCATGAACAGTTAACTTGTCAATAAACGTTTATTTATTTATATCTACTGTCTATTTTGTATATTGTGTATTTTTTCTTTAAAAATATTTTGTATATTTTGTATTACTTATTTTATTTTTTATTCTTTTTATTATCTTTGTCTTTTCTTATCACTATCATTCTGTTTGTGCTGTGGAACCTTCTGTCACCAAAACAAAAATTCCTTGTATGTGTAAATATACCAGGTAATAAAGCTCTTTCTTATTCTGTAAAAAGCTCTATATAAATAACGGATAATTATTATCATTAGCATGTGACTAATCGATTAATGGCTCAAATGAAAGTCGAACACAAAAAAAACTTTAGTCGGGGCAGCCCTAGTTGAATCCCAGTACTTACATTTAAAAATGTAATAAAATTCTGTCATCAAAGGTAGCAATGGTTTTAAGGATGGTCTGAGCTGCAAAGCATTCATATGTTGTATCCTTCATGGCCTGGAGAAACGGAGTACGCATTTTGAAGCAGCAGAAATGGAACACCCTTCAACACAGCTACAAAGTGGTGTTTGGTTTTAAATGAATCAGTGTTATGCACAAATCAGTTGAATGAACAATAGTGGCAGTTCAACACAGACAATTCAGCAGCAGTTTAATTTGTTCTACCCTGTGTGAGCACTGTATGTCTATTTTATGTTCACCTTCAAATACAGTCTGCCAGAAAGCAACAAAATGAAAATGAAAAATACAATCCACCATATTTTTTAACACGGAAGTAAGCCTATGAACGAGACATTAGCCGCTATAGGGAAATAACAAGAGGAATAACAATGTGCAGTAAACAGTAAAACAGTTTGCACTACACCCAGTGGGTTCGTAATTAAGATAATGTATTAAAATAATATGGTAAGACACATCAATTTGCAATATCAAGCAACAAAATAATAATAATAACAAATAACAAAAATAGCTGAATGTAAATGAGATCGGAAGCCAGACCCATAAAATTTACTATGCCCACTCCTACAGGAGAAAATAAGGTGCATAGAAAGACCAGCAAATGCAATAGCAGCACACTGGCTAGGGTATATTAACCCTCTCAGACCTTCCTGTGGTGCAGTTAACTACTATAACAAAAGCCTCTGTAACTTGCTGCGAGAGCCACCAATTCAATCAAGAATTTAACAGCTTGAGCAATACGTTAAAGCAGAAGGAAGAGCAGAAATTTACGCATTTACTACGACTTGGGTAATTTACTCTTAACAACACACAAGCAATATAAAACACTGAAGAGGGGAGAAGGGACTGCACCCTCAGCAACAACTTGATGGCTAATGCACCAGGCAGGAAAAACAACAGACGCAAACAAAAAATAGCATGAATGAAGGACAGCAGATTCATCAGAATAAAACAAGAAATGACCTCTGATTTCTGATGATCGATGATCCATTATGCAGTATAAAAATGGCTCATTGCGCATTCTCACTGCATTTTGACTACTGATACATTCAAGAATTAAAACATAGGACCAACAAATAAACAAATCACAGGCATTATGAACCTACAGTATTTTTTATTTCAAGGGTCACAAATGGTGGTCCTTAATCCTTGATAGCTGAATTTTCAGAAGAATTTAAAAGGAAACCATCTAAAAATGGATCATGTAAACAGATGATTTTTGCTGCAGAATTTTAAACAATACAATAATCAATAAACTATACATAAATCATCTTCTGAAAGACATTAATTTAGAGTGTTTTATCAGAAAGCTAATTCCTCTTGCAGTGTGTCATTATTAAACTTGGATAATGTCCTAATGACTGTGAAAGTAAATGGCTTCTCATCAAACAGCACTTAAGTACTGTTGAGCAAAGTTGTTTACAAAGCCATTTAGTGTGAGGCTAAATTGCCCAAAAATGGAGAAGATGGCTTAAAGATTCTCCAACGAGGAAACAGCATTCAGTCATCCTAATCTCTCTCCTTCAGCAAACCACCTGCTATATTAAACAAAGATAGCAGGAAATTCAGGGGTGCAAAGGCACAGCAGGCAGACGAAAGGTGAACAAAACCAGACCAAGAGAGAAAAAGGACAAGACAATCTGAACAAAAAAGGAGGGCCAATGTCCCCATCTTTGTGGCTTGTGAATCAATTCATCATTTGGTATTCCTGTCAGGATCAGGGCCTAACGTCACCATAAATGCAGCTGTTTTTTCTTTTGCAGCCTGACACCAGCTGAGTGAGTTTTTTTAAAAGTGTGAACTCACCTCCTTTTCACCTTTTCACCTGCACTTTACGTGTTTAATCCAGGCGAGATGAGGAACTCCAGGTTTAGGTCTAACATACTCTTATTCTTATACTCTTATTTATTTATTTATTTTTTATTATTTTATTTTTTTTAAGGAAAAAAAAGATATACTGTCAACTCAACTCATTCACAAAATATTAATAGCCTTTTTTTTTTTTTTTTTTTTTTTAGCAAATGAAATATGTCAATGGGTCTTTATACAAGAATATATATATAATATTAATATTATAATATATAAACAGTTTTTGGTTCCAAGAACATCCTGTCCCTTCCGAGGGAACTCCGAACTGCGTCCTCTAGAGGTCGCTATGGGGAATGTCTCCTTCGTGACTTGTGTCTGAAGCTTACATACAAAAACTACACAGTACTGGCTGGCGACAGCCTATGATGTCACTGCTGGCACAACTCGTCGCTGCTTGCGCGTCATACCCGAGCGACCGCATAGTACAAAAGGACGCTGGTTGAACACAACATCCTCTTCTTCGTCTTCAGCGACCTTTTTGTTTGAAGCTGCATCTAACTGGTAAGCTTTCTCTTCTTACCTATTATGGCCAGCACTAGCAAGGCGTTTAGAAAGTGTGTGGATCCGTGTTCTCGTTTCTTAACACCAGATGACACACACGATCTTTGGATCAGGTGGATCTCACCGATAAGCTAGATAAGAGGCTTTCCCTGTCTTGCTCATCGGTCGGGGACGACAGTGAGCTGTTGGAGCTGTTGGATGATGATGTGATTTCTCTCACATCATCTGATCCACCAGCCAGTGCTCTGCTGGGTTATACCCAGGAAGAACAGGAGTTGTTAGATGAAGAAATGGAATCTGAATTTTTTCAAACCTCCTGCCCCGCGTATAATGAGCTTTTGGAGGTTATGGAACGCGCCACGGCAAGGTTGGATCTGCCGTGGAAGCGGGTTAAGAAGGTGGCGCAGCGGGGTCGTCTTGATGAGCGTTTCCTTTCTGACCATAACCCCCCAGCTCAAGTGAGCCTTCCATTCCTTCCCGATCTCCATTCGGAGGTTGTGAAGGCATGGAATAAGCCATTTTCTTTGCGCATTCATAGGTTCCAGCATACTAGTTATGCTAATATTGAGGGAATGCGCAATAATGGCTATGAGAGGATGCCTCCTATTGAAGAGATGCTAGCTAGCTATCTCTCCTTAGGTGAAGCATCATCTCTTAAGGGCCACTGGCTTTCCCCTGATGAGGTAGCAAAGCTGCGCCGTACCATGGATTTGGCTCTTCGGGCCATCAAGCAGGCCACCATTGATATATGGTGGCCATGGTGGTTACGGAGAGGCATCTCTGGGTAAACCTGGCAGACCTCGGGAGGAAAGAGAAGGGTTTTCTCCTCGATGCGCCCGAACATCAAAGGGGTCCTGGCCCGTCCTGGTCCAAGGATCGGAGACAGGCTCAGAAGGCTAGTTTTGCGGCCCGTGCCCCTCCTCTACCTCCTCTTCCAGGAGATGACGCGGGCCAAGGGGAGGTCGTCAAGAGGTGGTCCAGGCGAGGCGTTCCCAATGCTCTTGTCCAGACCAGAGTAAAAAGTAACATTTACTCACCTCCCTCTAGGGGTTGTAACATCTGCCCTCAACTTCCCTCTTTAATTCCCCTGCTGCGCTAAAAACTGCAGTCTCTCTGCTGGACCATTTGATGTGCTGGGTTATGTTCTATTTTATATAGAACAGCCTAACTGATGGTCCGGACTTAGTCCCGGACTAAGTCCCCTGTATGTCTATGGATGAACCATGCTTAAGGACCATGGTGGGTGAGTACGCTCCTTATTCTTCTTGTTATTTTAATTGATATTTGTTGTTAAGCCGCTTTGGCTTGTGTTGCAGTATGTACGGTTGGGTTTTTTGTGTTCTTCCTATGTTTCAGGGTAGGACACGTTGGATCTCGTTCCTCCTCCCATCACATTATGCATGTATGGAAGATGCACTACCCTATTTGGGTACTTGAGGCCTTTGCCTCCTGGAGCTTCATAGAATCAGCAACCTAGGTCATTAGACCTCTTCTCTGCCCTTGTGATGTATCTAACTTGAGATGAGCAGGGCTGTGCTCCCCTCACTATGCAGGGTCATTTAAGCAAGCCGTTTTTGGGCAGAAAGGCGTAGGTCCTCCTCTCTATAGTAGGTTACCCTACAGCTGCTGTGCATTCCATGGCTGCCACATTGGATAAGTTGACCGCTTGCTGCCGCCCAATGTGTCTCTGCTTCTGTCACATTAGTGTGTATGGAAGTTGTACTACCCCATTTGGGTATTTAAGGTGTTCTGGAGCATTATAGTATCAGCAGCATAGTTCACTCGTTTCTTCCCTTGTATCTCTCCTGTTAGGAGATGAGCATGGCAGTGCTTCCCTCTCTAATAGGGTCATTTTTAGCACACCATTCTTGGGCAGAACGTACAGGTCCTTCCCTCTGTTGGCGAGGTATCTACCCTTTTGGCTGCTAAATGCTCGCCTTGGTATATTAAAAACTGAGCTTTTGTTACAATCTCATCGGATAAATCAGCCGCTTGCTGCCGTCCGATGTGTTTCGCCTTTCGCCACTTTGATTGTGCGGAGGCTGCACTGACCCATTATGGCTTTATAGGCCTTGGTCTCCTGGAAGCTCCGTAGACAGCAGCTTTCCCTGCCCCAGTGATGTCTCTCCTGACATTGCATGAGCCTGACAAATGCTCCCCTCACTGAGGGTCTTCTGTCAGCATGTCACTCTTAATTGGAGCTCATAGGTTCCTCTCTATGCCGAGAGAAGGGCCTCTGCTCCCTATGGCTCTGGCTATTCCAGGTGGTAGCCCCTGGTGGGATGATGTCAAGTCAGCCTTCTTTGCTCCTCTCAAGATGAGAGTCTCTTGTGAGCATGCTGTTCCCTGTTGAGCGACCAGATTCCTCTTCTCCTGGAGAATTTTATTTCCTCTGCTCTGGGGCATCCCATTCAGGCTGCTCAGTATTGAGCTTTGTAGTGCTCCCCTTTTTACAGAAGGGTCGCTCTGAGCACGATTCTGCTCCCTGAGGGCTCAGAACCTCCCTTTTTGGGATTTGTGTTCTCTGCTTCCCAGAGCCTCGTTTTTGAACGGTATTTCAGCGTCCAGGCTTGCCGGGCACATTCTAAAATCCACGTTGTGGTAAGAATGCACGCTAGCTTCCTGTGTTCTTTCTAAAATCCTGTATGGTGGGGATAACGCATTTAGCTTCATACCCTTTCTTGAGATGTTCGGCCCCGGAACCTTGGGCCACACTCGACTTATGTATCATTTCGATACTTCTGAATGGGGTCCTGATGACCTACCCAACCAGCTCCTCAAGCGAGGTCACACAAGCAGTAGGTGAACCCCCTGTTGACAAGCCAAAGTCTAGAATACTTTCTAGACTATAGGCTATATCCCTTAAAGGAATCTCTCTTCTGATTCCAAGTATGAGCTCTGCCCTAAGGTCAGGCATCTGTTAGTCCTGTCCTTACAGGTAAGTTCTTTGGTATGCAGCTCAGGCCTTTGGATTAAGTCACTGACAGCCGCCTGGACGTCTTTTGGGTCCTTTGGGCTCTACTTGGGTGGAGCTGGTACTTAATGCTCACCTTTTTTGCCTGGCTTGCACTCCCCTCAGCATGGCAGGGTGGGTATAACCGTTCCCCATTTGAAGTTCCCTCGAAAGGGAACGTCTCAGGTTACGCATGTAACCCTGGTTCCCTGAGAAGGGAACGAGACACTGCATCCTCTAGTCTCATCGCCATGCTTTGGACACAAGCTTTAGACGAAGCAGCGGACATTGTGTTCAACCGGCGTCCTTTTGTAGTATGCGGTCTTTATTGTTTAAAATTAAGAGTATTTAGAACCTATTTGTTGGTCCAACACTGTCACAGGCTCACTCAAGATCTTCAGTGATGGAGTTTTGATTGCATTAGACCATCCCAAAAGGGTTTAATGGGGTCTGTACAATATCTGAGCTCCACATGGTCCTTGAAGAGCTCAAGTACTCATGGCATAATCAATTGGCTAAAAGTCTTGACTTTGGAGAAAATATTGATTAGATGCTTGAAATGTTGAACATTGTCTGATGAAGAATGTGGTTCATGACTTGTTTTGGTGTGGAACCTAAGCAGTTTTCTCCCTGAGGTTTTTTTTGCTTTTGACATTCTGCAATAATTATTCTCAGTCAATTAGCACTTCAAGGACACAACTGTGTTCCCTTTCAGGCTTTACAGAATATTTTCTTTGTTTCTTTTACTGTTTGTCATATTCAGTCACTCAAAGAAAGAAAGAATGGTTGATAAAATATCTTGTCTTTTTTGGAATTCAGAGCATTTGGCACGGATTGGTAAAGCGAGGGCTTTTGCTTTTGTTAGCGTAGCCTTGATGCACATTATGAAGCTATAATGTTGCTCTAACATTCTAGAAAACATAAGTACATCAGTTTGTCACAAATACATGACTTGTGGATCCTCCTGTAAAATTCTATAACGCTATGAATTATTATTATATTATATATTATATTATAAAACTAAGGGTCATTCTATAATTGTGGGTACATCTCATGTCCGTGAAGTATATTTTTAATATATTTTCATCAATACAAAGCCCCGATTTTTTAGTACACAATTATATTTTTCCAAATCACACTACTATATGTTGAAAAAGCCATGTCTTTTGTTCAAAAATTTTGTTCATATCACATACTACCCTGGTATTCAGCTGTCTGGTTTTAATAAGTGTTTATTGTGATATAACTTGTTTTATTTGTGTCCAAAAAACCATTGTCAACTAAGTTACTAGAAAACCCCTCCTCAAAAAGGAATGGTTTGTCCCATTCTCACATAATTTGCACAGTATGATGATTTTTCTAAGAGTAGAGACTTTTATAAAGATGCTAAAAGATTCTTAAGTGTTGACTGAGAGGACACTTAAGTGTTATGAACTAAGGAGTACAATGATGTCAACCCAAAATGGCCGCCCCTTGACCTCTGAAACGGTCAATAGTGAGCCTGCTCATGTGAAGTCACAGCAGCACAACACCAGTCATTTGATGTAACTACAATAAAATCATTTAATTAAGACACTATTTAATATTTTAACGTTTTTTTTTTTTTTTTTTTTTTTTTTTTTTTAATGCTTTGCATTGTGCAAAATTATCACAAATTATTATTGATGTTTTGAAATCCTTTTTTATTGGTGTGTCTCGTCATTTACAGTTGGAGCAATGATGTGAACATGAGTTCCATCAACAGCTCCAATAGCTCCAAGAAAGCCCACAATCCTCATAAAAATGGCTTGTTTTTGCAGCATGGTTTGACAGTCAGTTGGAAAGTCAGTGAACTGCCATATATTAGTGGCCAAGAGAGAGAGAGAAAAAAAAAATGTTTTACTGATTTTGTGAGCATATTTACCTGAGATCAATTGTTTTATTTCTGATAATAATGCAATGAAACATGCCAAATTGTGCGGTCATAATTTTTGGCCATGCTGTTATACAAATAATTTATGAACACATGCAAAAACAAGTGAGGACCAACAAAATATTAATAACTGATTATGTTGTAGTCAATGTCAATGTTGCCAATTTAGTGATAAGTGTTTAGTGACTCCCTCATCCCTTTTGAGACTTTATTCAAAAGCCTAGCAACAAAATCATTTGGTTGGACAAACCTTATTTAGATTACAACACTCTCCCACTGATATATTTATATTTATATGGATCAGTGAACTCGCCATTATGACCTCATCCTTATCAGCTACATTTAGCGACTGTTTTAACTACTTCCAATTGAAAGCAGTTAGCGACACTGATCGGTGTTTTGTTTTGTTTTTCCTTTCATATTTTGATGGTTTAAGTGAAGTGTGAGGTCATTAAAACCCTCCACACATCACTTTTGGCCACTGTTGTGTTTGGTGGGGTTAGTGTCACAATATTTAAGACCCTGCTTACTCTGTCATCACTGGTGCATTGCTGCATTTTTCCAATTTTCCAGCGAAAAAACGTAATTACTACTTTGATTTCTGCTATTAGAGCATTAATTTGTAAATGGGTTTTTGGGAAACAGGAAAACTTTTTTTTGTTCTCTTCTAATTTTAAATGTACCCCTAATTATAGAATGACCCCTAAGTAATCTTGCCTTGTTGATAGACAGACTGGGGCTTGACCATCTGTGTGGTCAATTAACCTGTGTGTGTGTTAATGTGCGAAGGGCCAAGAAGCCAATCAAAGTACTGTGGAGTGTAAAAGCAGTGCTTTTTTACTTCATATAACACATGGTGCTGGCAATGCTGCTCTCTCATTTGCCACTTCTTTACATGATTTAATGTTAATAAAATGTTACATTTTCACTGTTTTATAACATATTAAAGGAATAGTTCATTCATATTTTGTCATTTAGATTTTTACTGTCTAACCCCCGGTTTCACAGACAAGGCTTAAGCCTAGGCCTAGACTAAAATGTAAGTCTGAGCTGTTTCAACTGAAAAAAAAACTTGCACTGACTGATCTTAAAATATGCCTTTGTTTTGTCTCAAGATGCACACCAGTAATGTTTTTTCTAAGCACGTTTATAAAAAATTACTTAAATGTCCTAATTGAACTTTGGCCTAATCCTGGCTTAGTCTAAGCCCTGTCTGTGAAACCGGGCCATATTCTTTCAAACCAACATAAGCAGATGTTTAGCAGAATGTTCAGCTTTACCACCATAAATAAATCATTTTTTACAATATGTGGCTGTGCTTTGTCATGCACCAGGAGGAATCCAGGGCCCACTGCACCAGTGTAAGGTCTTAAGTGGCTTGCATGAAGAGGTCTGTGAGACCCTCCAAAGATATTCCTCCCCTGACCCAAAACGGTCATGCTGGATGATGTTGCAAGCAGCATAAAGTTCCCTCCATCTGGCATCTCCAGACTCTTTCACATGTGCACAGGGTGAACCTGCTCTTGTCTGTAAAGAGAACGGGATGACAATGGCAGACCTGCCAATTCTGGTGTTCTCTGGCAAATGGCAAATCAAGCTGCAGAACACAGTTCCCACTACAAGACATCGGGTCCTCATGCCACCCACAGTCTTACATGTTTCTGACAGTTTGATCAGAAAAATGCAAACCAGACTGCTGGAGGTAATTTTGTAGGACTCTGGCCCTGTCCAGCTCTCTTTGTGTAACAGCCCATCTCCCGGTATATTCTCCATGCTTTTGAGACTGTACTTGGAGGCACACCAGAACTCCTTGCGACGGCACATATGAATGTGCTATCCTGGAGTTGCTGGACTACCTGTGCAACCTGATTGTTACAGGTACAGCCTCATGCTACAAATAGTGAAGAAGGACCACAACAAAACACAAAACTAGAGACAAACCAGTCAGGAAGCATTAGGAGAGAGCAATTGTCTGTGGCCACCACTTGCAAAACCATTCCCTTTTTGGGAGCTGTCTTGCTGTTGCCTCTCCAGTGCACCTGCTGTCAATTTTTAAATGCACCAAAGCAGTTAAAACACATTCACAATCACTTAGGATTACTTCCCACATTCTGTCAAAGTTCCAGTGGTAATCAGTTATTCACGCCACTTCACTTGTTCCCCTCTCTCATTTCCTCCAACTCAGCAAAGCTGTGTGTTTGTGTAAAAAATAACACCTATAACCTTAAGACACAATGACTCATTTAAAGGGATTTTGCCAGTACAGATATTTAGGTTGTTTTAGAAATGTATATAGAATAAATCAATATTAAAAAACATATCAAATAAGATGACTCATTTTGTATGATATCCTCAAGGTGAATAAAATGTTGGAGTTACATATTGAAGTTGACTGGTAAGTAGTGCATTTTATTATCTGAGAATGGACAAAGGACCGTGACATCTAGTGATATGACGTTGAATAGCATTTATTATCAAGCAAGAGCTGCTACAGTATGTTTTGGTGGCACAATTCTGGTACTGCACAAACAATACATTCATACCTCACAAAATCCACATACACACATACATATTAACTTGTTATCTGTAATGTTGACTGTATCACCACATTAAAAAAGATCACAATCACATAATACTGTATATTAGTCATACTCATTCCTGTGGCAGCAGTGCACTTAATATTTGCACACAATATGGCTTTCCAATGTGAATCTTGCACAGAGCTCAATGACTGAGCGAAAGGCCTCTATTTGTTTTTGACTGATTAAAAATAGTCACCATTAGTGTTTAATGCATTTTAAGGTCACAGTTTGATAGCAACAAGGTTAAACAGGATAAAATAAAATGATAAAATATGATACATTTCTAAAATTCAAGCTTGTGCATAGCGAAGCAGATTTATCTCCACATGCTTCACGCTATTCCCAAAACTGACATTTTTTGCATTAAATGCGTAGATGTGTCAATATTTAAATGGTGTAAAAAAGTTATGGCCAAAAGCTACTGATGTATGAAACTGCTACAGCTATTGGTGGGTTCCTCTTTTTAAGACATGTAACTGTACATTAAAAAAGCACAAAGAAAATTCACATAATTCCTTAGTAATTACTTAAAGTGAATATACAACAGATTGCAGACACAAAAGCTTTTTTAATTTAAAAGAAACCTTTGCTCTTTTTCAGATTCAGCTGTTTCCAGTTTGGGAGGGCATTAAATTCATCCCGTGTCATCTCCAAAACACTCTGCAAAACAAATACAATCTGTCAACGTAATCTTTTTTTAAATATCAACATAGATCTGTCCTAACATAATCAGTTTACAGAAAATTAGAGGTAAATCTGGCTGCAGACTATAACACTGGAAAACACTGGAAAACTAGTAAAACAAAGTAAGCCTTTGCTGATCTTTTACATATTTACATATTTATTGACCATTTTAGACTGAACTATTGATGCTTAGGGTATGTTTTGTAATCATTTTGTTTAAAAAAGAGCGTGTGTGTAAATCTTTAGGTGGGGTTGTTACCTGGAAGTCCTTATCTGACAGGTAACTCTCGAGGTGCAGAGGGTCCACTCCCTCTGGCAAAGGTTTGGAGGTGAGCTCCTCAATGGTGTACTGCTGTCTCCTGAGTTTGGACAGAGCGTCTTTAACCAGGATCACTTTATTGCGGGCTCCTTCAACCTGTGGAGACATTCAAACGTACAGGTTTATCATCCATAGGCTTCAACATTAAAATCTTTGGCCTGCATTGAAATCGTCCACCATAGTCCTTGTAGAAAAATGTGATGATTCAATCTGTAGTTTTAACAAAATCCCTCGAGTTTTATTTGTCAGCCAAAGTCAGCTGGATGATGCAAAAATCATGCGTTGCATCGGTCACTGATGTATAAATGGGGGTATCTGGGTAGCATGGAGAAGTAGTGCACATTGCTCAATTTCATAAATTATCAAAACTGTAACAATATGAAGCTGGTTGAACATGTGCAAACCTATCCTCTAATAACCACTTTTGAATAAAGTCAGGATACGAGGTTCACTTTTACTAAATCTGGTATGTTGTAAAGCCTTGAAAGTAAAGTTACTGACTAAAGCTTTTTATTCTTTACATAGTATTCTGAAGCTGGCATAAAACCTACTTTTAAATATATATTTAAATATTTAATATATTTAAATAAATATATATTTAAATATTACACTCATGCTGATCACATTCAGTAGCTTACATTAAAGGAGAAAATTCCACTTCCAAAACAAAGATTCACATATAATGTACTCAGCCCCTTGTCATCCAAAATGTTCATGTCTTTCTTTCTTTAGTCATAAAGAAATTATGTTTTTTGAGGAAAACATTTCAGTATTT